>VZSF01004872.1:0-123054 GCA_013398295.1 Chionis minor
TTATTTTATTTTATTTTATTATAATTTGGGGTGATTATAAAAGACAAAAATACTTTTCTGATTGTAAATTATTTCAGAAACTGAATATAGACATAGACCATCTACATGTATTGTTATTAAAAGGTGAATACTAATAACTGTTTAGAAAGATTCTGGTGATAACCTCAGCTAAGACATAAAAAACACAGATTAAGTAAATGACACTGGAGCAAAAAGGAAGTGCTCCTATCTTATTTTGGTTTTGCACAGATATATAGGCTCTATGGAAATTATGCAAAACAAAAACAAAGAACAAACAAAGAAAGAGCAATATATATACAGATATTAATATAGATATAGATGCCTTGCATACTTGCTGTCACTAAGAAAGCAAAGAATAAAAAATGGATTTACCAAGTTTACACTGAGGTACCATCTGTGAAGTAAGATAGCAGGATTAGAAAGGAAGGTGAAACCATTGTCTAGCCAAGAGATTGACTGAACTAGTGAAGCCAGAAACAAATGAACTGCAAAAGTGGTCATTTGCTACAATATCAACAATATCAATTCATATCTGAAGCTAACAAAACATTTTACACCTACCCATTTCAAAATAAGTCATTAAATCTGATACAAAATACACTAAAGTATGGAACATGTCCTTCTGTAATTGAGAAAGGAATGTGCTTTATGTACTGTGTTGTTCATAGGCAAAGGATTCCAACACTGTATCTCTTCAGAGCTAGTGCATAATTAATGTTTTAAGTTATCTTAAAAGGACAGAGTCTCCCGCTCTTACATTGAATTGATTTCAGTGAAACATCTCAACCTAAAAGACAAAATGTGGAACTTAGATCTCATGTAACTGGTTATAAATATATATTGTTTCCCATGCAATGTCATTGTATGCACAACAAATCGTGACCTTTATCAATTTCTTAAAGTAACACACTTTCATCTGTTCACAATTTAGAATCTTGAAAACAAATACAATCTTCCAATTATTAAACATCAGATATATTTAATCCTAAAGCAAGTGTAGCGGCCTGAAAGGGAGCTGTTCCCTCCCCTTGGGACTAGTGACCAAGTTTGTGATCCCCTCTGGCAGAATTAAAGTGAAACGACACCAGACAACCAATTTTATGATTTATTAATACAATGACTCAACAACAACTATGTAACTAGAAACAATACAAGGCATACAGATAGGAACAATAACTCACTGACAACTACTTAACAGGATAACATGGACTGTAAAAGTAAGCCCCATGCCATAAATTTCAAAGGAAAAAAAAGAGAAGGAGATAGAGAGAGAGGTTACAAGAAGAGGAAGAGAGGGAGATAGAGGTAAGAGAAAAAGAGATATCACCACCCGCAGATCCAGAGGTGTCCCGTTGGTCCTCTTTACTTTGGGTAAAAGGGTCCTCTTTACTTTATCTTGATGGTGGTGGGTGTCCCCATTTGAGCTCCTGGTGGTGCTGTTCCAGTCCCAAAGTCTTTGCCCAGTTCCAGGAAACATCTGTTTGATGATGGCATATGGGCCTGGTTTTGCAATCTCAGTGCATTCTGGTGCCATTGTTTGGCAACAGGCAAAATCTTTGGGTGTGAGAGCAGAGCTAGCTGTCCTGCCTCTGCAGAGATGGATATCGGTATCTGCTTCCTTTGTGGTTATCACCAATTATGCTCCTGAGTCTGCAGGTGACCATGATTGATGGTCAAAGCTTGTACTTTTCTGTGCAAAGAAAATGTTTAAGGCAAAACATATCCATCCATCACAGCAAGCAACTAAAGATGTAAATATGGATGTTGGCACAGATTTTTACTCCTAAAAAAAAAAAAAAGCTTCTGTAACTAGAATTTCTAACAAGGTTTTGAAATCTGTTAACAATTTATGATTGAATTTCACTACTGTTGCATTTATACCGTGAAAAGCAGTTCTGAGGACTGGAAAAAGTATTTAGAATTTTATGTGCATTTCTGTTACAGTAATGTTTAGAGTAGTTACGACAAATCTGTCATATGCATGTCAAAATTAATATCTGATATCATTGTTAAAAGTACGTAACCTGTGTCCAAGTCCCCTCTCACGTGCTGGCTACTTCAATCAGTGATGCTGGACTCCACACAGGTGGCAGAGTTCACAGCAGCAGTTTCAAAGAACAAAAGGAATTGGTAGGAAGCATGTATGCATGTGTGCTTATATTCGTATAGCTCTTACGAGGTTACAGGAATTGCTAGAAAATAAGGCTTCAACACTTGACATGAGAAGACTTCATTGACAGTGGTTTGGAGGTTGGTTACCAAACTCTGTCTTCTTCTGTAGCTTCCATAGGGATGTATAGTTTGCGCATGAGAGGAAACCGTAATTCAAAAGACTGAACCGTTCTGCCTGTTTCATAAGTAGGGAACTAAACCATAAAAAGTTTATGAGACCTTCCCAAGTCAAACGACAAATCTATGACAAAGAATTACTTTAGCCAGATCTTCCACTTGACCATGTGGTAACCAGTTCCTTGTACACCAGTAAGCCTGAAAAAATGCAGTTTTCTGAATAAGAATCTGGAATTATCTTGTCAGTGTCTGGAATTTATAGATTTGAACAATTTAAGCATTGCTGTCATCACATAGATGCATCCCTTGTTCTTAAGGCATACAAATGAGTGTAGCTCCTTTATTTCAGTGGAACAAGAGCACTGTATATAGGATAAGGACCTTTTCTTTGCATTTCCTGAATGGCTTATGAATGGCTGTATTATATTAATGTTAATGTATTAAAACAGCTGTATTATATTAATGTTAATGTATTAAAACAGCTGACAAATAATATCAGTGTTCTGTATATATTATAATTTTCAGAGACCTCTATCAATTTTTAAGCCATGGAATGCTTCAGGGATTTTAATTCCATTGTCACAGTGAATTGGGTAGATGTCTGAATGAGTAATTATGATTTGACTGTGCTTGCACAATATTGTGTCATATTAATAATATCACAATGCTTACCTTCCAATTGTAATATGAATGTGTATGTGAATATAAAATGAGGACACGTGTAGATTGTAAAAGTGTCTAGAGTAGATATTCTCTTATTTCAGTCATTATGTGGTAACCTTAAGAAAAAGTGCTAGACTTTATGAAGAATGTTAACAGAAACTCAATTAAAAATAAACTTTAATGCTGTAGAACACATTAGAGCCTAAAAGTGAGGACTTTACTTCCAGGGGTTTAATTCACAAGTCCAAGTGTGTAAGTTCTTCATATTCTGAATAAAGAAAGCTAAGAACTGATCACTGCCCATGAGATATGAGTTAGGTGACAGACAGGAGGTATCAGCTCAAGCCCAGTGATGAGATCTGCCTACATCAGACAGATAAGGGTGTAGGTGGAAAGACTAAATCTATCAGTTCACGTAATTATACTTTAGAATTAAGTAAACAGACTTTACTGTGAGCAGGAAGACACTTCAGTCTGCTAATAGGAAACACTTTTCCAGATAAGGTATTCTGCATTCAATTAATTTGGTTTTATATCTTACTGAAGAGAGTAATAAGCTTGCTCTTTCCACTCTCATCTCAGGGTTTTGTCCATCCGTACCATTTCTCCTCTCCTGCTCCCAGCTGCATGGTCCACCTTCCTCTAAATATGACCAGACCCATCTGTGGGCCTCTTAAACTTAACAAAACCAATTTCATACTTTGTAGCATGTGTTCATATTTGGATACATACCTCACAACTGAAAAAAAATCTGAGTACTAATGAGTTCAAGAAGACTTGTTGGCCAAGAGTCAACCCGACTGTGGTAAGTAGAGTACAAGAGAAGGTTAAAAGGAACCTTCGATAACATAGCCAGCTATATCTGGAATTCACCAGTTTGTAGCTTTATATTTTTTGTGTCTACACCAACATTGCATTTATACATGCATCTGGAATTGTAATTTACAGTGGTGATCCTAGAAGATATCCTAGACACTTGTCAGCATCTGACAGCGAATTATGGATTTATGATTTTGTCAGTGCAAGAAGGGTAGGAATCTAAGGTTCAAGAAATTTCATGTGAAGTAAACACAAGTTATGCATTCATCTGCACAGTTTTGGAATATCTGTTGTGGTTTTTTTTTATTAAAACATGTCAGCCCTTGGTGGTACTGTACCCTTTTAAATAATTTACTTTTTACCCCTCAGTCAGGGATCAAAGAGCTTTTGCTCTTGAAATAGAACAGTTTCTAACATTTCTCACCCAAAATGACTAGAAATTACATTTTGCAGTCTTCAGGGAAAATATCCACCACAAGTCAATGAGTATTAACTGATCCTTCTGTTAAATCTGCACCACTGGTTAGCCAGAAATGAAAAATTCCTGAAGATGAAAAAAGATCCAGAAAATGAGATTTTGACTACATGGTATAATTGCTAGAACAATAGAGGTATGCTAGAACATACCTCTGAGAAAATAATGATCTATTTCCATTACTGTTTCCATTTCCTCCACAACATAAAATGCAAAGATAAGAAATCCAGAATGCCATTTATCTTCCAGATAATTTTTTCAAACTTCAGACAGTTTAGTAACTTGGTTGCTTTGCAGGTCAGGTTGATATTAGCATCAGCCTGTCTGAATTTTTTTCTATTCTGGAATCATTCAAGTCAAAGTATATGTGTCCTCAAGCGACTTGGCAAGAATAACTTGCCAAAATGAGCACTAAGTGGCAGCTATTTTGTGTAAATTCATCAAGACAGCAAAGAGAAGGATAAGTTAAGAGACGTGCAAATTTATGCAAAGAAAAGAAAAAGAGAAAATGGTGGGGGGGAAAGAGAGGTGAAAAGGACAAATAGGAAAAGGACAAGAAAAAAGAGGGAAAGAACAAGGGAAAAAAGAAGGCAGGAGAGGAAATTCTTTTTTAAAAAAATAAATCCTACCCACCACTGAATTTAGACAGGAATTAAGGGACTATTTTTAAATATTGGAGAAGGAAGACTATAAAATGTTATCTTGGTATTAAAAAAATTTTAAAAAAAATTAAAAAAAAGAGGAATAAAGCAAACCAACAAAATCACCAAAAACTGTAAATGAATAAAGGGAGTTTGATAAGTTTAGCAAAGGCATTTTATGGTAGGTTTGCCTGCAGCAGCCTTTGATGGCTAAAAAGGCTTCTTCTAGTCCATTATGATTTAGGACGGTATTCTAGTTTCTTAAAATTCCATTGCCCAAATTTATTCATATTTCAGTCTGTATTTTAAGACATAAATATTCAATCTAACAGAATAGTAAAGGGTGGTAATTGTATTTTTTTGTTTGAAAAACTTAATCTTAAAGGTAATAAAATTTAATAAGATATGTCTTTTTGATGAATTTGCTTCAGGAAATATTATAGATTTCATTTAAATTTTTACATTAATTATTTTGCAGTAGAATATATACATTTGTGTATATATGCATATATATGTATGCCATTTTCAGGGGCCTTAAAGTAAACCCAAGTAATTTTAAGATGATAACACTATGCAGAAACATGTTGACCGTTTCAGGGAACTTTGAAGGTTGACTAGATGTGATCTTGTTAAAAGATGTGATATCAGTCAGAGAAAAGCCTTCTAACCAATGCTGCCAGCTAACCAAAGTGCTACCAGTGCACTTTTCTGGTTGTTTCAAAAAGCAAAGAAAAAGAATTTTTTTTTATCCCTGCCCTATCAACATTTGTCAATAGTTATTAAGCCTTACTATATTCATTTGTTAATGCCTAAAGCTGTGACCATTTGCATAGAAGAGTCTAATATTTGTTTATTTTTTGCTAGGCCTCTGGCATATAGCATGAGATATCAAAAATGGTTTTAGATTGCAATTATTTGAGAAGCTACTTCACAACTAAGGTTCTACAAATATTTTCTTCTGTCAGTAAAAAGTCTGAGTTTAATGACAGTAAAACTAGATTAATTGTCTCTAATATTCTAGTTCAGCCTGGCATTGTCTACTACATTTTATGCTAGATATTTTGTACGTCTATATTCAGCAAGCTTCCAGAATGCTCATTGCCTTTCAAGACATATTTTTATTTTTAAGTGGATTCAGGAATTGACTAAGCACTGATGTGATTCTCAAAACTGAATTCAGGGAAAAAAGTTCTAGACACTTTTGAGACAGATATGAAGAACTATACCAACAGACAGAACATGTGAATACATTTGGACATCTCAATTATTTGTATTTGGCTCATTATGTGATTATTTGCAATTTTTTTTTTTTTGCATCTATATTTTAATACTATGAATCATTCCTTCAAAATGCCTGATTTTCTTCCTTGATTTCAAATGGATGATTATATCAAATTAATTATATCAGATGTAAATATTTGCATTATGGAAAAATGGCCTGAAGAATCTCTGCACTTGTACTTCAGCATATTTATGCAACTACAACATGGCTGTTTGTTCATCAAGCATCAGGATGTAAGCTCCACTCCTGCAGCATCTTCCATTTAGACAGAAGTCTTTGATTATAAGCTACAGAGGCAGGAACTGCCTCTTCCTTGGGGGGAGTATTCATTATAATCAAAGGCGTATAACCAAGGGTGTCACACTGGGTGCCAAAAAGGGCTGTGGTGGGTTGACCACAACCAGCAGTTGAACACCCATGCAGCCACTCTCTCACTCTCCAAATGTAAACCAACTCCCTTGGTGAAGCAACACAGAGTAGATGTAGTTCAGTAGAGGACTTCCAAACTTGCTCAGCACAGGTCTTCAGTGGTCATAGGCATATCTCATTAACATATATCATTAACATGAGGTTTCTTAACTTGGAAACCAATCAGTTTAATTTTCCTTACAGGACAACAGAACACTATTTCAGCTGTTGAAAATGAAGCTGATTTTTAGCTGAATGTCAATGGAATTTCAGCTCAGCTATTTTCATTCTGTGAATCCTGTAACCTTGACAGGCAACCTCTTTGAAATGTTGTTATCCTCCACATGGACTGCTTTTGTTGTACTTCATATATGGTTTACACAGTTCTGTCAGTGTTATTGTGTCTAAAATTTTACATTGCCACAGTTATTCTATTACTCCGTAAACCAGAAATATTTAGATATATCTTTAGTTGGTATTTCTGCCTCACTGTATGTATCATTTTCTACTATAGTCCACAACTGGTGGCCTTGCTAGTCTAAAAATCACATTCTATCCATATCATTACATACACCAAGAAGATAACTTGGTGCCTACATTTTTAGAAATGTGTGAGAGATGAAAACTTTAAAACGTCTACAATCTAGGAAGTCTTCACTATTATGCCAAGTACATTGCTAATACATGCATATTTTTAAAGTATATTTTCAGATGAACAGAAAAGGAAGGATAGATTTCTACTTAAAATGGAAGCCAGGGAGTTTGTGTTTAATTCATCCCACTTCCACCCACAGACATGCAATTTTCAGAAAACACAAGATTTACTTTAATGATATATAATACTAATCCTCAGTGGACATCTTAATTCTTTCGGCGCACTCTCTTTAACATTGTGCTTAAGGTGCGGGGTTTCAAAAGTTAAAAATACTTGAAGGGCACTAACAAGCATGCTTATGCTTTTGAGAAAGCTGACTGATCTTGTAGTCGCATTTATTTATTTATGTATTTATTTATTTGATGGCCTGAATAAATAAATATGGGTGAAACCATGCCTGGGATAATGAAACAATTTTGACCATTTGTCAACTGTAATATGGAATTCAGGGTAAATGTCCAAATTGCTCACTGGCTGCCAGGGTACTTTAAGATTAACTAGAAGCTATTTAACACTTTTTATTTTCACTTATTTTTCTGAGTTGTCATTCAAAAAATTTGCAGGGAAGTTGTTTATCCCGTCAAAGCTGGAAGAAACAAAATGGGTAAGTGAGGGGAGCAGGTGAGTCCAGAAGCATCACCACTATGAATGCTCAGACAATAACAGTAGCCTATTTTTCTCTTTTCTTTTGTTCTTTCATAGTTTTCTTAATTTTGTTCTTTCTGTTTCAGTCCTTCTTTTCGCTCTCTCTTTCCACCCCCATCCCACCCCTCTCTGCCTCTAACTGACTTCCACACTACCAGTACAGTTTAGATGACTAAGTGTGAATATCAAATGTCATTTCTGAAGACATCGTGTTTTGGAGATATCTGCATGGGATACGCAAATATGACACAAGATGGCAGGAGACCTATTCCTAACTAAATTAGCAAATAGAGTCACTCAAGAAGCTTATGTATCCCAAATTGCATTTGGCTGCCTGTGGTTAGGTATTCAAAACCTGATCTTGGTGTTTAATCTGAGATACCTGTTTTGATGCTCTGCAGCCAGTGAAGAGTTGGATACCTCTGGTGAAAAACATCCAATCCTCAGAGAATCAACTAAGTTAGGATGCATTACAATCATAAGAAGTCTATACTTGTACACTATTCACAGAACGAGACGAAAAGTTAGGTAACTCCTCTTCAAAAAAATTGTCCTACCGCAGAGACTTGATTCACTGAGTTACACATAGGGATCTAGGGCCATTTGGGATGTGGCATCCCTCTAGTCCTCCAGGTGCCACTCCGCAAGTGCGCAGTTTTCTACTGAGTATTCTTATTTCATAGTTTTGCAGATTCCTCTGATACATGACATCTCAGCTCGTACTTGACAAGTACACATAGACAGCAGAATTGAGCCACAAATTACTATCTCAAAACAAATTCTGACTATAAACCTATTTAATTGCTTTCAAAATGCATGTGTAATAATTTTATATAACTTTATGAAACATCAAAATAACTATATTTCTAAAAGATGGTCATGTTATGTTTGATAGAAAAAATAAGAGACTGTTAAATAAGAAGCTTTCAGTAGCTCAGTCACCAGTGTCCTGTATTCAAAATAGTCATGCTGGACATAAAAAACCTAAATCATAAGACTGATCTGCATATTTTGGATAAAAGAATTAATAGGGAAAAGAAAAGAAAGGTAAAAAATTCTTAGCATTGCTTTTTGTTTTCCAGCAGCTTAATATGTTACTTAATGAAGTGAAATGGAAGTTGCTCTAACCAACAAATTAGATATAACAACCTTTGATATAAACTAATTATTATGAAAAGGTCACAAATATCATCTTTATCAAGTATGCAATCAAAATCAAATTATGTCAGTCAATATGTTTTTGAAATCTGTTGAAGCACTCATTGCTATTTTAGGGGAGGAAATTTTGCCTACAGGTAAATTAAGACTTCTTATGAACAAGAAATATTGAAACTACATGCAGAAACAAAAAGGAATAAAATATCTTATGAATTATGTTAGAAATACAGACAGAAAAAGAAAATATTGTCAGCACATTGTTTAAGACTTTGGATGTATAAAATATAGATGTCAATATTCTGGGTGTTTACCATTGTTACAAAAGTCATCCAAGAGTCAATTTCCAACATGAATCCTGGTTACCTAAAGGCTTAGGCTTTTTGTCTAAGGAACAGCTGTTTGGCATGCAGTTATTACTACCTTCAACTGCTTCTGAACTGTTGGGAGAAACACATTCTTGAGAAGACAGGTTGGTCCTCTTGGCAGGATACATTCTCAGTCTTCCAAAAAAGTCCTATAAGCTGTCAGACTTATCTTTGAGGTAGTCTCAGAGATATTAGGAAGTAGTACTGTAGTTCAAGACCAAGAGAGTGCCATGCAGTACTAGCGAACCAGTTAATCTAACAGTCATGATGTGGCAAATGGTAGATTTTGCTCAAGCAAGGCATCTTGAAGCCTTGCTAAACAACCCACTAAAAACACTAAACAAATCCCCCCCCCCCATTTTTCTGTTGAAGATATCCTTTAGCAAAAGTTTAACCATATATACCTTTACCATTAGAGCACCACTTCAGAGGTAGAGCTCTTCTGAGGACATACATGCTCAGTTATAGATTTCCAAGATATCTGAAATGATAGCCTCTAGACTTAAATTTGGAGAAATTCTGTATCAACAGTAATACTTATGTATTCAGGATTTGTGGTTGTAAAAATCATTAGTTTTATAGCTAAAGTCATAGATATATCTAATACATTTCTGTTGTTCTTGTTTGCCAAATGTCCAAAGTTACCATAGCCTAAAAAGTATTTGGCCTAACTATCCACTTCCACAGCAGACTGTGAATTTTTCAGGTAACTCATTGTGAAATGTTCCCCGTAATTTCAAAATATCTGACATAGTAAAACAAGATGGTATATGGCAAAACACACACACAGAAAAAACGAAGCTAGTTTGTGTAGATGCTTAAATTTCCAACAATGTGGGGGAGTGGACAGCCAATGGAGAGAAATGGAGAGTTTAGCATATCTGATGCATTTTATAGATACACTATACAGAGACAGTATAGATATACTCTAACATCACACAAATGACTGTCTCAAACTGTCCTTTTCTTTCCACTGAGTATATACTCAAACTCAAATGTAAATGACTATTTTTAATCAAGTAAATCTTATGGTAAGACTATTTAAGAAGTCAGATGGGTTCAAAAAGAAAAACTGACACACTTACCTGTCAGTTCCAACTGTTCAGAAAAAAGTCTTCCCATAGGAACAGCTTTTCGTTTTTTCCCAGCCCCTTCACTTTATTCCTGGTACTGAAGGTAGCTGTATAGCCCTAGATGATGCTATTCTGCCTGGTGCTACTCGAGAAATGTCAAAACGTCTTGGCTGCAAGACAGTTGTCTCTCCAGGTTGCATTTATAATTTTCTTTCAGTTCATTTGCGATTTACTTATGTTCACATTCATTGGTTCACCCTTCACAGCCTCCTCATATTTTGAAAATAGAACCAATTTCTGAAAAAGAGATTGGTAGTATGATTTTAAAAATAAAAAAAGTTTTTGAAGCTTGACCCCACTGGCATTTTTTAATTAAGGTTTCGGCTAGTTGCTGCTGGTGCAAACAGTACAAAGAGAAGTGGTATCTTCCCCTCCACCACAAAGCCTCCCTCCCAGCCAGCCCCCACATATAAATTTGTAGTCAATTAACTGATCTTCAGCAAAATCACAGGAGCTGATTGTGTTTACACTTGTAACACACTAAAACAGTAAAGTAAGCCACAGCAAAACAAGCTTCAAAAAAAGCTTAGGGTAACATTTTTCTTTAAGTGCAGAAATGGCTAAGAACAGATAATTACTGAAATTAAGCTGGTAAATAAGTCATTAAGCCATGTTAATTTATAATCTTTTGTCTATACTTAGAGTCTAACAGAGAGATGTATGCTGTGATGTTAGTCTGAATTATCTCTCTTGGTGACATTTACTGCCATAGTCTAAAGACTACAAAGACATAAATTGTTTAAGTTTTTGTTTTTAAAAAAGCTGAAAAAGTCCTATCTATGTATTAAGGTTGCAAGAGTAGTCTGCATAAAAGGTGTCTTCCAGAATAGATTCCTATTTCAATCTTCAGATACTATCTTCCTGATGATAGGGGAAAAAAAAAAATCTATTTTTCAAACTTGATTTAGTTATGTAAAATTTGCTTCTGTGGCCATTTGAGACACCCTAGTATATCTAATGCCATTCCTTTGGGGCTGGCAGACGTGACAAAACACAAGTGTGTGGCTTCTGTCTTCCTGAATTGCCAGTGCTGGGCATCCAGATTAACCAAAGCTTCTCAAATGGCTTCAGGTGCCTATACTTAAGGAACTGAATTGAAGCCACTGTCTGTTCAACTGCCAGCCTCATCCAATTTTACAAAATTAAAAGGTCCATTTTTAGCATAACACTCAGAAAATCTATCACTGAATCCTTATCCATCTCTGACACAGTGAAATAATGAACGGTGACAACAGGATCATCTGGATGTCTCTCTGCACAGAATAGCAAAGTTCATAGGACAAAGAAGAAAAAAAAAATATTATGGAATGATGTCACCTACAATAACAGATGTAGCAAACTAAAATAAAGATTATTCATAGTTAATTAGGGAAACAGGGCAACTGTAGTTCATTTCACAGAACAGCAGAATCACAGAATCACCAGGTTGGAAGAGACCTTTAAGATCATCGAGTCCAACCATCAACATAACACTGCCAAAATCACGACTAAGCCATGTCCCTAAGCACCACATCTATCCATCTTTTAAATACCTCCAGGGATGGTGACTCAACCACTTCCCTGGGCAGCCTGTTCCAGTACTTGGTAGCCCTTTCCGTTAAGAATTTTTTCCTTATACCCATCCTAAACATCCCTGGGTGCAATTTGAGGCCATTTCTTCTTGTCCTATCACTTGTTACTTGGGAAAAGAGACCAACACCCGCCTTGCTACAACCTCCTTCCAGGCAGTTGTAGAAAGTGATAAGGTCTCCTCTCAGTCCCCTTTTCTCCAGGATAAACCCAATTTCCTCAGCCACTCCTCATAAGACTTGTTCTCTAGACCCCTCACCAGCTTCGTGGACCTTCTCTGGACACACTCCAGTACCTCAAAGTCCCTCCTACACTGTGGTGCCAAAACGGAACACAGTATTCAAGACGCAGCCTTACCAGTGCTGAGTACAGGGGCACAATCACTTCCCTAGTTCTGCTGACCACACTGTTCTTGATACAGGCCAAGATGCTATTGGCCTTCTTGGCCACCTGGGCACGCTTCTGGCTCATATTCAGCCATCCCAGGTCCTTTTCTGCCAGGCAGCTTTCCAGCCTTTTCTTCCCAAGCCTGTAGCACTGCATGGGGTTGTTGTGACCCAAGTGCAGGATGCGGCACTTGGCCTTGTTGAACCTCATACCATTGACCTTGGCCCATCGATCCAGCCTGTCCAGATCCTGCTTTAAAGCCATCTTACTCTCGAGTAGGTAAACAGTGCCACCTAACTTGGTGTCATCTGCAAACCTACTGAGGGTGCACTCAATTCACTTGTCCAGGCTGTTGACAAAGATATGAAAGAGAATCAGCCCCATTACCAAGCCTTGGGGAATAACATTTGTGACCAGCCGCTAAGTGTATTTAAGTCCATTCACCACCACTCTTTGGGCCCAGCCTTCCGGTCAGTTTTTTGATCCAGAGAAGAATATACTCATCCAAGCCATTAGCAGCCAGTAAAGACTTCAGAATATATTCAAATAAATCTGAACATAATTATGCAACCAAAAAGTCTTAATCAAGTCTATACTCTTCAGGCATTAAACCCTAAAGCTGTCAAGGAAAGCAGAAAATAGAATTGAATAATATGGTAATATTTTATCCACTTTAAACATGGCTGTGGGAGGGCTTTTTCATCCTTGTTTACATTTAGTCCAGGATAATTGTATGGTTGGAGTATAAGTACATTAAATAGATATTGCCATCCTGAGAAGAAATGCTTCATCTCAGTAGTTATGCAAATATACTAAAAGTACTTATCCAATGACTATTCTTTTAAGAAGGAACACAGGAGTACTGAAAGAAAGTTTTATACTGTAATGCTCAAATGGGTGAATATAGAAAAAGTTAACATTATACCTTTACCCATTATTACAATATTCAGGGCAATTTGCATTTCCCATTTCTAACAAATCTTTGGAATTTTCTTAGAATATTCAGCAGTGAGTTATCTATGAACTTGCTCTGCTACTTGTTCTAAATTTGTTCTAAATTTATTGCTGAATAATTTCTGTAAATAGCCTGTGATGGGTTTGTCGGATGCACTTACTTGAAACTCAAGCTGTTAATGAAATCATCAGTCACAACTTTCTCATGCTCTAGCTCTGTCATTGTAATTTTTAATCTTGCATATTTTCAATGCTAACACTTCCTATTTCCAATTTGAATAATTTTGCTAACATCTTGTGATACGATACTTAATGCATCTGGAGCTTGTTGCCAGTAAATTATTCACTGGAATATTAGAAGAGAACAAGTACAAATTACACAGTTGTTAAAGCAAATTTTAAAACTAGAGTGAATGGATTTTTTAGCATTTTTTGCTGTCTCTGTTTTTTTAACTTCCCAGCAATTTGATATGAGTCATAAAATATTGGCTTAACTAATAACTGTCTACCTTTCTCATTATGCACTTCCTTAAAGGAGGTAAGTTACAGCTTCCTTAAGTGAGAATATTTGAATGAACCCTATATAATTTTTTTCCCCAAACCTTCATTTCATTTTACCTCGAAATAAGAGATATGGCACTGAAAGGAGCGCAGGTAGCGTTTTCCTCAATCCCTTCAGTTGCAGGGAAGGACACCGAGAAGAACAGAAAAACGTACCTATTAAACACGTGGCTCAGAGCCTGATGCCACTGGTGGAATTTTGTTTTTTTCAATCATGAGGAGGTTTACATGGCACCAGGCCTGCTGGCAGCAGATGGAATTAAGCTGCCTCAAAGAGGGAAAAGGATCCTTGCACATGAGATGGCACAGCTCATTGAGAGGGCTTTAAACTAGGTATGAAGGGGGGAGAGGATAGAATCAAGCTCATGAGAGACAAGCCTCGGGGCAGTGTACCAATGGTAGGGGGGAAATTGATAGCCCAGCTCAAGTGCATCTACACCAATGCATGCAGCATGGGCAACAAACAGGAGGAGCTGGAAGCCTTTGTGAAACAAGATACTTATGATATAGTCACCATCACAGAAAAATGGTGGAATGACTTTTACGACTGGAGTGTTGCAATGGATGGCTATAAGCTCTTCAGAAGGGATAGACAGGGAAGGAGAAGTGGTGGGGTGGCTCTGTATGTTAAGGAGTCTTTTGATTGTATGGAGCTCAGTGACTGTGAAGGCAAGACTAGTGCTTATGGCTAGAGGATGAGGGGGAAGACCAACAAAGCAGATATCATGTTGGGAGTCTGTTATAAACCACCCAATCAGGATGAAGCAACAGATGAAACATTCTACAAGCAGCTGATTGAAGTCTCACAATTCCCAGCCCTTGTCCTAGTGGGGGACTTCAATTTACCAGACATCTGTAGGAAATACAACACAGCAGAGAGGAAGCAGTCTAGATGATTCCTGGACTGAGTGGAAGATAACTTCCTGACACAACTGGTAAGTGAGCTACCAGGGGAGGTGTCTTGCTGGACCTGCTGTTCACAAACAGCAGTGATCGGGTGGGTGATGTGATGGTTGGAGGCTGTCTTGGGCTTAGCGACCTTGAAATGATAGAGTTCTCAGTTCTTGGAGAAGTAAGGAGGGAGGTCAGCCAAACCGCTACCATGGACTTCTGGAAGGCAGACTTCAGCCTGTTCAGGGCACTCATTGAGAGAGTTCCTTGGGAGTCAGTTCTGAAGGGCAAAGGGGTCCAGGAAGGCTGGGCACTCTTCAAGAAGGTAGTCTTGGAGGCACAGGAACAGGCTGTCCCCATGTGCTATAAGATGAACCAGTGAGGAAGATGACTGGCCTGGCTGAACAGGGAGCTTCTACTGGGACTCAGAGAAAAAAGGAGAGTTTACCACCTTTGGAAGTAGGGGCAGGCAACTCAAGAAGAGTATAGGGCCCTAGCAAGGTCATGTAGAAAGAACACCAGAAAGGTAGAAGAACAGCTAGACCTTAATCTGGTCATTGTTATAAAAGACAATAAAAAAGGTTTTTACAATTACATTAACAACAAAAAGAGAGCCAGGGAGAATCTCCACCCTTTAGTGGATGTGGAGGGGAAGATTGTCAGCAAGGATGAGGAGAAGGCTGAGGTACTTAATGCCTTCTTTGCCTCAGTCTTCAATAGCAAAACCAGTTGTTCTCAGGGTATTCACCACCCTGAGCTGGAGGATAGGTATAGATAATAGAATAAACCCCCCATAATCCAGGAGGAGGCAGTTGGTGACCTGCTATGCCAATTGAATAGTCAGAAGTCTATGGGGCCAGACGGGATCTGCCTGAGAGTGTTGAGGGAACTGGCGGAAGAGCTTGCCAAGCCACTCTCCATCATTTATCAGCTGTCCTAGCCAATGGGGGAGGTCCCAGACAACTGGAGGCTTGCCAACGTGACACACATCTACAGGAAGGGTGGAAGGAGGATCCAGGAAACTACAAATCTGTCAGCCTGTCGGTGCCAGGAAAGATTATGGAACAATTCAGCCTGAGTGCACTCACTCGGCATGTGAAAGACAAGCAGGGAATCAGGCCCAGCCAACAAGGGTTCGTGAAAGACAGGTCCTGCTTGACCAACCTGATCTCTTTTTATGACCAGGGTACCCACCTGGTGGATAAGGAAAAGGCTGTGGATGTTGTCTATTTGGACTTCAGTAAGGTCTTTGACACAGTCTCCCACAGCATTCTGCTAGAGAAGCTGGCAGCCCATGGCATTGATGGATGTACTCTTTGCTGGGTTAGAAACTGGCTGGATGGCTGAGCCCAGAGAGTGGTGGTGAACGGTGCTAAATCCAGTTGGCAGCAGGTTTCAAGTGGCGTTCCTCAGGGCTCGATTTTGGGGCCAGTCTTGTTTAATATCTTTATTGATGGTCTGGATGAGGGGATTGAGTGCACCCTCAGTAAGTTTGCAGACGACAGCAAATTAGGCGGGAGTGTTGATCTGCTTGAGGGTAGGAAGGCTCTGCAGAGAGTTCTGGACAGGCTGGATCGATGGGCTGAAGCCAATGGTATGAAGTTCAACAAGGCCAAGTACCGCGTCCTGCGCTTGGGTCACAACAACCCCATGCAGCGCTACAGGCTTGGGGAGGAGTGGCTGGAAAGCTGCCTGGCAGAAAAGGATCTGGGAGTATCCATCTGATACTGCATCCACAGATTCTGCATCCACAGATGCAGAAACCATCTGTGTCAGGAGCACCACTCCCCGCTTCCCTGTGGTACAGGGGTGGGATAGCTAGTTTAGTGGAAAGCACATGAGCTGCTGGTCATGTATGCAAACAACCCCCAGCTACATAACCCAGATACCCAAGCCACCTCAGACAATAAGCCTACCTAGGAGACCCCTCGACCAATGAAAGCTATGTATGACCACAACCAATAAATGACCACAGTTCAGATCTGACCCACGTTATAAAATGGGCTCCTTGGAGCAGAAGGTCTGTAATCAGTAGCCTTCCCTTTGGATCAAGACATTGTCCTAAGTAAGTTCTCTGTGATTAAGTGTCCTCACCTTGTAGGTGAGTGGTTTGCACATTTAGAGTCATCATTCTAAGCTTAGATTTATTTACATACTGTGTAGTATTAGTTCCCAACTGACATCCTGAACCTTTAAAAAGTTATGTCTGCCAAAGTGTTTGTAGTATAAAATCCCTGTCCAGTTTGACTATTCTACCTTTTTATGGTGCCATTAAAACTGATTTTTAAAACATATTTTGTCAGTCCTACACTTCTGTGACACCATCCCCGCAGCCCCCACCCATACACCTGCCACCAAAACCTTGCCATGTAAATGCAATATATCGTCTTTGGTAATGATTCTCAGTTTATGTTCACATACAAATGACAAGAACCAAAGTTTAAAAGAGTTTAAACCTCAGAATGAAATTTCAGATTCAGTCATGCTGAAATTCTGTGTTTTTTCCAGATCTCATGATTTGCTTCCCCTCTCACATTATATCATACAGAAACCAAAAAACCACACCACATACTTCAGCTGGGCCCTCTGGGCCTGGCCATTTAGCCATTTATCATTTAACATAGCTGTTTCGCTATGATAAATTAAAAAATGGATCTTATTAGAAAGGGAGAAAAAACCAAACAATTGAAAACATCCACAGGGAATTTGTTGACACCATCATTTATAACTGAAATATTTTACATATGAATTATACATTCCACTGAAAAAAGAAAAAAGCCATAAAACAAAAAGAAAATCTCATTCTCTTTTGAGTANCTCCCACAGCATTCTGCTAGAGAAGCTGGCAGCCCATGGCATTGATGGATGTACTCTTTGCTGGGTTAGAAACTGGCTGGATGGCTGAGCCCAGAGAGTGGTGGTGAACGGTGCTAAATCCAGTTGGCAGCAGGTTTCAAGTGGCGTTCCTCAGGGCTCGATTTTGGGGCCAGTCTTGTTTAATATCTTTATTGATGGTCTGGATGAGGGGATTGAGTGCACCCTCAGTAAGTTTGCAGACGACAGCAAATTAGGCGGGAGTGTTGATCTGCTTGAGGGTAGGAAGGCTCTGCAGAGAGTTCTGGACAGGCTGGATCGATGGGCTGAAGCCAATGGTATGAAGTTCAACAAGGCCAAGTACCGCGTCCTGCGCTTGGGTCACAACAACCCCATGCAGCGCTACAGGCTTGGGGAGGAGTGGCTGGAAAGCTGCCTGGCAGAAAAGGATCTGGGAGTATCCATCTGATACTGCATCCACAGATTCTGCATCCACAGATGCAGAAACCATCTGTGTCAGGAGCACCACTCCCCGCTTCCCTGTGGTACAGGGGTGGGATAGCTAGTTTAGTGGAAAGCACATGAGCTGCTGGTCATGTATGCAAACAACCCCCAGCTACATAACCCAGATACCCAAGCCACCTCAGACAATAAGCCTACCTAGGAGACCCCTCGACCAATGAAAGCTATGTATGACCACAACCAATAAATGACCACAGTTCAGATCTGACCCACGTTATAAAATGGGCTCCTTGGAGCAGAAGGTCTGTAATCAGTAGCCTTCCCTTTGGATCAAGACATTGTCCTAAGTAAGTTCTCTGTGATTAAGTGTCCTCACCTTGTAGGTGAGTGGTTTGCACATTTAGAGTCATCATTCTAAGCTTAGATTTATTTACATACTGTGTAGTATTAGTTCCCAACTGACATCCTGAACCTTTAAAAAGTTATGTCTGCCAAAGTGTTTGTAGTATAAAATCCCTGTCCAGTTTGACTATTCTACCTTTTTATGGTGCCATTAAAACTGATTTTTAAAACATATTTTGTCAGTCCTACACTTCTGTGACACCATCCCCGCAGCCCCCACCCATACACCTGCCACCAAAACCTTGCCATGTAAATGCAATATATCGTCTTTGGTAATGATTCTCAGTTTATGTTCACATACAAATGACAAGAACCAAAGTTTAAAAGAGTTTAAACCTCAGAATGAAATTTCAGATTCAGTCATGCTGAAATTCTGTGTTTTTTCCAGATCTCATGATTTGCTTCCCCTCTCACATTATATCATACAGAAACCAAAAAACCACACCACATACTTCAGCTGGGCCCTCTGGGCCTGGCCATTTAGCCATTTATCATTTAACATAGCTGTTTCGCTATGATAAATTAAAAAATGGATCTTATTAGAAAGGGAGAAAAAACCAAACAATTGAAAACATCCACAGGGAATTTGTTGACACCATCATTTATAACTGAAATATTTTACATATGAATTATACATTCCACTGAAAAAAGAAAAAAGCCATAAAACAAAAAGAAAATCTCATTCTCTTTTGAGTAGTCATACAGAAACTTTTTTTTAGTGAAAAATCAGCCATCAGATTTTAGCTGAAAAATGCATTGCTTTTTTTTGCTGTAGAAATAACCTTCTATAGATCAGTAATCCAAAAATATATGCCAGACTTAGGATTTAAAACCTAATGTGATGATCAGCTAGAGATTTGAATACAAAACCGAGGAGGTAATACCTGACTTCAAATATAGCCTTACTACATCATAAAGCTTATAACAGAGGGCTATATTAATCTTAGAGATGGATGAACCTTGGAAAACCTGCTTGCAAAGCAAACTCACCACACTATCTAATGTGCTCTCAAAGACTGCTGGCTCAGCAGGGTGAGTCTAATGTATTTCTTTCAGTGAGAGAGCATGAAAAATAGTGGTTATCTCCAACTAGCTCATGGCTTCATGTTTTGTTTACCAAAATACGTATCTAGTTCTTACGTTTTTGTGACACAACTTAGATGAATACTGGTGTTTGGGTTTTTTTACTTAATATTTTATCCATTCTCTTAACTTCACGGTCTTTAGTCATTCATTTCTCTCTGTATCTCTCTCTACTTGTTATTGCATAATCAATTTCAACCTTTTGTTTTTCGTGCACTTCCATCTACAAGTTTTTATTCTTGGCAGTCTCTTCTTAACCTTGGTTGTTAAACCTCAAGCCTTTTTTGAAGGTTTCTTAAGAGGATTCTGAGCTTAATTCTCAACTTGAGGAGCATCAAGTTGAACAGATCTAAGGGAATTATTCTAAAATTCTAAATACACAAATAAAGGAATCCTGTTATTAATCACCTAAAGTCTGTGGGGTTTCTTCATTGCACTTTATTTTTATCTGGGCTTTACCTATCTACCTTAGCTCCAGGGAAAAAATGTCATCCTTTCCTAGGACTGTAACTGTCCCAGGAAAATTGTTCATGTAAATTTTATTTTCTGACTTTGTGGAAGCAGGAAAGGTAACACTGTAAATAAATTAAATAGCTTTGCATAGTAATGGTACTACCCTACATAACATTGACACTTACTCTGGCACTTCTGTTACCTACAAAAGGAACTACACTAGTAAGGATGGTATATTACTTGTTTGTAAGAGAGTTTCTGTTTTCAGTAATTTTCCCTAGAATTTCTTAATTATTACCTGCTGCTGATTTTTCAGAATAGAGACAACAGCAGGCATTCCTATATTGGTTAGCTAAAAAAGTGGTATTTTATCCCATTTTATGTCACCTTCTTAACAAGTCCTTTGGAGGAACTTGCACATTTTGGAGAGAAAAAAACATTCTAGATGTTGAATTTCTGCGATACAGGGAAGCTATAATTCAGAATAGATAGACAGCCGTTTAAAACAATTTTCACTGCCATAAAAGAAAAAAAAGTGGAATCACGTCTGTGTAACAGGGTAAACTGGATATGAAAGCAGTTGTGAAATCCCTGAAGTATCCATTAATTTTCTTTTGATGAAAGGGTCACTACTTTAATTTCACAATATCAATAAAATTATCATGCATTTTTAAGTAAGAACAGATTTCTTTCTTTCTTTCCTTGCTTTATTTTTGGGGTCAGAAAAATCAGAATACATTTCAAAGGAAAAGTGCTATTCATTTTTCAGAAGATAACACCCATCACAAGTGATATTAGAAATACTATTAAGCTCAGTGTCAATGCTCTTTTTTGGTTTTGGTTCAGTTCAAATATTTCTCATCCTTCACCTTAATTTAAATTTATCTTTTTAATATTATGGCACTAATTGTTTTTATTTTATTTTCTCATTTTCAGTCTTCTCATTTTCTTCCCTTTCCAGAGCTGGCTTAATTTTTAGCAGGTGCCTTCACTGTATTACCCTATCCCTTGGTACAGATAATATTCAGAAAGAATAAATAAAAATGTTGTTGTTTATTTTCACTGTTCTTCTTTCACTGCAGATTTATTAAAAGCAGTCTGTTTCAGCTCTCATGCTTTTTTCCCCTCAGGCTTATTGCCATGCTCTGTAGTCAATATACTTAGATTAGTTTGAGCTAGTATTAGCTCTATAATTCTGTGAAGCTGTATTCTTGTCATCAAGAAAAAAGAAAAAATTGTATTTGTACAAATGAATTATGCAACCCTCTTGTATAGACCTTGTCATAAATTCAGACTTTTTTAGGAAGAAATACTTAAGAAATAATTTTACTTCCTTGTTAGCAACAGTGTTTGCTCTTCCCTTTTGCTGGCTCTTATAAGGCATAAGACTCTTTGATTCAGTTTGTCAATGATGAATAACAAAATTCCCTTTTTTTTTTTAGAGTTGCTGTCTGCTGGTTTACTGAACTGAATCAGCCAAATGCGGGTCCAGGAAATACCATAATGAGCACAAGGGAATTGGTGAAAGCAAGAAAGGGTGCCTTTCAGTGAACTGTTAGCTCAAAAGTATTCGGCTACTGTAGGTTCAGATAAAAGGCCTCAAAGTATATTACTTTCTCTTTTCATATAGTAGCAATAAAGATAGCTCAATATAGCTGGAAACATTTTAGATCAATGTTACCGAGATTTAGCAACTCTCATCTCTACTTTAGAAAAACAGCTATTCTAGTGATCTGATGTTTAAGGTTATATGGATTGAATTACACATTTCAGTTATGCGTATGGCTAGACAGGAAAATCAGGGTTTTAACCATTTGACAGTGTGTCAACAAAGGAACTACATAATCAGTTGTAACTTTAGAGTTCAGAAAAAGGTAATTAACTCAGAAGATTATTCTTTTCATAATATTTGAGACAGAGAAAATTATTAAAGCTACTATATATTTAAATTCTGCACCTTAACTGAGCTCCCAACTGGTGAGAACTTTCATCCAGAACCTTTTTCAGCTCAAAGAAAATATTCAAAATATTTTCTAGAAATATTTTACTTTGGCTTCATTTTGCCAGTATCACAAGTTACTATACACAAATCTTGCTTGTTATTATTCTATTATAGTTATATACATTGCTATAAAATCTGTCTCCCCGTGTTTTAAATGAAGAGGGAAAGTTAGTATTTTAAATTTTGTGACTTCCAAGTATTTAAATGAATGTTGCATTACCATGATTTTTTCTTTAAATAACAGAACACTTCGGATTACTATTGATTTAATGGAGCTTTTCTTTGATGTCTCTGACACACTTCTTATTTCTATTAAACTGTTTTGCATTACTTCAAAGTGCTGTTGATTTATGAGTCATAAATATGCAAAGTGCTAATTTGCCATGTCTCTAGCATGCCTCTTAACTTTCTGGTTTTGTTTTTATTGTTGTGTTTGCATTTGTTTGCACCTAATTTCATTGCAAGAAAACATTCTACAGCTAAAAAAGATTTTAATTTAAGTGTTTTGGATCTAAGAACACTCTGCCTTCATCTCAGAATCATTACTAGCTCAGACATGTTTGTAAATGAGGTTCCTGTTATAGTGCTTTTTTGTAGTCATTCCTATACTGACAAAGTATATGATTCATATTGACAATGAAATAACAATCATTATTTAACTTTCTTTATGTTTTCTTTGTTTGCAGACAATGACTTTCTAATTAGTAGTGTGCCATGGTGTTGTGGTTTATCCTGGCAGGCAGCTAAACACCACGCTAACATTTGCTCACTCCCCCACAGTGGGATGGAGGAAAGAATCAGAAAAAAGGTAAAACTCATGGGTTGGGATAAAGACAGTTTAGGCAAACAGAAAAGGAAGGGAAAATAATAACAATGAAAAAAGAATATACAAAACAAGTGATGCACAACGCAATTGCTTACCACCCACTGACCAATGCCCAGCCAGTCTCCAAGCATGGCCGTGGCCAACTCCCCCTGTGGCCAACTCCCCCCAGTTTTATTGCTCAGCATGACATCATGTGGTACGGAATATCCCTTTGCCCAGTTTGGGTCACTTGTCCTGGCTACGTCCCCTCACAGCTTCTTGTGTACTCCCAGCCTTTTGTTGGCAGGGCAGTATAAGAAGCTGAAAAACCTTTGACTTAGTGTAAGCACTGCTCAGCAACAACTAAAACATCAGTGTGTTATCAACATTATTCTGATCCTAAATCCAAAACGCAGCACTATAACAGCTACTAGGAAGAAAATTAACTCTATCCCAGACGAAATCAGGACACATGACTATTAAAAAGAAAAAAAAAAACCCTACATAGTCTTATCATTATACTTATGGTGGCTGTAGTGATAACATGTTTTAAGAGCAGAGCAAACAAAAAAAGTATTGAAAATCAATTCTTTCTTGCAATGGCAGAGAAATCAAGACAGTAGAATAGTTTTACTAATTTTAGCTAGAGAAAAGAGGAAAAATCCATGCTATGTACTCTCACATCAAAACACTTGTTAACCTATCAGCATTGCTTGTCTTTCACATTCTTTATCAGAAAACTTACTTTCAAAACCTCCCTCAATTGACCTTTCTCTTATATTTTCTTTTTGAAAACCTTTTTTTTTTTTTCTCCTTATTTTTATTTTCAGTGATGGGATATCCTTATCTGATATTCAGGAACAATAAGGAAAAACAAAGTGGGCAATGTTGAATGTAAAGAGAAGTATGAAATGTAACGTAAATCTTGTCCCTCTTTGCAAATCCTTTTTAAGTGCACATAATGTTCTCTCAGTAACATGATTTCTTTCTGTTTTCCTCAATCAAAGAAGTAAAAAAGATCTGTAGTATTATATTTACTTTTTTAATTTCTTCAGTAGCAGCTTCTGCTGCAACTATGATCTTCTAGTTCAGCATATTTTCCTCAGTGAAGAAAACCTCAAGCATATATGGTTTCTTTTAGAGCCTTCTCTTCTCCCATGGCCCTTCAGAAGACCCATGTAAGTAGCAATTTTTTATATATATAGATATATAAAAATATATAAAAGTTTTGCTGTAAAAAACTGCAAAATATTTAGAGTCCAATTCACAAGAGGAAATGGTACAACTTCTCAGTTTAAACAATAGGTTGGGAATTAAATTTATATATAATTTTTTAAGATGTGAGCTACTTAGGTATCACAGATTCACATCACTACTGAGCCTAAGTGAGCGAAGAATGGACAGTGATGAAAAATGTGTTTCTGAAAATAATTCAGAATATAGGTTACTCATTTGGCAGGAGGAAGAGAACAGGAGAAGGTTTAAAAAAATAGGTATTTACAGTAGCCTAATACTTTGAACATTTAAGCAGTAAGTGATAGACCTTGCATGTATAAGGCTTTCAGCTGATATTAAGCCCATTTCTACTGTTTCATTAGTATGACAAATACCTCTTCACATGCAAACTGTTGCCTTCAAGTACCAGTCTCAGATTGAAGACAACAAAGAATAGAGGTAAGTCAGAGATTCTTTAATTCTCTTTCAGACGTTAGTCAGTACATGAATGTTTCTTTTCCAGTTACTTTCACTTCAAAATTAAATAGCTTTGCTTAAACTGAAGCTAATTATAGCAGTTGCACTTTAGCTGGTGTTTTAATCTAAGTAGTTTGATTTTGCTACAGAAATATAGTGCTGTTAAAAATTCCATCTTTTAATGGATGGAAAAGAAATACTCATACCTTGTATTGGTCTTTCCTCCTCTGCTAGGAAGAAAAGATGTAACAAAAACCAACCAAACAAAAATTACAAACCGATCATCATGCAGTAATGTTACTGAATATGAAGCTGATCCAGGAAGCAGAAGGAAGGCCCGCTGAATTTCTGACCTACTAGATGCTTTATTTCAGATTAACATCAATGCAGAATTTGCAGTTTCAAAGCAGGTATTCTGGAATATAAAATTTTCTTAAATCTTTTGGAGCTAGCCATTTACAGAATTATTAATAGTAACAAGAGCAGATACTTGAATCTGGATCTCTGTCATCTCAGATGAATACCCTTACTATTACTCTGTGTATAATACTTTTGCATTGTTGGACTAAATAGATCTGTTCTGTGTTGCATCAACACTTGGATAATAAAAATATAGGATACTTGAGGATTCACCATAGGATGAAGAATGAAGCTCCAAATGCTATTACTTCTTTCTCTGCTGAGGGTGTGGGACAATCAAACATGAACACTAGAGGTGACTGACAAATATAATTATGCTATTAAAGAAAACTAGAAACATACACATTTTCTGGAGAAAGTTCACATTCTTGCTAGTGAGCAGACAAAAAAACAAAAAACCAAAAAGCCAGAAATTTCAGATATTTCTTGATGTAAAAAAAGTCTGAAGAAATACACAAATGATTACAATCCACATTGTCCAAAGAAAGCAATAACAAATGGCACATGAAATAGAAGTATAGTCTGGAAACACTTTAATGGATGCAAAGCAGCTCGTCTTTTTAGTATAAAACCCAGTCAAAGTCAAGAAAACCTCAGAATCCATCTTCTTCCAAGCTTTTGACTTGAGTGGTTTCTTCACTTGTAATTCTGCAAAACATTATTAAGCCATAAAAGCTCCCTGAATGGACAAAAAATGTGGCTAGGAGCCAGAAAATCACCATTTCAGACAGCTTAATCTAATAGCACTCATCAAGATTCCTGTCTAAAGGGGGATGTGGATTAGCTGTATTAGGAAGCTGCTGTGGTTAGCTGGCCCCAGCGAAGCTCTAATGACCACAGAAGGAGAGCATTCCTTCAACAGCAGGTGGGGGCAGTTGCCTTCAGACTGAGAAGTGCTTGCACTAAAAATGAAACGTGAATCCATGTACATTAAAACTCACATCATGAGAGGCAAGTAGACTTCCTGGAACTCAGATAATTTTAATTTCACTGATGGTAAAATATAGGAGAGCAAATATATTATTACCTAGTAATACCAATTTACTGTAAAACTCCAGCATAAATTCTGAAGCATCTGGGAACTGAATTCCCAGTATTCCTTAATTAATAAACCTCATTCACAGATTTCAAAATGATCAGGAGTATGGAAATTTTATCCAAGATTACAGTATGTTTTATGGATTAATTTTCAGTTGAATTGTTTTTCCTTAAATTGAGATAAGATTTAAGAAAAGTGGTGACTATAATTACAAAGAAGAGTCATTGTGTCAGAACTCATTGTAACAACATTAATAGAAAAAGTTTTGAAAAGTAGCATTATTCTAAAAATGGCTTTCATAAATATATAAAATGGGGTTTTTGGGAAAAAATGAATAAAAAAAATGACAAATTGTGTACATTTTATGCATGATAAACTATATTTCTCTGTATTTCTAATATTCGGTAATATTAATCCGATAGAGGTTTCTGTGCTGGGGATTCACACCGAGATCCAGATCATGCTGTTCTCTAGGATTAAATTGATTACACAATAAAAGCTTTTTAGTAGAAAAGAGGACAATCACATGAATGGAAGGGAAAATATATGAAAAGAGATCATGCATTGAAAATGAAGAAGATTTTAAGTAGAGTTTTTTGCAAATGTGAATAAACCTGAAGGATGAAAATACAATAGAAAGGAGATACCTGTAGGGTATTTATCCAAATGAAAACCAACAATACATCTTGAAAGTCAAGAATGGTAACAACAGGAAGAAGCATGCATGCAAAACTTCATAATAAAGTCACTCAAAAATTTGGGGTTTCAGCCCTAAGGTAAGATTATGGCTCCATTATCTACAGCTATACTAAAGGCTGAAGAGGTTTCCAAACTTTTCAAAGAAATCTAGAGTAACTGCAGAATTAAATAGAGACTTCTAGACTTTATGGGATCTATGGAGATTTATTTTTTCAGTGTTAAAAATCGATGAAACTTCGTAAGCTTCACTCTACTGGTAGCAGAGAACCTAAGATAATCTTTAAGCAAAATTTTGTAATTTAGATGGACATTTTATCTCTATTCCCAATAAAAGACTAACAGGGAAAAGAGAAAAGAAACTAATCAAATTACAAAGATTTTTTATTATTATTGTTGCTTAGGAAACGTATTTATCTGCTCATGGTCAGTCTAGAAAAAAAAAATTGACAATCTGAAACTGTACATAATTCTGAAAGAATTTCTCTTTCAAACATTCCCCCCCTCTCTTTCCTACCTGCCCCATGCAATTTGCACTCCTGCTGTGGTCAAGCATCTATGTGAGTACTTAAGTGCCTTTTTTCACTGAGATCCCAGTGACTCACACATGTTCATGAATGTTCTGAAGAACAGAGAAAGCTTAGTTACCAATTTCCCTACCTCTGTGTCAACACAATGACTTTCTTGTGCTAGCTAATCAGTACCTACACTTACTGAGGGTAGACAGCTGACACCACTGAGTTATCTGTAGCCACTTCAAGAAAACATTGCCGCCAAGTGTCTCTGAAGTAAGCTGAGAAAAAGGGAAAATGAAGACATGTCAAAAAAGCTGACACAGTTCTGTCATATAAGAAAGTAATACACACTGAGAACCACTGTTCAGCTTCAGCTATGACACCATGGAGCACAACGGCATGTGCTCTTCCTACAAGGTGGGTTGTTCACTCCTAAAAAGAAGAACTCTGGGAGAAAGGCAACTAGAAACTCAGAGTCTGATAATGCATTTAGAAACCTGGGGTGAAACTGCAGGTCAGCTCATTGGCCTCTCAAGCGCCTTGAAAAGTGTTTACTTTCTGTTTCAGGCACATAGGGATAACTACATGTAGGGTACAGGAAGCAGTGTAGCACTCTTGATATTGCAGGCTAATGTAGAAATGAGACTAAATCTAGATGTGCCATTCAGCACTGCCTGTATATTTGCAGAGGTGAAATGGATGTACTGGTTCTGCTCTCCCAGCCAGATCACTGCTGGATGTAAGTAAACTGTGTGGGTAAATGCGGACATTTGCATGACACTGCTTTGTAGGTAAAGCCTAAATGCCTTGAGTAGGGTTGTGGAGGTACAGGAAAGTCTGCAGTCCTCAGCTTTTCCAGTTTCAACTTCAATGAAAATTTCTTTAGCGATTTTCAGAGAAGAATATATAAAGACGTATTCACACTATGAAAAGCTTTTTCTGTGACTTGAAGGAACTTTGCTCTAATTTGGTTAATGTGTTCTGCATGACGGATGTAAAACCATTAGGAATTTTGTATCTCTAGGTGACTGTTTCAAAAACGAGTTGAATGTAAGGGCAAGAAGTAATATTAAGTGTCACTTGACAGTTTTGAAATTCTAAAACTGAAATTCTGCCATGTTGTTGCCAAGGCACAGAGGCAAGGATTCTCCTTTCCTACATAGGACTCCACAATTTCATTGTGACAGCAGGCAGGCATAACAGTCCTGTGGATTTCTTTGTTGGATATGGGACTGTGACTACAATTAAGCTGAAAAGTTCTTAAAAGAATAGAAGACATCACAATTTGCATTCAACAATATATGCTAGCAGGCTCTTTAGTTCATATCATTATATGCCAGCTGCTGACATGCTACCAAACCAATTAAGGAAAGTCACCAGAGTAAATTTAGCTACATCAGGCTGTGAAACCGAGTTGAAATACATTTCACATCCTTAAAGCCAAAGTAGCTGTGATTTGCCCTGCAGTAAATGTCTGCTGTGTGACAGATACAGGTAGCACTCCACATCCCATCTTTGAGGTCAGCAGGGAGAAGGTACTGCAGAGAGTGTTATGGAACAATTATGGGAAGGACTGAAAGGCCAAGATTCATGGAGTCTGACAATGAGACAAATAGACCCCATTGCAGTGAGAGATAAGAGATGATGCCTGCACTTAATAGTAGCCAGTCCTGGATTGCTTACATCTTTAAGGGGCGAAAAAGACTGCAGAAAATGCTACACCAGCACGTAGAAACCACAGTACCAGCTCAACCACAGTCCAAGACTGCATGAACTGTACACAGGTAGAAGGAAAGGCACGCACAGGACTTTCACATCCTTTGAATATCAGGAAAGGTTCTGTCCTGTGTTGATACTTATGAGCCTGTAGACACGATTTTGATAAAATGAGCAGCATAATGAAACCACGGCTCAGAAATGCTGGGTAGAAAGATACAAAATCACATTTGCTGCAATAGCACATGCTGAGGCAAAACAACAGCAGAGTAATATTTCGCCCTGTAGCTGGTCAGTAGTGAAGAATATAGCCATTTCACAATCAAGACACTTGGCAGAAGTTCACTCATGCTAAACAAATAATTCAATAGTTTCTAAAAATTAAAAATCTGATAGCTTTAAGCAAGTGCCATCCTCTACCCATTTTCTAGCTTTTCCGTTTCAGTCCATGTTCCTAGAAGGAATTGTTTCCTTTGAGGGACTGATATACAAGACTACATCGAGGTGCTCTATAGTCCATACAGATTTACTGGTTTTTATTTGTTTTGGTTTGGTTTTTTGGGTTTTTTTAAGGAATCACTTCTAGAGAAAAAATAAAATATGAAAGGTGATTGTATATGCTATTTAATTATAACTTTTAATGTAACTTATTCGATACATGTGTTTCTCTTAGTACACTGTATTATTTATCTGATTTTAGAAAAAAAACAACCCACATTAGAAATGTGTACTTTACATGTTATCATAAATTTGACCTTGTGATGCAAATTCTGGGAATGCCAAAGAACATGGTGAGTCCCATGAAAAATCTGAGTCATAGATTTCCTTGTGTGAAAGCAACATGATTCACGGGACTGATCTGAAAGAGTGAATTTTTTTAGTTGATCTACAACTTGCAAGATACTCAGGAGAAAGATCCTTGGTGATTGTGGAAGCCCTATCAAATGCCTTTGGGTCAAGATTAGAGGGGTCATCTCCAAGGGGGATCTTACAATAGGCATCTGCTACTGACCTCCAAACCAAGATGATAAGGCCAACAAAACAACTTTTGGGTCACTTAAGCAAGCTTCAGGTCAACAGAACCTGGTTCTTATGGGTTACTTCCGTGACTCAGGCATTTATTGGAAGAACAATACTGCTCACGTGTCATCCATCAAGTTCTTGGAATGCATAGAGGACTGTTTACTCATACAAATGTTAGATGTGCCAACCAGGAATGAGGCACTGTTGCACTTGCTACTCACAAACCAAGAAAACATGCTTTGTAATATCTTGGTCAGTGATAGCCTTGGCTGCAGTGATCACAATATTGTGGAGTTTGGGATCCTGGTGAGCATGCTGAAGGTGTTCTAAGACAAAGATTTTAGATTTTAGACTATCCATCTTACTCAGAGCTCAGCTGTGAGGGATTCGAAGGGAAGCTTCCACAGAGAATAAAGGACCTAACAAGTGCTGGGAGTTTTTCAAGAACACTGTCCTGGATGCACAAAAACCTGTCCATCCACTTTAAACGTAAGGGAAGTAGGTGGACCAAGAGATCCCCTTGGCTTAACTGTGAGCTTCTGAGTCTACTTAAAACCAAAAGAGAAGCATACCAGAGGTGAAAGTACGAATGAATACCTGTTGAGAACTACGAGGGCAAAGCCAGAGCATGCAGAGATGCAGTTAGAAAAGCAAAAGTTCAGCTTGAATTGAAATCGGCCAGAGATGTCAAAAACTACAGAAAAGGTTTCTTCACGTACGTGAACAACAAGCAGAAATAGAAGGAAAGGTGAATTAATCACCAACAAGGCTCAAAAGGCAGAGGTTTTCAACACTTTCTTCACCTCTGTCTCTCAGGCTGGTAAAGCTTGAATGCTTTGGGGGTCAGGCCTTGGGAACAACAATCCAGGTTGATGTACACACAGACCAACCTTCAGGGAAGGAAGAGCTGGTATGCAAACTGTTACAAGAGCTTGACCCCTACTAATCAATGGGCCCTGACATTATCCACCCAAAGGTGTTAAGGCTGGCTGACATCATTGTGCGGCTGCTCTCCATAATCTTTGAGAAATCATTGTGATCCAGGGACATCCCAGAAGACTGGAAGAAGGCTAATGTTACCCCCATCTACAAGAAGAGCTTAAAGGAGGATCTAGGAAATTATAGGCCCATCAGTCCTAATTCAGTCTCTAGGAAAGTTATGGAATTAATCCTCCTGGAAGCTATCGCAAGTCAAATGAAGCATGTGATTGGGAAAAACCAGCACGCATTCACTAAAGGCAAATTCTGATTGCCTCTCAGGATAAAGTAACCTGCTCAGTCAATGCGGGGCGAGCAGTGGACATTGTCTACCTGGATTTCTCCAAGGCTTTTGATACAGTTTCCCACAGCCTCCTCCTAGAGAAACTGGTGTGTTACAGTCTAGCCAAGTGGTCCATGTGGTGGGTGGGGAACTGGCTGTTAAGCTTCACCTAGAGGGTGGTGGTAAATAGCTCCTTTTCAAACTGGCAAGCTGTCACAAGTGGGGTCCCACAGAGATTGATATTGGACCCAGTGCTATTTAGTTTCTTCATAAGCAATCTGGATGATGNTTAAGCTTCACCTAGAGGGTGGTGGTAAATAGCTCCTTTTCAAACTGGCAAGCTGTCACAAGTGGGGTCCCACAGAGATTGATATTGGACCCAGTGCTATTTAGTTTCTTCATAAGCAATCTGGATGATGGGATCAAGTGTACCCTGATGAAGTTTGCTGACGATACCAAAGTGAGTCAGGAAGCGGACACTTCGGAAGGGAGAGCCACCCTGCAGGAAGACCTGGATAGGCTTGAAGAGTGGGCTAACAAGAAGCTTATGAAGTTCAGCAAGGACAAGTGGAAGTTCTTGCACCTGGGAAAACATAATCCAGGTGTGCAGCAAAGGCTGGGACCTACCCTTCTAGGGACCAGTTCTGTGGAAAAGGACCTGGTGGTCCTAGTAGACAACAAACTCAATAGGAGTTAACAGTGTGCTTCAGAGGCAAAGCAAGCCGTCAGTATGCTTGGTTGCATCAACAAGAGCATCACCGGCAGAACATTGTCCCACCCTTCTCAGTGCTTGCCAGGGCACATCTGGAATACTGTGTTCAGTTTTGGTTCCTGCACTACAGAAAAGATGTGGATAGGCTGGAGAGGGTACAGAGAAGGGCCACCAAGATGACCGAAGGACTAGGAAGCCTGCAGTATGAGGAAAAGCTGACAGAATTGGGTTTGTTCAGCCTTGAGAAAATAAAGCTATGGGGAGACCTTATCACCATGTTCTGATATTTAAAGGCTGGCTACAAAGAAGATGGAGACTCGCTTTTTACAAGGAGTCACATGGAAAGGACGAGGGGTAATGGGTACAAGTTACTCCTGAGGAGATTCTGATTTGACACAAGAGGAAAGATTTTCACAATGAGAACAATTAGCCATTGGAACAATATTGGCAGGGAAGTGTTAGATTCCCTAACATTGTACAATTTCAAGATTCAGCAGGAAAGGGTGCTGGGCGATCTTGCTTAGACCATGCTTTTGCCAAGAAAGTTGGACCAGATGATCCTTGAGCTGCCTTCCAACCTGGTATTATATGATAACACAATTCTGTAATTATATGATCTGTACAGGAAGTTAATGTTTTCCATTACAACATCTGAATGAGTTAGATATATTGGAGTTCCAGGCGCCATGTACTTTAAGATACAAATTCAAGTTCAGCTAATAGATGAACATAGATCAACATACATGGAATATTTGTTCTAACCTCAAGGTTAAAAAAGGTTTTAAAAATAAGTCATATGTATTCCAAAATGATTGGTGTATTGGTAAGGGTTTTTGGAAATCCAGCTAGTAATAATGGTTGTGGACTAGAAATATGTTCATATTAAAAGGGAATCATAAATCTTGGGTGCTTCAGCAGCATGAATGCTTTAAGGGTATCTTAAAGCAGGGGAATAGTTTAGAATAAAATTAGGATTTCTGTCGCAAAATAATCTTGGAAAGCAGAAACAATGTAACTAAAGCAAAAGAGAAAAAATACGTGTCCTGACTTTTACTGACTTTCTAGTCAATTTTGGTGTAAAATAAAACCTGGTTTTAATCATCTTTAAGTTATGTACATGGTAATACTACCATGTCACAATAATAACAATATCAAAGTCACTTTAAATCCATACTATTGTAGGTAAGGCAGAAAATACAATTTTGGGGTTTACACTATCCAGAGAAAATTTCAGACGGGTAACCAAATATGACCCTGACACTTTCCTGAAATTGAAAATTAAAACCTTCATACACATAGGCACTTAGATACATATTCCAGAGATTTAAAAAAGTCTTTTATCTCAGTAGTACAGAGGTCTGTATTTGGACTGATAACAGCCCAGGAGAATATGGGAGATAATCAAGAAAGACTCAGAAAGACTGAATCTTGTGAGTATACATAGCTATTCTACCATTATCTCCACAAGAAAGCTGCACTTCATGCTTGGAATTCATTCTCAATTGCTTTGCATTTGTCTTTCATTCATGTCCGTGTACAGAAGTATACACTTCTACACTTCTACTCTGTTTAGAGCAGGTCTCTTCTTCCGGGGTTCAAGTGCTCTAAAAACTAAATGCTCTCTCAAGGAGGGGGAAAAAAAAAAGAAAAAAAAAAAAAAAAGAGAGAGAGAGAAAAGAGAAATAAAACAAAGGAAATAGAGTAAAAACAAGTTTCCAAATTTTCAGATTTACCAATTTCCAGGCTCCAGACTATTATTTTTTCTATGTACTGATGTGGAAGAAGTGAGTTTGGATTGGTGGATCTGCATTTCCTATATACAAATTAGGGTGCTTAGGATTCAAATGAACTAGAAATGCTACATTGGAGTATAGGGACCCATGTTATTCACAGTCAAATTTGTTGCTATTAATTCTTTGATGATCATCATAAAACTCCTTTGAATCCTGGTTCCCAGGAAGGTCCATTTCCTATTGTGCTAACTTCTGTTGGAGTATAGAAAGAATATCTGAGTTTTATGTCTTTCACACCAGGAAAAAGAATATAAGTGTACATGCACATATCCTTAATCCAGGTTTATGCAAGATGAATATCAAATCTGTGAGTTAGGAATTTCTAACCTGCACTTTGAAAGCATAGTAAAGTGGAACAGGTAAAGCTCTATTTATTTACATCTCTTCAGCTGTCTGTTAACACTCTCACCAAAATATGATTGCTTCTGATCTTGCACAAAGTAGATGATGTCCTGCAAAACTTCTAATTCCTTCTTTTACCTGTCCTGCTAGAGTAGCAGTAAACTTTTTTTTGCAATTCATTTACTGAGATCAGGCAGATGACATAGCCAAGTAGAAGAAAACTTATCTCACCAGGAAGAAGATATATGTATCTAGAGCATAAAGCAACTGTATTTTGCAAAGCTGCAGTGCTTTTTGAGAAATGTCCTTAGGTCAGCTCTGCAAAGCTGTCCCACACTGGAAATGGTGAAACTAGGGTAGTCTGCTCCAGCATGCAACATGATGCTTCTATTTCTGATCTTGATTCTACAGAATTCTGACTAGTAATATAAAAATTTAACTCGTGCTTTTCACATGAAAAAATGCCCTTATTTGATGTGTTTTTATGCTTTAAAATGTATTTATATAGAGTTTTTTTGTTTTATTATTTCTTTGTGCAACAGATTGTATCTATAGTCAACTATTTCTTATTAATATAACATGAGATACCGCATGTATGTCTACCACAATACAAGACAGAAAAAAAGATTATGACTTTATTTCCAAGCAGGGTTTATTTTAAAGCATATTAATTTGATCTCAAATTGTATTATTTGTTAAAAAATAGGTATACAGTGTCTCAAAATAACTCCATTAAAATTCCACTAGTTTCACCTGCAAGAATATTATTGCAGCTTAGCCATACACTTAGACAGGAGAAAAAAAAAAGTAGGGAGTGCACATTAATATCATAATACTTGAAGGTAAGAATTAATACAACTATTTGGATCCTAAAAAAGGGTAGAATATGAATTCAGGCAAAGTACCAAAGCTCAAATTTCCGATAGCAACTAACAAGTCTGATAGATTCAGCTTTTCAAAACCTGGGGGAATTTTAGTTTTCGAAAAGCCGAGTCAGAAAACAAAGTTTAGAGCAATTAATTTGCAACATCAGTAGTTTGTTAGGTATGTGGAGGGAAATATTTTTTTTAGAGAAGAAATAGATATTTAATATCCTCCATTGTTTTAATTGGAGACATAGGAACACAGGATCATAGAGATGCCTTGAAACACTAGCTCTTGTTTTTTGCCCTTCATGAACTTGGCAAACTCCATATGGAAGACCAATAGTCAGTTTTACTCTAATTTTCTTCCAGAACTCCATAGACATTATAGTTATGAGGATTCTTTTAATATCCAGTGGCATTAATTCACTTAAACATTAAATACATTTCTTAGCACGCTCCATACTGCACAATACATTTGTCTTTAGGCAATAGACAAAGAAATGATGAAGCCTGGACAGTTCATGACTTCAGTCTAATTTTCATCTGAGAAAATTTTTCCACAGTCAAGGCTGTAAAATGAAAGGCAAGATACAACAATTAAAGTTCAGAGGTGACAGGGATGGTTTAAGATGAAACAGTAAAAGAGAAAGATATATCAAAGAAACAATTCTGCAAATAGAGCATTATGTCATGTTAACAAGTATTACTGTGTTTTAAGAATAGGAGTTATAGTTTCTGTTCCATGTTGTAGGAATATTAAAGGCCTTTGGAAAACAGAGACTTAATTCAGACATTGATTCAGACAGCAATGTTCAGCAAAGGACCCCACCTGGAATACTGTGTCCAGCTCTGGAGCCCCCAGTATAAGAGGGACATGAACCTGTTGGAGCAGGTCCAGAGGGCCATGAAGATGACCAGAGGGCTGGAGCAGCTCTGCTATGAAGACAGGTTGAAAGAGTTGGGGTTGTTCAGCCTGGAGAAGACTCCAGGGAGACCTTATAGCAGCCTTCTGGTATCTGAAAGGGTCCTACAAGAGATCTGGAGAGAGACTTTTGACAAGGGCATGTAGCGATAAGGTGAGGGGCAATGACTTCAAACAGGAAGAGGGTAGATTTAGAATAGATATCTGGAGAAGTTTTTCACTGTGAGGGTGGTGAGACACTTGAACAGGTTGCCCAGGGACCTTGTGGAGGTCCTATCCCTCGAAGTGTTGAAGGACAGGCTGATGGAGCTTTGAGCAACCAGGTCTAGTCGGAGATGCCCTTGCCCATGGCAGGGAGGTATGAACTAGATAGTCTTTATGGTCCCTTCCAACCTAAACCATTCTGCGATTCTATGAAAAAATACCATGAAAAGGAAAGAGAGATCTTGAAAGATGGTTGTTTAACTGAGATGACACAGAGGCAGGATTTACGCTTGGAGGGTTTTTTTCTGGTTGTGGTAACCTTATAGTGGACAACATACATAATTAAATCCAATAATTAATTTCACACAAACACTTCAAGAAAAACACAGTTGTACTTGATTGCCTTATATTTGTTACATAAACTTGTGCGATAAACCGTGGGTTTACTCATTTTGGTTTTAAAGACGTAGCAATGCAAATCCAAGCAGATTGTAATATTTAGACATCAGTGAGTTAACCGCTATTTTTTGAGAGATGTGAGAATCCACTGATTTATGAAGGAGATAGGATCTAACTTATAAATATTAATGTCGGGTGATATAATTATGACTCCTTTTGGCAGTTAAGCAATCAAGTATGGGCTAAAAAAAGTTTCCAAACAAAAAATTTGAAGTACATGCCCCGATAAGACTGGCATGTATGCAACCACACATGGATCATATGTGTATGAATTTGATGTATTTTTCACAATTCTGAACAAACATTGACCCACTTAGATTAGGATAAATTCAAAATGTATTGGAAATAAACGTAAGAATTCTGTTAGTCTAACATACTAATCTCCTCCAAAATTGAGGACAAGGTAAGCAACTGAAGATAAGGAACACAATTTCATAGCAATATGACAGTGAATAAATTGTTAGTGCCTAAAAGAATAAAAGTTATAGATAAGAAGTCTTTTTCTAAGTACTTTCCTCTGTCCCACCTGAAATTATGTTGTGAGCAATGATATCTATCCATCTGTACTAAAAATTTCTAAGTTTGGATAGCTATAAAAGATCTTACAAAGATACATCTGAAGGCTACCTCTGCTGTATCTCAATATTATGATGGCAGACTCCATAACACAAATCAAACCTTTCAGCTAATATTACATCTACAAGTCACCAAAAGTGATGTTTTGACAGAAAAAGGTTATATTTTCTGTTTCTAATGTTTCAGTACTGTGTGGAGAAACTGTCAAGGCCAAGGTTGCTGCTGCTTTCAAAGAGATGAACAGTTAATAAAAGTATGTTTTATCTGACTAATTTATTGTGTGTGTCTCTGTTTAGCCAGACTCAGAGCATTATAAATTGTCAGTACAAAGCTGAAAAATTTGAGTGAAACATGTAATGTTTTCTTTTTAAGAACTGGGAGTTGAGAGACTACTGTGAAAAATAAAACAGAAGTGGTTTGTTTCAGTATAAATGTTTTAGGTTTGAGTTTATGCCAGGAAAGAAAGTAAAGCACATTTCAGTTTTAGTACTGTCCAAATGTATAAACTTCATTTCTAAAAGAGACCTATTAAAATGTTTTGCTAGGAAGAATAAAGGAAAGTTGGTTTGTGATTATTAGTATAAGGATACAAAGAATAAGACTTTCATATAACATTATATCATATTAAAATACAATTTCTCCACCTTCTTTTTCTTCAAATCATTTAATTTTATCAATGTGTCTTTCTTCAAGTGGTTATGGACTTTTGCCATCATTCTTGGAAATCTCAAATTTGTGCTTTGTATTGAGGAATCTCTGTTAAAAGGCTAAGGCCTCTTTTTTTGCCAAAGCAAATGCTCGTACATCATTGAACTTACAAGCCCCCACATGTAACTCTAATGTAGCTGCATTAGTAGATTTTTTCCTTATAATTGTGATCATCTGGTGTGCAATGAGGCATATTATTAAAAAACAAACACAAAGAAAAAAGAAATGCACTTTAAGTAGAAAAACCCTAAAAAAAAAGTAATTTCCATGAGCTACTCAGAGATTTTTGGTAGGGCTTATGCAATCTAACAGTGGCTTTCTAAAAGTTAACCATAACTCTCTCTCTCTCTTTTTATTGTGGAGGGAATCTGGTCAATTAGACTGGGGTAGACATCTAGCTTTGTATCATATACACATTTTCTATGTAAGTCTTGTTCCACTACAGAATAGTGTCTCTTGGGAGGCAAGTGCAGTCATCTAGTATAGTTTTAAAACCTTTGCATATAAAATTCCTATTGATCTCTTTGGATAGTTTAGATTTTCTTAACCACTTATGAACTACACTAACTCTTTACTTAATTCTTCATATATTAAAATCAAAAGCCAAATGCTGCAAAAAATAAAAAAACATTTACTAGTAAATATTGACAGCTTGGAGAAAAGCAAGATCTCTCAAAACCTAAATTGTTTGTAAAAGACATCAATATTAATTGAAAAAATACAGTGAATTTAGTACAGTCAGACAAAAGATTCTAGTCTGCGCACAGTTATTTAAGATCTGACATACTGGAAGACCCATCACTTCAAATAGTCATAACTTGTTAAGAAAAAGCAACTTTTACCCATTTAGTTCATTACTTTAAACTACTTTAAAACATTGAAGCAATAATGGAAAAAGAAGAAATGTTAACTTCATAGCAGTACATACGAAACAGAGAAGAAAAATATACCCCTCAGAACAGACACAACTACAGCCAAGAAACTAATAGTTGTGATACAAAAAGACCTATCCTTATCACAAATTTTCAACACATTCTTCTTGCAAATATGTTACTTTCTAACCCTATTCATACATATTTATTCTAAATTTGAAAATACTGAAAATCTCAGAAGAAAATCTCATATGATGAGTTTAATCTCTACTCAGAGAAATCTGGATAATACAAAGCCTACATGCTGAGTCAAACTGTCAAGCTGACTTGGATCTTCTCGCTTTCGTAAAAAACAAGTCATATAAAGACTGTCTTTTGATGTTTATATGAGTTTTTCTTTGAAACAATTTTGATATGTCTTGGAGTATTTATCTTTTTAAGGAGCATTTGTTTATAGGTGAATTTCTGGAACTCCTATGCATGGTTGTCCTGGTTTGAGGTAAAACAGGACCAATTTTATTCAGTAACTCTGCTTTCTAACTTGGCCTCTGTTAACTGCTCAAATTAGCAGCATATTGTGCAGAAAACTGCTCTTTCTCAGAGCAATAAGACCCATGTTTATAGCTGATGCCAAGGAATGTTATGCAGAGAGGGTCTTGCTTACACTTATTGGTGTAACAACCAAGGGCAGCCAACTTGTTATTTGCCCCCTTGGAGGGCTGGAAGCAGAAAAGCATAGAGGGGTCTCACTTGTGGGGAGAAGCAGACAGGACAGGTGACTCAATACTGACCAGCAGGGTATTCCATCCCTTCTGCCTCATGCTGAGTATAAAAGCTGAGAGATTAAAGGGGTCGGCCCCTCTTTCTTCAATGGCTGTCATCCAAGGAGGACATTGTTCGTCTGCCTTTGATCCTGATCTGTGTGTTCCTGAATCCAGCTCCCATCCATCACTGACTCCAGTCTGGGACTTTCCTAGTGCCTGCTGGTAATGTCATCATCATCCTGGGATCTTCATATGGTTTCGTATATATTTTATTATATTATTTTTTATTATTATATTCTTTATATTTCATTAAAGTAGTTTATATGCTTCTAAACTAGTCTCTCTTTTTCTCTCTCTACCTCTCTGCAGGTGAGAGGGAACATCTGTCATTCCGCCTGCTTGGGCCAATCTGGCCCAAAACACGACAATGGTGATAACAACCTTATGTGCATAACAATTTAAAATGGCATAACTACTTTCTGCTCAGGGTATTACAACCCTATCTTATTTACCTAATGGCATGATTATTTTTTTCCTTAATGATTTAGCAAGCAGTTTATGACATGTCTCTACAATGAAATAAAAGCACCATGGAATGAATTTAGCACGGATATCCTGATCCATAGTTTAACTGTTAACTCATTCCTTGGGTTTCTCATCGGTAACTAGCTTCCTAAGAGATGAGTTTCCCTGTGGAAAAAGTTGATACCAAGCAGTATGATAACAAAAATGATGAAGCAAATTAGAGTCAGGGCAAGGGTTGATATTTGACCTTTCATTTAGCAGTATAAGCATAGCCCTACATGTTGGTATAGGTCCATGTTTAATTTCAGTGGTTTATATTTGTTTGGGTTTTTTTTAGAAATGCTTTAATTACATTTTTTAACAGTGTTAGATTCTTCGGCTTCCTCAGGTATACTTCATCTTTTGTTACACAGAAAATGGATTCTTTTGGCTTGGGTAAGTGGGATCTGTAGGTCCACTCTTTTCCTCTTCTGTCTTATTCATACACTTGTGTTTGATTTTAGTTTTTACCTCTTTCTTTCCTGATCAACAGAAGGCTAAGACACTGCCTATATCTGTAAATCTCAACACTATATTCTTCTTTAACAACTGTCTTGTGTTTCATCTTCCTTAAAACTATTTTGCTATCGTTTCTGTTGTTATGTGTCATCTAAGTGGGGGGGAAAAAAACACCAAAACACCTTTTCTATCAACTTGCAAAATAAGATGAAAATTTTTTTTTGTGTATGTGATAGTCCACTCAAACCCTGTCAAAATGAGTAGATCAGTAGTGCAAACGTCTGTTAGTTTACCAAATCACCCATCAGTGTTCAAATCACAGAAGTGAATGAAGTGACCCTACTTAATGTCAAGGACTCAGGAGTACTTCTTTTCACTTCATTTTCCAACACTCCCCCCACCAATTAATGACTGTGTTTATGTATTTTTGTATTCATTTAAATGTATTTTTGTATTCATTTAAATATAATTAAACTCTAAAATATACACTCTGTCACTGACGTTGTTGTTAGGTGTTTTTAAATTTTAACTCAGAATCTCTTTATGGGCAAAAAGGAACAGACCTTATGTAACTGAAGATCCAAGGATTTATTGTTGGCCTAATTATAATCTTAATTTCACTAACATCCAGCAAATACTTACCACTAGTCCATCTACACTATTATTAATACTTAAGTTCCAAATGACTACAGAAAAACTTGTTTAGAATCACTTTAAAATATGTCAACAAACAAGTTAATATTCATGTTTAGCAAGCACAGAAACATGAGTGCGATTATTTGCCTTTTGCAGTACATCAGATTCCTGTAATATTAAATGTCACTGCCTAATTAGAACAACTACGGAGATAAGACTTTCCACTTGCTACTCATTTACATATTCTAGTAAAGTTTAATTCATGTCAGGGGATAAATTCCCTTGATCCAAGCTAAATACACAGTGTTTGTGAAGTCTCATTATAAGTGATTTGGTATGTTTAATCGATTCTGAAAAATTTCAAATGACAAAAAATTGTCAAGAAACAAAATATATGCAGATAAAAAAACTACAAAGAGTCTTTTATCCATATTTATCATTATAAACAGCTGTCTGATCATTAATCTGAAGATTGTTTTTTTCAATGTAGCACAGATAGGATTTATGTGATGATGAAATACAACTCTCAAACTCTGAATTTTCCATCATTATTAGTTTCCTGCATTCCTGTGTTTTTACTCACTGTATAAAAACCCTTTATGTCTACTTTTATGCCAATTAAGAATAAAATCCTCCAAAATCTACTGAAGATTGTGTCTAAGGCTCTCAGAATCCCTCTTCTTTCTGTCCATTACATAAAAAAACTTTAGTTGCATAAAAAGGCTTCAAGAATAATTGTCCTAACCAAGAAAGATTTTTCTCAGTTCAAGTATCAGAGATGCTGCCAACCATAATTTCCAAGAAAACAAGACATAACAGGGAATGATAAGGTGAAGGGGGTAGTTGAATAAGCACATTCAGTCACTGAATATGTTGAGCTGTTGAATTTATAGTGTTCTAGTTAATTCTGTCCATGCTAATATAATGGTCTTGATTAAGATAACATTGTAATATTTCTGAGAAACTTTGAGATAAAGATTTCAGAAGTAACTTAGCTCTCTCTAAGCTGAAGTCCTGTGTTGTGCTTTTGAAATAATGCTGAATGCCACCAACTGGAATGTTTCTATGTGTTTTAGTTCTTGTTTTTACATTGCCATCTTTAATACAGGATTTGGAAATATCAGTGATCTCAGCCTATCTGTGTATATTTTTCCACTGCAGACTAAACAGATCTGTGATTTTGTAGATGTACTGAACAGATCTGCCATGTGTTCTCTGTGGAAGCACAATGGAGGATGCATGCAACAGAAATACGCCATCAAGCAGTTAAAGGACAGTATTTCATAAAAGCTCTAAAAAACCTGTGGTATCTATTTTACAAGGCAATTGGTTAAATCCAATAAAATCGGATTTTAAAGAATAACTGTTGTTGTGAAGATCTTTGAAATATTGGAGGGTAGGTTTATCATTTACTTGTGTAACATACTGTTTGCCCAAATAATGACATATACCCCTCAGTTTTGTGTATCATGACAAGGAAAAAAGAAAAGCTTCTTGAAACTGAAGATTGAACCGAATGAGTGAAGGGTACTTGATTCTTCCTTGTGAGCTGTTCCAACATTCAGTATTTGCAAAGCTGTGCAGATATGTCTACATTTTAGTGAAGAAGGCAGTTACTTCTATTACTGTTACTTCTGTTCACTTTTCCTGTGTCTATCCTCCACCCACACAAATAGGTAAGTGTACACACACACAATACACAAATGTGGGGAGGTACACTCTCTACAACTAAATTATCATAGTTCCAAACAAGTCTACCAGATAGAGACAGCTGTATATAAAGATATACAAGTACTTCTACTCTAAACATCCTGTAAGTTAGGGTAAATTACATGATGCTTAAAATTCTGGCATCCTCTGGACCATTGAGCAGATTAATGTACACATTAATGCTGCTATTGCTGAGGGGTGAAGTAGTAGACAAAATTGTGGTAACTTATCTGTCAAACACACTAGCAGTGATTCACCTAAAATATGTTTTTTTGTCTGTAAAGATTTTTCTGGAAATCAGTCTGTATTTCTGAGACCTTGTCAAAATAGACTCTTTTTGTCTGTTAACAGAAAGAAATTTAATATAAATGTTGACAGTATCCGTCATTGTAAAAGCAAAACTAGACAAAATGCTAAGGAATTAAACTCAGTGAATAAAATAAATTACTTGATGAAAATGGATATTAGGACATATTCCTACATTGCAGTCTTACTTAGCTCAAACCAGGACAACTATACATACCATTAATTTTAAGACCTCTGAATTAATCAACTGGAAAAGATAAAAATAATTTTCTGCATTATAGGCAAATCATTGTGAGAAAATAGCTCTAGAATAGCAAGAGAATAATCATTAAAGCAAAATTACTTTTTATTTTTCAGTTAGACCCTGGGAAGAAAATGTTCTTCCTACTTCAGAGATATTTTCCATGTTTTTGTTTTTCAGAAAGGCAAAATTCATTTTTCACTTAATTGAAATTCTGAACCATAAGAAGTTTTATTAGGAAAAGTAAAGAATAAGGTCATTCTGTCCTTTCTGTAAAGAAGATTAAGTAGCTCCTGTATAAATGCATTAGAGATGAGATTACCTTGAGGTTCACTAAGGAACTTCAGACATCCCATAATAAATTTGCTCTAAACCTATGTAGGCAATAAACAAACAAACAAAAAGGGCTGGTCTGTTTTTTTCCTATGAATCTTCTGAACAAAAGAACAGCAAGATGTATCACTGAATCCAAACTTCATTCACAAGGATATCCTTTTTTTCAAATACTGTTGAAACTGAGCATGCAATTTCAAATGCCTCATACCAGTAATAAGTAGTAAGCTGCTATCCACAATAACTATGATGACAACAAAATATTTTTTATAGTACTGAAATAATTTTGTACATAAATACATTTAAAAACTGGTTCATATGTAAAATACCTCAGTGCAAAGAAAAATCTGTTACTGTTTCTTTGAATGCTGAAGACAAATTAAAAAAAGCTAAAGTGTGTATGTAGTATTCTGTTGTCTGGGAATCTAACATAATGTACATGATTAATGCTAATCATCTCTTAGCTTTCATCCTGTTTTTGCATGTAAACAGCCAACTTAGTGTTTTCAGACAAAATCATAAATTCAGACTATTATGTGTGTGTTTGGTAACTATACTGAGCTACAGCTTGTTTGCAGATGAACAGGAGCGATTTTTTTTGGACAAAACCATATATTTGTTCTGTAAATATATTGTGAATAAGTACATTGGTTTAATTTTGCAGATGAGGAAAATAAAATTCAAAGATATTTATGTCACCTGCTTATCTAGCGAGTTTGGCACTACTAAAATACCTAAGTTAGGAGATAGGTTTTTCTCTTTCATTCAGGGAGAACGTATCTAGAAACAGCAGCTTGTTTACACCACAGCATACACAGAAATTCAAGTCCCTTGGTCGGCCTTCCTAGCCCCTAAGTAAGTGTCTGCAAACACAAGGGAACAGTACAAATCATAGAATCATAGATTTGGTTTGGTTGGAAGAGACCTTTAAGATCATTAGGTCCAACAGCTAACCTAGCACTGCCAAGTTACCACTACACCATGTCCCTCAGCACCACATCTACACTATTTTAAATACCTCCAGGGATGGCGACTCAACCACTTCCCTGGGCAGCCTGTTCCAATGCTTGGCAGCCCTTTCCGTTAAGAATTTTTTCCTTATACCCATCCTAAACATCCCTGGGTGCAATTTGAGGGTATTTCTTCTTGTCTTATCACTTGTTACTTGAGAGAAGAGATAGACCCGCACATCACTACAACCTCCTTCCAGGCAGTTGCAGAAAGTGATAAGGTCTCCTCTCAGTCCCCTTTTCTCCAGGATAAACAATCCCAATTTCCTCAGCCACTCCTCATAAGACTTGTTCTCTAGCCCCCTCACCAGCTTCGTGGACCTTCTCTGGACACACTCCAGTACCTCAAAGTCCCTCCTATACTGTGGTGCCAAAACTGAACACAGTATTCGAGATGCAGCCTTACCAGTGCTGAGTACAGGGGCACAATCACTTTCCTGCTCCTGTTGGACACACTATTCTTGTTACAGGCCAAGATGCCATTGGCCTTGTTGGCCATCTGGGCACGCTGCTGGCTCATATTCAGCCATCTGTTGACCGATACCCCCGGGTCCTTTTCTGCCAGGCAGCTTTCCAGCCTCTCCTTCCCAAGCCTGTAGCGCTGCATGGGGTTGTAGTGACGCAAGTGGAGGACCTGGCACTTGGTCTTGTTGAACCTCATACCATTGACCTCGGCCCATCAATCCAGCCTGTCCAGATTCCTGCGTAGGACCATCCTACTCTCGAGTAGGTCAACACTCCCATCTAACTTGGTGTCATCTGCAAACTTACTGAGGTTGCACTAGTTCCCCTCATCCAGGTCATTGATAAAGATATTAGACAGAACCAGCCCCAGTACTGAGTCCTGGGAAACACCGCTTGTGATCAACTGCCAACTGGATTTAACTCCATTCACCACCGCTCTTTGGGCCTGGTGATCTAGCCAGTTTTGAACCCAGCAAAAAGTATGCCTGTCTAAGCCTTCAGAAGCCAGTTTCTCACAGAGAATACTGTGGGAATTGCTGTCAAAGACTTTACTAAAGCCTTGGTAGACAACATCCACCAAGCTGGTCACCTTGTCACAGAAGGAGATCAGGTTAGTCAAACAGGACTTGCCTTTTATAACCCCATGCTGACTGGGCCTGATTGCCTGGTTGTCATGTATGTGCTGCATAATGACACTCAGGATGATCTGGTCCAGAATCTTTCCTGGCACCAAGGTCAAGCTGACCAGCCTGTACTTCTCTGGATCCTACTTCAAGCCCTTCTTTTGGATGGGCATCGCATTTGCTAACCTCCAGTCAACTGAGACCTCCCCAGTTAGCCAGGGCTGCTGATAAATGATGGAAAGCGGCTTGATGAGCACTTCTGCCGCCTCCTTCAGTATCCTTGGGTGGATCCCACCAGGTCCCATAGACTTGTGTGTGTCTAAGTGGTGTAGTAGCTTGCTAATTATTTCCTCTGGGATTATGAGGGGGTTCATTCTTCTCACCATCCTTGTCTTCCAGCTGAGGCGGCTGAGCATCCTGAGAACAACTGGACCTACTATTAAAAACAGAAGCAAAAAAGGCATTAAGTACATCAGCTTTTTCCTCAGACATAGTCACTATGTTTCCCCCTGCATCCAGTAAAGGATGGAGATTCTCTTTGGTCCTCCTTTTGTTGTTAATGTATTTCTAGAAACATTTTTTATTGTCTTTTACAGCAGTAGACAAATTAAGTTCTAGTTGGGCCTTGGCCCTTTAAACTTTCTCCTTGCCTAGTCTCATGTAATCATAGTCTTCCTGAGTGGCCTGTCCCTTCTTCCATATGCCAAAAACTTTTCTCTGTCTAAGCTCTCTGTTTAGCCAATCTGGTCTTCTTCCCTGCCAGCTCGTCTTTCAGCAAACAGGGACAGCCTGCTCCTGTGCCTTAAAGATTTCCTTTTTGAAGAATGCCCAGCCTTCCTGGACTCCTTTGCCCTTCAGGACCGCCTCCCAAAGGACTCTGTGAACCATGCTCCTAAACAGGTCAAAGGCTGCCCTCCTTCAGTTCATGGTGGCAGTTCTACTAAGCCCTCTCCTTAATTCTCCAAGAGTTCGAAACTATCATTTCATGATCACTATGCCCAAGATGGCCTCCAACCTTCATATCACCAAGTCCCTCTCTGTTCATTAAGAGGCCTAGCAGGGCACCTTCCCGAGTTGGGTCACTTAGCAGCTGTGTCAGGAAGTTATCTTCCCTATGCTCCAGGAACCTCCTAGACTGCTTCATCTCTGCTGTATTGTATTTCCAGCAGACCTTCAGTGAGCTGAAATCTCCCACAAGAACAAGTGGTAGTGATTGTGAGATTTCTCCCAGATGCTTATAGAATATTTTATCTTCCTCTTGATGCTGGTTGGGTGGTCTATAACAAACTCCCACCATGATATCTGCCTTGTTGGCCTTCCCACTGATTCTTACCCTTAAACAGTCAGCCTTATTATCACCATCATTAAACTCAAGGCAGACAAAACACGCCCTAACATACAGGACCACTTCAAGATCTCTCCTTCCTGGCCTATCCCTTCTGAAGAGTTTATAGCCATCCAATGCAGCACTCCAGTTATGTGTATCATCCCACCATGTTTCTGTGATGGTGGTTACGTCATATTTTTCTTGCTGCACAATGTATTCCAACTCCTTCTGTTTGTTGCCCATGCTGCATGCATTGCTGTAGATACACTTCAGTTGTGCTATTGATCCTGTCATCTTTTTTTGGGGGGAGAAGCCCTAATTCCTACATGATTATTCCCAGGTGCTTCCATGATTTCTAGCCTATCAATACCCCTTGTGTTTTTGCTATCACATTACAATCCATACCCTACCTCTGCTGGGATGGCAAGCTAACACGCTGTCCCTCAAACATTGATGCGCTGCCCTAGATTTGTCTCTAGCAAGCCTGGTTTTATCCATTCCCCCCTTTAAATCTAGTTTAAAGCCCTTTCAATAAGCCCTGTGCAACTCCTGTGCTAAAATCTTTTCCCCTGTTTAAGATAGGTGTACTGTGTCTATCGCTTTCAGGCCTGGTGTTCTCTAAGCCAACCCATGATCAAAAATCCCAAAGCCCTGACGCTGACACCAGGCTTGGAACTAGGTATTGATCTCTTGCGTCTTCCTGTTTCTTCCCTCATTATACCCTGTAACTGGAGGGACTCCACGTCTCCTCTCTATGAAGGTGGCATACAAGTGAAACCAGGAGTCCACTGGTTTAAACATGGACATAGACAGCTCTAAAAGATTGTCCAACTGTTTGAAACTATCACTCCTATTATGACTGTTCTTTATCTTTGCACAGACTTCAAGTGACAGACAAGGAAAAGTAGGCTCTGGCTCTAATTTAGACGTATCTCTTAGATCTCTATGCTACATGAGAACAATCCTATCAACAGTGACTCGTGGAGCGTATACGCAGAATTACACTTGTGCTACTAGTCTCAGGAGAGATCCTGGACTCTCATTGCCAGATACGGAAACTGCTTATGATTCAGCTCTAGGTCAGAGCCACGTATTCATCCATGATGTTCTGGTTTCCGAGAAAATAAAAGATGAACTCAAAGGCTAACATTCTGAATTTATGAAGCTACACCATCTAGAATAAAACTGGAGACAATGACAGTGAATCACTAGAGAGCTATACATACTGACTTCTGGCTGTTTTCTTTCCACTTCAACATGGTGTGTCTATTTAAAATGTATTCAAAATGGCTTTATTTCAATGGAAAAATGCAAATAATTCCTATAAATAGGAATTATATTCCAGATAGTATTTTTAATAGACAATATATAAATCTCTACATTTAATGCATATTTTTAAGTATTCAATATTTAAATTCGGTTTTTTTGAAAAATAAGTATGTTAGCCCATATTTCTGATAAATATACGGACTTTATTTTTTATGGAATACTTTTTCCTTCTTTCAGCTTCTGTGCTTATGTGAAATCATTGTTAAATATGCATACATAATATAGCAAACAAAGTAGCTTAAACTTTAATTATATCCTTATTTGGGTCTGTTTCCAGATTGCACTGAGGTTTTGGTTGTAGGCAAACTGCAGGGATAATATCAGGCCTGCTATCAACCTGCCTAGATAGAAGAACAGGCTCAGGAAATAATTGCAACTTCAGTGTTCTCAGTCCTATGCCTACTGTTTTTCCAAAAGTTAGGGTCAGAGTTTGATACAAAACTTCAGCACCTATATTCTAGTTTGAGGATGAATTGCTACACTGGTGAATGAGGTATCTTTACACCTTTTGTCACTCTAGGTCCTTGAGCAAACCAAATATGTAGTATTCAATTGTTGCACCTGCATTTCTTTCTCAGAGGGCACACACTCTCCCTGGACCAATGTACCTTATAAAAGCAAAAGAAATCTCATGAAACAGATGTTTTTAACATTTTATATCTCATTAGTTACAATATCTTCCCATATATACCTTACACTAGGCGTGGAACATTTTTTGTTTGTTTGCTGGCTTTTTTTTCTTTTTTATGTCAATTGCTATTCATAATTGTACTGATAAAGCCACCAAACTATTTTTTTTCATGCCAACATGTTATTACAGAATGTAATATATATGATAATTATGCAAATTATGACTAGTAAGCTCCTAGTTTTCATGAAATCTGAGATACTACCAAGCAATCCTCCACTGTTTTATTACAGAAATATTATACAACTCAGTGCTAGAAGCATTGGTATTTAATGCATCTGAGTCACAGAAAAACATGTTACCATTTCCTTTTGGTTTCTTTAGGTGGTTAAAATGGAATTTACTTTTTCCATACATCTTACCTTTCTTATCTTTGAGACCCAGAATATAACTTAGCATAACATTTTAAATGTGATTTATGTGCTTAGGAGCCTGAATCTCAGAGGGAAATAATGACTTATGGTCCTAAGTTGCTCAGCCTTTTGAAAACCTAACTTCTTGCCTTTTCTGTGTAGATAGAGTAAGGACTTCATCCTGGCTTCTATGTAACTAGATAAAGGAACAATGAATATGCATGTTCTCATAAAAGAAGAGATGTTTTCATGTGTGGTCCTATTATAACCGTGAAGCAAACAATCAGGAAAGGAGTGGAACCATATTTTTTCCCTTGCATTGTCAATAAAGGGAACTGAATCATCACCACAGGACAAAGAAACACATCATAGTCTTTCTCATTGGCACAACTACACAGCATTAACTACGAGGGGCAAAGGAAGAAAAGGAGCTTAAGTTTTGACTGAGATGATAATGGGTATGCATACATGTTATATAATCTTTATAAATAATGTGGCTGAGTATAGATTACCTGAGCAATAAGACTACATGTAGACTGTGAATGTAAAGTCTTCTGAAGAAGTTAGAACTGCTGAAATAATACTTGAAAAAAAAGAAAGGTTATCTAGAGAAATGAGGTCACAGAAAATGGTGACTTAGTTTCGGGTTATATTTTGTTGTTGTGTAAAGGAAAAGAACAGGAAGTGAAGAAGAGTTCATTTCTATAAAATTAATACATACAAACTAAATTATTTGGTGAGAAAACTTCCTGATAAACCCCTACAATTGACAAGAGCTTTTTGAGTTTGTTTCCCTATATAGTTTGGTTTTTCCTAGAAAAAAAATTGCAGCAAACTGATAAGAAAAAAACCAAATAGTTTTGAATTATATTCTCATGTCAGTACCCTAGTACTTCTGGGTTTCTTTTTAAAAAGAGAAGAAAATAGAGGAGATATACAGAACTGTAAATAGAAGAATTGTAAATTAAGGAATTTAGGATGATACAAATTAAGTTCTAAAAATGAAATTTCTTTAGAATAGTAAAGATAAAATTTGATGTTTGCAAACTAAAAAAAAAAGCTTTAGCCTCCCAAAAGCTGTTTCTCACAAGCAATTATGGATCTTCCTTAAAACTTGATGATTCATGTATTTATTTGGCCTCATCATTGAGACAGGTGCTTCCTGTCAAATGTTTCAAACTTTTCAATGTTATTGTCAGTTATAGGCACAGTCCCTGGATCTGACTCAACTCAGATCTGATCAGATAATCTTCTTACAAAGTAATAATAATTTCACCTGAATATGTAATAGCTATTTCAGATGCTTGTTCCCCATCTGCCAAGAGTGTTTGCCTGTACCAAAGCTTGCCCTTACAGTCCTGTAGCCCAGTAAGTACAATACTGACATGGATAGCAACAGGTTACAAGTTTTGCAGTCTCTTCAAGACATCAAGAGTGGGACTGTCAGGCTTGCTTTGTGTAGATCAGTCTTGCTTATAGATTTGCTTTAGCTGTATTTGATACAGGAATTATGAAATGACAATGTGACTACTATGTAGTTTGCTCTAGTCTTGCCTAGCATGGTGTAATTAGAAATCATTTCTATGTTAAATATTTTTTGTTGTAGTCCTCATTTTTAATAATATTGATAGTGGTTAGGGTTAGGCCTAGGGTTAGCATTAGGGTTAGACATTTCCCTTGCCTTCCTTTCAAGGAAGCCTGGTGCCATTGAGTGGCAATGAAAGCATGAACATAACACCAGAAAAAAAGGGGCAGATATTAAAAGGCCCTTTTTTGTCCACTCATTTTTATCTGTGATATTGTTAATGAGATTTTTTTTCTATTAAATAGATTATTTTGATTGTGAGCGTTAGTATTGTTGCAACTGAACTAGTAATAATAGTTGCTGTAGTTTGGATACACTGTTAACATTTTTTTTATTAGACGAATACCAAATAGACTCGGTTTCACATGCAGGTTTTGCTCTTCTTTTTTCTGACAACAGTATTCTGAACATGGGACCCCTCTTATCTTTTCAATTTATCATAGCTTTGAACTGAGGAAGAAACTAACAGCATTTGTCCAATGTCAAGAAACCCAAAAGTTAACAAAACCAAGAATACTTTTCCTTAAAGCTATGGTATACTGATCCAACATGGGGAAAAAAAACTATTGGGGCCCAACTCACTGGATGAACCAAATATATTCACTCTTTGACATCAGTTGAGAACTGAAATGCCATTTGCAGAGATATTTCTTTTCACTTTGACAAAGGAACAGCCTGAGAACCAGAAGTTTTCACTATGGGTAGTTTCAGCTGAGCAACTATCATCATTAAAACATGTCATTTTCTTTTTTCCTGCTTTTGACACTTTGAGATTCAGAGTAACTCTTATCTACCTGCAACTCAAAAAGGCACTGTATTTCCTTATCTTTATAAAATCTTTCTTACGAGCTTAATACTGTGCAGAACAAAAGAGGAAAACTACAAACTAAACTTTAAAAGTGGTTAAAGTGGTACTCTGAGATAAAATCCAGCATTTTCCATGGATTTTCAGTCCATCTTCTATTACTCATCCAAAAAAATCTGGATTTTCAGAAATTAAGTTAAATAAGGTTATGTTGAACACTGCTTAAAATCTATTGACTCATTTTGTCCTTTATGTCTCCATGGAAAGTTTGAAAACAACTTTTTGTATGTAAACCATTGATAAGTATGAGTTGATGAAGCTAGGAATCAAAATGTTCTGTTGTATGACGTTTTCTGTTATGAACTTCGCTTTTTCAACAAATGTGTCTAACAGGAGCTGTTCTAAAGAACATGTTTGTAGGTTTATAGACGCAAATGCTTGAAGGCGTCACCACCAATTAAGACAAACCTTTTCAATGAAGTTAGTGCAAACTTCTTGAAGTTCTGACTTCAGTCCGACTGTTGGCAATCATTATGTAGTAAATGGAAATGCACAAAGCTGCCGAAATAAGAACTCACAGACAGAAAAACATATGATCATATGTATGAATTTATTCCTGCAGTAAGTTTATGTCTCAGGTTCATACAGTGATCACACCTTTACAAAGGAAGGATTGTCTGTTTGAACGAGCCAATGCAGCAGATCCTTAGGTTCTTCCTAACAACAGAAGTGTAGTGAAGATTACATAAGACTTTTCAAGCACTACTTAGTTCTGGAATTAGAAGCAAAATTAGTTTACAGCTATTTGGTATTAAGTACAAAATAACAATGATTACTGAAAAATATTATTAAAAAGGTTATTTTTAATCAATAATAAAACATTTCCATGTTTTAATTTTTTTAGCAGATGCATGTTAGATTACAAGGAATTGCAACAGTTCTTTAGCACACAGATAAATCTGACAGTTAGATATAATGCCCTCTAAATGAACTCTTTCTGAAAAAGCACAAAGAAAGAACAAAGAGTATTTTACTACGGATAATTTAACTTTTATTAACATGTGACTTTAAGAAAGCAATGAACTCCAGCACACTCTCTGGATTTTATTCTCATCACTCTGCTCTCAATCTGCCCTCCATACTCTGAATCAAAAAGAGGGCAAGTCTCCAATGTACTGCTGAGTGCTTCAGTCACATGGTGCTCCTTATTCAAGATATGCCAAAAATTCTAAGACTCGGCCTTACTGTCACTTAGATAAATAATTTTATCCTGGGTTTATGTACATTGATTTTAAAGTCATTCTGGATGCCTCTAAGAAACACATATTCAAGGAAGAAAAGCTAGGATCCGATGGTGTTATCTAAACACAACATTAACCAAACTTCAAGATTTCCTCTTAAAAAATGGAATGTCTTGCAGCACCCTCAAATTCATAGGTGCTAGAAATCTGTTCCAAAAATTAAACACATTTTGGAAGAAAAATGTCCTATTAGGAATCAGGCTGCTTTTTCATTTGAGGTGAGGAACATAAGAAAGAGATACAGTCTGAGACACTCTGAGTCTCCAAAAAGTAATCTCATTAGAAGTTACAGATGGGAAAATCAGAATGTGCAGATTTAAATAGATAATCTTGTATATTGTAAAAAAAATTTAAAAAAAAATCAAAATTAATTCTATTCAAGGTATTTTGCAAGGTTGATGACTTTACATAACTCAGTGGGCAGTAAGTGTTTCTAAGTGACAGATGCTTATGAATTGAGCAGAAGTTTCTAAAAATGCTGAGATCCAATATGACTTATGATTTTTTATTTGGTTTTAGAGTTTAACGTTATTTGTTCTATTATGTTTTCAAATTTTTTAATTTAACTTAAATTTATTTATTTAATTGTTTTAGATCAATCTTTGAGACACCACTATTTACCTGCAACCATAAATACAATAAGAAATTAACAAACCTCCACTGTATTTTTCATACTTGTTAAGCTGAATACTTTGTTCTATAAGTTATGCGTATCTCAGTTATACTTTGTTTTAGAGGCTGCAGAATCTGCAGCCTGAGATAAGGCTGCAACAGCTCCACTCTCTGAGGTACAACCAGTAGGGAGGCTGAGGATGCATTCCCAATAGGCACACACACCCAGAACACGTGTATACACCGCATGGCACAGCCAGGCACAGAGATCACAGACAGACACACTCAGCACTCACATGAACACAGACAGCATCAGTGGTCTCATCCTGCTCTCTTCTCTGGCTGAGCAAAAGAGAGCTCTGCCAGGGAGAAAGGATACACAGATACAAGGTGGATCCCTCCAGCAGCTGGGCACTTAGTGGGCACTTTGCCCACTAGCTGGCCCTGGATCTCAATCTCCCCAGTTGCTGGGGCATGAATGTATGAGACCCCATAACTGCAGTCCCTGCCAGTACAGGCTGCCTCACTTATGTGCGTGCACACACACAGAGACACACGGTTACACACACGGACACTTGCACACCCGGATATGACCAGGCCATAGCTGGTCTATCTGATAGTCAATTCCACCATGGTCTCTACCTTTATACACACAAGCTTGGCTGCCAGGTCACTTCATCTATTCTCTGGCTAGTATTACTTGATCTTTGCTAGTGACCACACACTCACTTATACATCTGCAGTTGGTCCAGTTCCTGGTAGCATGGACACACAGGCTTCTACAACCTGAGGTCCCACTCTAGTTGTTGGCACATAAGTCTACTCACTCTGGTCTCTCCAGTTCCTGATATGGTCGCTCCAGGGCCTTCTGACCCATGGTCGGATTCCAGTGGCTGGCACTCAGACTCTGTCTCTCCTCTCCCTCAACACTGAACTGAGAGTCCATCAATGAGGAAAGGAGTTAGAAATGATGTTTCATAAGGTAGGACAGACTGCACTGATCAGAAGCTGAGCATTGCCAGACAAACATACCGACCAGCCCTTTTCATTCCCTTGTTGCTCTCTTTCCCTTTTTTTGTCCTCCCCAAATTACCTACTTCCCTCCCTTCCCCCATCTTTGCTTCCTCCTCTAAGCATCCCATAGCGTCTTCTACAGTCTCAAAATGCTCTTCCCCTCCATCCCATAATGTATCCCATACCTTTAGGCAGCGAACCGCCTCAGTCCCAAAGGTGCTCTGCAGAGCTGCTCCCCTTGACTCTTCCTGATGGGTTTCACACCTGCCCCAGGGGCTGGGGCTCTCCTGGGACAGTCCTGTGAAGGGCATCCCTTCATTTGTTTTCTCACCTGTCTTTGTGGCCCTGTGCTCCTTTGAAGATGTGTAGATGAGCTTTTATCACATAACCTTACACCCTCAGGTGTGAATTTATACTTACTGACATGTAAATTTCTCAGCCTTAGGTAGTGTCTTCAAGTGAATAGTTGTTACAGACAGATTTTGTACTCCATTATCCTTGTGTTCCTTTGACTTGAACATGAAGCAAATATTTAGAAACGAGAACAAATTCAGCCCAGTGCAAAACTCTTGTCCTTGCTACTCAAAGATTTTAACTAAAGAAAAAACAGATATTAAGTGCTGCATGAAGCAGCTAGAAATCAATATTCAATCTGAAAATTGACAATGAATATTAATTTCCACACCTGGTCAGCTGAAGGCTGAGGAGCAGTGTTTTCCTTGTGAACACCTGTACTCCCAGTGTGATCAGCCACAATATATCTTTTGGTTAATTTTATGTATTCTTGACATGCTATTTGAATGTGTGTTTGTTTGTATTTCAACAACATGGCCCAGTGTGTGCCTTACAGCTCCTGTGGATAAAGAGCAATGGGAATCACAATTCCTGAGATTCATTATGTAAACTGCTCCCTCAGATCTATATTGTACTACATTTGAAAATCATTCCACATATTCAAATATTCATTTTCATAGCATTTCATTTTTTCCACAGACAGCCTATAGCACAATGGTCTGAACATCAGTGTGTCACACTCATATAATCAAGTGAATAATACAGGATATGTGACCCAAAGGCATTTTGTTCCCTGCAGCAGATCTCCTGGTAATATCCCTGCAGTAATTATGAAGAATCTGCAATGATGTGCAGAGATACCCTTTCCTCTGGCACCCTAAGGAATTCTACAGGGACACGTCCTTGGACTTAACTAGATTGATGCCCTACAAGTCTTTTCTTAGTACTTTGTATGTGGATAATTTTTTATTCTTAATTCTGTGGAATTCTTCAGAGTGTTGCTCTTGAACCCCTGCCAAAGTGATTCCCTGAAGACCCTGTACTAGAAAAGCATGTTTTGTCCCACATCTTTCATAAAAGTGAGTTTATTACTGTCAGAGATTTTTAAGAGGGTGATGACTCCTGTAGTGTATATTTGCCCAAAATTTTAGACTGATGAAGCCCCTGGGAATATTACATGCGGGTGTTTTGCCACTCATATTAGCTGTATTCATATAGGGGGTTTTACCTTCTTATTCTCAAGCACTGTCACTAACTATTCCTCTCATTTATCAAAGCTCCAGTGTATTTGAAATGTCTGATATCACAGTCTTATCAAAGACTGCTTTTTATTAGTTGAGTATAGGCAACATAGCAGTGATGTTGAAAATTTATCTGAAGATCTGTAGCTGTGGAAATACACCGAAGCTGGTATCACTGGTCATTGAACAATCTCTAAGTCAGAATCCCAATAAAATCAGGGGAGACGTGTGACTTGGGCCAGACAAGCTCACCACTTTATATCTGCATGTGGAGCCGTATGGAAAGAAGTGGGAGGTATATATTATTCCTTCCATGCTATGCAAAATAAAAATAAATAAAAAAAAAAACAGGGGGGAGTTAAGATGATTTGAGATGATATCTCCATCTCCTTTTTTTTTTTTTTAAATGATATTTCCTAGGGTAACAGTCAGGGAAAATTCTGAAGCTACTCTATTAAAGAGCTGGAGGTAAAATGATGGAAGACTAATCCTAGTACTGATGAAGATGATCTTGGTTTACTTTATAACCTACAGGTCGATCACAGAACACAATATTTGTGAACTTTGTATGGGAAAGGAAAACCCAGTGATTTAGCTGTTGAAAAACCTGTGGCATAGATGCATACAGACATTTCTTATCACAGCAGAATTTCCCACAGGTTTTTATAAAAGAGACACCAAAAGAAGGCAAATCTAACCTAGTATCCTAAAGTCAATTCTGAGATAAAACAATATTGATCATAAATGTATTGCTTGAATTATTATTAATTCTTTGATTTCTATTTTTTGCAATCTTTTAAAGATGTATTCTTGTATATATTGCACACAGATATTCATACACTTTTTGGTTAATGAATTTCTCATTTTCCTTAAAGAAAATAAAATCTCAGCCTCTCTGTTGCCTACCTAAAGCCACAACAATTACTAAAACATTCAGAAAATTTATATCAGTTGCTAATATATCTTTATAGATGTTTTCTCTCCTCCAGCTCATTTAATGCAATTTTATTGAGATCAGTATATGAGGACTTTTATTCTTATCTGCCTGCAAGATTCTCACTAAAGATAGCAGTAATTAGTCTGTCTAGTGTCAAAAAAAAAAAAAAAAGATACAGAGTTATGATCTCATACATACCTCAGGGGGTATGTATTCTAGACTTTACTCCAGCCATTCCACATATTCTTTTGACATTCAGTCCCTTCATGTGTCTACTGTGTAAATACAAAACTTCTTGGTAAGATTAGTGAAGATTTATGACATGGAAGAAAATATCAAATACATTCACAGACTAACATGGAAATACAATGACATAGAAATTTTACTCCAGATCCACAAAGAAATGGTTTAGTTTAAAAATCATATGCAGCAAACGTAACATCAGTGAGATCAAAGCAAACAAAGTATCTGAGATAAAAACCTTTAGAAAGCACATGTTTTAAGTTTTGCGTTTTGAGATTTAGCAAGGCTGGAGTGTTTAGTGGAAATAGTCTTTCAGTACTGGCAGAACAGCAAGGTGGCTGATAGTGGTACTCACTCTTCATAAAGTTTTTATAAATTTAATTTGAAGGTATTCACTCTTTTAACTGCAAACAAGATACAGTAAATTTTGTGTAAATATAAACACACACACAACTAAAGGGTCCTAACAATAGTTTGATTCACGCCTTCTAACAGGCTTTTGAAAATATTATTTTCTTTTTCCCTCTAAGCTTTATGGTTATTTCTGCAAGAGCAGTATCTCTTTAGAGCTTCTGTAGTTCAAAAGCAGCACTGTACAGTTTTGGATAGTTCCCTGTTGCCCTGGTCATTTGTCATCTCATGTAATTTCAACCTGGTTTTTATATAGCTCCATATTAATACTTGTGTATAAGCTACAGTAAAAAAAAAAAAAAAATCAATTATTTGCAATGTGATTGAAAGAAGCAGTGTAAGTGCTATGTGAGGTACTCAAAGTGTAATGTTTGATGTCATTACAGAGTGTTCATTCACAGAACCCATGAATGTTAAGGCTCATACTATTCTTTGAAACACAAAGGGCATGTAGAGGTAAATTGAACAGCCTGTCTTCCTTCCACTGAAATAAAAAAAGGGTGAAAAAAAAAAATCCTGTTTAGCTTTCATTTATCCTGATCGTTTTCATAAATATGATACACAATTAGACTTGATAACTGTGCAAGAGCATTATCAATTCACAGTGCCATAACATGCTGTTATTTGTTTCCGAAATGCAATACAGCCAGTAAACCCACATTAAGATTTAAAGACATCGATTTTTACAGGTAATTAGTTAGCTATGTCAAATCTCCCATAGTGGACATGAAACTCACCTATCACTGTTGTGAAGCCTTCTCAGTATGGCTCCATTGTCACGCCCTCTGCATACGCTGTAGAAGCTGTTCTACATACAGGAAAGCCTTTGAGATTCCTTGTGCCAGAGGAGAGGGATTCTGTATGACACCTGAGGCTTTCTTTCCTTGTTGTAAGGTCAGTTTGTGTACTTTGCATGAAGTGGTTACAAGATAAAATTTACATGAAAAGCCATGAAACCTGTAACCAGAACCCATTGATGTGTTTTAGGAAAAATGTCTGCTGACAATCCAGAGCACAGTCTTCCAAGTTTCAAAGGAATAGAGAAAACCCAGAATTTTTTAGCAGCCATATGCATAGCTATATAAGGGTCTTCAGCTGAGCTGAACTTTGTCCCTGCAGCTTTGAACTGAAGCCTTTGAGATTCACCCTCAAGTATTTTTTACTGGCTACCTCCTATCAAGTGCTTACTGCCTCTTTTGTATTTCAGCCTCAGGCAAATTGTTCCGTCTAAGCATTGTAAATAGGTGTAAATTGTCCTTATATTTCTAATTCTCTCCATATACTGCATAGGAAACAAAAGTACCTCTACTAAGAAACCTTTTTCTAAAGATAGTCTGAGAACAGTAAAATATTTTTTTAGATATTAAGTAGCCAGATAATTAGGCATCTTATATGAACTAGCTTAGAATAAAGATCCTAATATTATTTTACTTGCTTGTCTTGAAAAATACATGTATTTAAAGGTCAACCAAAAATATTGCTGAAATTAAAGATTTTTGTTGTTTGGTGAATATTTTAAGGAGGAAAATCCAAGGAAGGGCAAGAAATAGAGTTCCTAGTAAGATTACTAAAATATCTTTACAAATCTGCATCACTGCTTCTAGCTTGTATTTTTTTCTTTATTATGACTTTTTGATGACTTGAAGAAATGAAAAATTTTGCTGCATGCTCTCTACTAATCTTAGAAATTTTAATTATATGCTGAAACTCCCTAAGTTTTTTAAAGAAAAATGACTTTTTTAAATTTTAGGCTTTTGTGTTTATTTAGTTAGTAAGTTACTGAAGTTCAAGTTTTGTGAACTTGAAAAGGAAAACTGATTTCCATGAGCTGGGCTGACCTTAAAAATGAAAGCATAAGGGCATGACCCAAAAAGTCAATACTCAAACAATGTAAGTTTGAATAATGCTGATTTGCTGTTTTTATAAAGTGACTTCCATAATCACACCTTGTATATTGGGAATGACAGTAATTATGCATTAGTGATATATATATGTTTTACATAGTTTAATAAGTTGTTGCAGTAGCTTAATCATGTATTTTTAAAAATCTGCTACAGTAGTTGTGAGAGTTAGGAAAGTTTGTGAGGATGAAGATTATGTAAATGTGGAATAACATAATAAGGCTGAGATAATTATTGTCTTTTTTTTTTTTTTTTTCCCTTGCAATATAGCCCTACTACATTGGCAAGGTTTCTTGGCTAAGGTTTAATGTGTCACTACTGCTGTCAAAAAGCTTTTGTTCAGCAGAAAGCACAGCAGACACCTTCTAGGCTTACCCAGAATAAATCCTAATATGATTTATTTTTGTCTGAGAAAAGAGCAATGACATCCTTTTTCCAAATTTTTAGTAAGTAATATACATAATTATATTAATATCAACCCCCCTGTCACTCCACCTCCCTCATAAAGTAAGCATGTAAACGAGGTGCCAGTTGCCAGAACTTTCAGCTTTCAGGGATTTATTCTGCTTAGTAAACCGTGCATCACTTTCTTTCACGTACAAGAATTTACATAATCTTTAGATTTAGCAGACTGTGACCTGTGATAATGGAACTAGTGTGCAAAAAGTGTGAGAAGAGTAATTTATATCTGATCCACTAATACATTGGCATATCTATCCACTAGGTTCCAGTTACAAAATACATGAAATTCACATTTCAGTGTCAGCCCCTCCAATTTTAAAGAAAGCCTGCCAAAATCATGCAATGAAAGACTCTAAAAGTTTAATGCTGTGCAGTCACTGCAGGATTATTTTACCTAATACTAGCCATGTACAATTGGGCATTTATTCTAAAGCCATTGTCTTGACTCTAAAAATAAGTTCTTGTAGAAGAACAGAATAATTAATTTCAAATAGAACTAGAAAAATAGGGTTTATGAATTTCCTCCAGAGATGCATTTGACTGCATCTCCTTTGTAAGCAGGTATGCTCAATGGCATCTCCCACAGTCATAGTCTCTAGCTGTCCATGTAAACCTGAATGAAGCATTCAGCAAATCTTCTCCAGGCTCCATGCAAAATTTCCTTTCTGTGGAAACAGTAGAGAGGTGTTCCTGAGCCTTGAGATGTAGAAGGGGCAACAGAAAAGTAGTTGTCATTTTTACCTTTCTTTATCTGCTCACTGGATTGAATCTAAACAGCTAGTTTTGGCTAGACTCTCTACTTCTAAGTAATACATGCTTGATGAATTTTTTTAATGCATAATTTTTCATTTACTTTTCAGACACTTTATGCCTTGGAAGTGTGAATCGAAGCTGTTCATTGTATATTCTGCTTATGCTCAATGGAGAGAAAGAGGAATTGTAGCTTTTTCATTTGTGCCTAGGTCGTCCTAACTTTGGGTGTAGTAAATCACACCTGCAGTGTGCCTGTTTTTCCTTTATTGGCAGCGCAGTGTGCAGCGACCAACTAAAAGTATACATAGATTTCTGTATGTAGACAGGTTCATACAGCCCTCTGTAATATATCCTGTCCCCAAATGCTAATAGATACAGCATAAAACATGTGGGAAAATCAAATAAGTTGTTTTGCTTCACAGATGTTAAAACCATGACATGAGAACAGTTTTCGTTTCTAGATCCTTTTTTACCCAATAATGGTGTACAAAATACTGTGCTCTTGTGATAATATTTTTTTTTTTAATTTTATTTTCATTTTGACAGAGTATCTGGAAGACCAGTATGTGCAGCTTTATGTAAATCTGAGGTACAAAAGTTTGTCAAAATCTATCATAATTTACCTGTCAGTAACAGGCAAATCTGACATTAAATGCAGTTGCTTATGATAAAAGAGTAATCAAAGAAGATCACACAGCAGCACTTCTATATTTGGTTAAAGATAACAGTTAAAAAAGAAAAAAACCAACATTACCTGATATTGTGAATATTTCCTTCTTGCTTAATGCATGTCTCCTGAGGACAGCTGGGTTATCGTACTCTTTCTGCCATAGATGCTTGATATATTTAATGAAAATAAACATTAAAGACACTACTGTAGCACTACATCCAGGATTTTTTTTTTTCTATTACCATGTCTTTCCCTCAGACTCTCATCAGCAGAGCATTGCAACTGCCTCAGAAAAATCAGTTTGTGATCCTTAGCATTTATTGCAAAAAAGGCAAATGATAGAAAGGTGGAGTGAAAGGCAAATAATGCTGGATAGGAAATGCATTTATGTGTTCTCATCACTAGTTCACAAAATTTGGTTGTACTGGCACTAAAGATTTCAAGATGCATAGAAGAAAGGCCAAAGCTGGCTGAAATACACAGCTGACATTTCTCTCTGATATTCTGTACTCTGCATTAGTGAAGTTATAAAGGCAAGGGTACTAGTTAAATTATTTTGTAAGTGAACATAATACCTCCAAGGTGCATTTTATTGCAGCTCATGAAGTTGCTGTGGCATAAATAAACACTAGAAGAAGCATTTATAGTCAGTCAAAGGAGATGAATAAAAATCCTACAGAGCCAGAACAAGAATGAAGAGTCCAAAATACATGATTTGTTTTATGCTACTGTGAGAATGACATTCTGCCAGAAATCTTATAAAAGCCTTCATAAAATCTTTTATTTTATTCCTTTAAAAAAAATCAGTGTTTATCATGCCACACAGCTATTCTAATGAAATATAAAACTGCTGTAGTTTGACATTCTTAGGAAAAAAAACAAAACAAGAAACAACACACCAAGGATACATATCCAACATGATACAAGTAAATGTTCCTCTCTTTTCTGATTAGTTCTGCATGGATAATTGTAGACCACCAAATTATATTTATGAAATTTATTAGTGTCATTTACTTTAAAGAAAAATAGCACAAACCAGTCTCTGCAGAAGGTAATCATAGAATTGTGATTGGAGCATGAGTTTATAGACACTGAAATGAAGCGGAAGAGGGCAAGGAACATTAACATTTTTTTGGACATGGGAGAAACTTACTGGCAAAGGTGATTGGTTACTGTAAAGCAACACAGAAACAGCAAACCTACTGAGGATGAGGTGAGAGGATTATGCTATTTCTTGAAATACCGTAGACTCTGGAGAGAGAGTACTCTCTGCTCTCCCAAGAAAACAGTATCGTTGCCCCTTTAAAATAACTTGGCAATTACAAGTTCTTTGTGATAAAGCCAATGTTGCTGCCACTAAAAGTACTTCCAAAGCAGCTAACAGTTGCTACAAAATGATAACAGCCTGGAAAGGTGGAAGGTAGAAACAAGAAATGCTGTCATCTGCAGTACAGAGCAGTGCAGCAGTAACATTGTAAGGAGGAACTCTGAGGTCAGAGGAAATGACAAACCTCTTACTATGTAATTGATAAGACCCCGAGTACATTACTTTGAAGTGGTTTGAGCGGTTTTACTAATGCAACTAGAACATATGGTCCTGAAAAATGTTAGATTACAGCCATAAGGATTGTTAAAGGTATATGGTTTCAAAGTCTAAAATTGATTTTAGCTTTCACCTCCTCCACACCACTTATTTTGCTTTGTATTTGACCTGAGCTTCTTAATTCAAAAGGAAGAGGTCATTCACCCATCCAAGCTCCACAAGACAAGGCAAGCAAAACAGAACCATTCAGCCCATGGAAGACCTCTGGTGTACTAATAAATCTCTCCTGCATCTCCTTCTGTCATTGAAAAGACCTTTTGTCAAGAGTGCACTTTTGCCTTGGCTCAGGAAAACTGATGAAAAATCAGACGGTGCCACTATGCTTGAAACAACAAAGGGAATAGAGAACAGCAGAAAGTATTGGAAATAATTTTGAATACTCACTTTGTAAATAAAGCTACAAATGTTTCTCTCTGATTGATGACTTCAGGGGCTTCTACCACAAAGGAGAACAACAAATTCAGATCACTTGTAAAACTGTGCCAGAATTCCAGTTTAGGTTGGTAGAAGAGAGAGATGGATTGACCTTTAGAGCAGTAAGACACTGGGAAAAACAAATGTTCTGTATTTGCTGTCCTTGACATATTCCAAATCCCTAACGTTCTGGTTAAGTGAACTCTTGCTAACATGAGAATGCATCAATTCATGACAATTCTTGTTGTTGCCAAAATAGTTCATGTCTCAATAACTGACAGAAAACCAGGCTATTATGTTTTGTGAAAAAAGTTGAGGGCAAGATATATATCTTTAAAGATACTTCCCTTGTCTTCATATATATACATACATATATACCAAATTCTCTGGTAATGGCTTATGTCACTGTATACCACTCTTCACTTATTATTGACAGAAAACATTACTTCATTATGCAAGGAGTTGTGGTTTTTTGTGTGTTTTGTTGTTGGGTTTGTTTTTTTTTTTAAAGAAACAAAAAAAAGAAATCTCTGCAAACTTTCTTTGAAGAAATGGTAGTAAGACAGAGTGATTGGACAAAGAAGGAAAAAAATGCTACAACAGCCTTTAGTCAGAGAATCCTGCTTTTTGAGATAAAGAAGATAAAGCATTCACTTGTGGTTTTCCAAGGAAGTTTTCTACCAGTCTTTCCATACGTCTTTCTAAATGAAAGAGAGCTTTTAGTCATCCACCCAACGCTATAGAGTTTCTGAGACCACTGTATTATTGATGAAGAGTTTGCAGACCTACATCACAGCTTTGCCCTGTTATTCAGAATAATTTGAAGGCAATCTGTCCTTTGAATCTAACTATTCTTTCAGTTCTACCAATTCTTTCCATAAATCCTCATAAATCTCAAGATCACTTCCTATTATCTGGAAAAAAAGGGAAGCTGAATCTTTGCTCTTACACAGTGAGTGGAAAATTAATGTCTTCTCCAAATAGACATCTCAGAAATATGATCAAGCTCTCAATGGGAAAATATAAATTCCTGCATAAAGCTGGCTTTTGGAAAATATGTATGGTATTAATATAAGATGCCTGATAAAACAGGAATATATCTGTAAGGTTCTCTGAAGAAGTCTCACAGATCATTTTTCTCTTTATCATCAAGTTAATATAGACACAACTTTTTTTTTTGCATGTGACCATGATCACCAGTAACCACTGTAGTACTACCCACAAGAAAAAGGACTAAGTTTATACAGAAAATTTCTCAGATAATGAGCCATGCGTGGCAAATTGACTTCCACAACAATGACCACTGATCTTCACCACTTTCCAAGAATGTTTTAATGTTTTGAAGGTTTCCATATATTTCTTACATCAAGTCAACATGCATTGCAAGTTGCCTGGCAGAAAGAGGCAATGCAGCCATCCTTTTGAATTGAAAAGAATGTCTATGTTCCACAATGGTAAAAATCCCATAAATATCTATGATAGACAGAGGAATGGAAAAAAAAAATTAAGATATTTTCATGTAAGTGACTCCTTATTTCAGAAGCAAGCTCCTTTCCAAGGAGAGCTAGTACCTATTTCCACTGAGTAACAGTAGAGTCTATACTTTATAGGAAGGCTAAGTCTCTGTCTTCAGGTGGATGTTCTAAGGCAGCCAACCCAAGAAAAAATACCACTTCTTGGGAAGCCACCCACTGATATTTTTCAGTGGTTGCATATCTGAACAAAATATGTGATTAGGAATGACCTTGTATTTTGTGTTCCACAAGTACGATCTTCTTGTTATGACTACGTGGATTTTTATTTTTTAAATTTCCTTCTCTATATTCCTATAGTCTTCCCTCTAATATTAATGTATTCAGGTTCCTGCTTCTGTAGAGATCACAGCATATCTCTATAGTAATTGCCAGTAAACAATTGACTCCCATATCTTCATAAAAGAACTAAAAGATGAAGGAAATTATAACAGTATTTATTACGTGTCTAGCATAATAAAAAGCATATATAAACAAAAAAAAAATCCCATTAGTATGGTGAAGAATCAAATCATGCAGATGAAAGTTTGCATGTTAAAATAAGCTATTTCAAAATAAGAACAATATAATCTGTCTACTAATCTGAAATTACAAATTTACAAATACTTATCTGTGCCGGAAACACCTAGTAAAGGTATATTTCCATTTTAGACAGATACTGAAATGAAAATAAGAAGGCAGGCAATGGATTGTCAATGCATTTGCTAACTAGGTCCACTCATATTTTATATGTGGAGATTGTTTGAATTGTTATTTGGGTGCTCTTGCTTGTGCTTTATTGAGCACATTGTCAGACTGCAAGTTATTAACAGTTATGACAAACATCTTAGGAAGATTGACAGAAAATATATGAACATTACTACTGAAAAAAATATTTTGATGCATCATCTAAAAAGTCCTATTCTCTATCTCCATCTACTGGAGGATTCTTAACAACTAACAGACTGGAGTTTTTTCTAGTTCTTCCTCAATGCATCTGTTATTTTCAAGGAGAGATAAACCTCTTTTTAGAAAGAAGACTTTAGGCTATCTTGAAAGTGACAATTTAAGCATAATCTCATTAGCTGAATCATCTCTTTTTAGATATAAACTTTGTTATAAACATCTAAATCTGTACAAAAGAGAATTTAGGGACTTAATTTAGAATAATCATTACCAAAAAAACCCAAACCAAAAAACAAAAAAAACCCACCGAAAATACAAACCTCCCAGAAAATAGCACTTCTCACTGGCTTAGAAAACAGAGATTCTCTAGATAACTTCATCTGAATTGGTGAAGTTTCCTACACTCCAAAAGTTCTGCAACTGTAAGGTTCTGTCTATATTAGAACAAATGTATCTCAGTAAAGACTGCAGCAAAACAACCACTGTGGAGGACCTGGCATCCACATTACATATGTTTTGCAGTGTTTTACCCTGACCTAGTTTTTGCCTGATTTTCTGTACTGAAAGTCCATCAGCAGTTGAAATGCCTTAGCTGTTAGTGTCACTTCTTGTGGTAAAGTATAATCTGAAAGACATTCATTGCCCACACCCTGAGACTACTCCATGGCATGCCCCTTAGTACAGTAAGTGAAGACATTTGAGCAATTTACTTTAAAAATTAATAAATTAAAAAAAAAGAGAAGTTCTAATCTGAACCATAATATTAACATTGATGCACAATGCAGCCATACTGAGAGGTACCACTATGTGGGCAAAGCCAAGCATGTCACAACCTACCCTTTGCCTCATGCTATTTGAAATTCAGGGTCTGTTTCCAAAGGGACCCAATCAAGACAGCATTCTTGCAACTAATTCACTTAACACAAACTGACACCATCACATTCAACATAAAACACAGCAGTCACAGTCACTTTCATTTAATATCATGGTTGGAAAAATTTAAGCTGCACTTTTCATAAGTATTTTGGACATGAAGTGGGAGATCTTCATTACATGCCTTCCTAATTTTCAGAGTATGAGCCCCCACTCTCTGCTCTCCAACCAGGACATCTTAACTGTTTGAGATACAGGTTCTTTGGATGAAGGAGGGGTGATAGGCTGATTATCCCAGAATCTCTGGTTGAAAAAGAATCAGTTCTGCAGAAAAGGAACCCAGACTCATAGGCCTAACTCAAAAAATTAGAAAGAATAGTGAATGAAAAATAAGGAAGAGAAAAGTTGAGGGTCTAGTATCTGTCCAAAATGAATTAGCGTTTTGCCTTAAAGAGCCATTGAATATGCTGCTTATATTGTGACAGAATATAGAATGGAAATCAACTTTCTGCTGCTCCTAGAACTTTCTTCATTATCTTGCAGAGTTAGCATTTGTCTAAATTCAGTAATCATTTGGTTTACATGGTACACTTGCAAAATTAGAAAATATGAGACAATATCTCAGTCTTTGCTTGCAAATCCTGCAGTAACTGCCCTCCTAGAAAATGTGAGAAGTAGTTTTCAACCACCAAAGGCTAAATAATTAAATCCAGAATTTACAGAGACATGTCTAATCATGACCCTGTTATATCAACAACAAAATGATGCTGCTTCTTTGTTCTGGTCTCTCTGTTGTGTATTCTCCATAAGCATATGTTAAATATTCTTAATGCATGCCTTATAGACTAGGCTGCATAGTAGAATCAGATGCAGGGAAGCACAGCTTGTGAATCCTTAGCTGTTTTAAACATTCAAATGGTTTAAATAGCATAATACCTTTCCATGCATGTTAGTGCATGCTAGTGTTCAGGGATCACCTTCTCCACGCTCAGGAGAGGTGCATCCCAAAAAAGAAAAAGTCAGGCAAAATAGCCAGAAGACCTGCGTGGATGAATAAGGAAGTGTTAGATAAGCTCAAAATCAAAAAGGAGGCCTATAGAGGGTGGAAGCAAGGACAGGTGGACTGGGTGGAATATAGAGAAACTGTCCGAGTGGCCAGGAACCATATCAGGCAGGCGAAAGCCCTAAGAGAACTGAATCTGGCCAAGGACATCAAAGACAATAAGAAAAAATTCTATAGCTATGTCAGGGAAAAAGGTAGGACTTGGGAGGCTGTGGGCCCTCTCCGGAAGGAAACGGGAGACCTGGCCACCCAGGATATGGATAAGGCTGAGGTACTGAATGACTTTTTTGCCTCAGTCTTCACTGGCAAGGGCTCTAACTGCACTGTCCAAGTCACAGTAGGTAAAACCAGGGGCTCTGAGAATGGAGAACTGCCCACAGTAGGAGAAGATCAGGTTCGAGACCACCTGAACAACCTGAAAGTGCACAAGTCCATGGGACCTGATGAAATTCATCCCCGGGTCCTGAAGGAGCTGGCGGACCAAGTTGCGAAGCCACTTTCCATCATATTTGAGAAATCGTGGCAGTCTGGTGAAATTCCTGTGGATTGGAAAAAGGGGAACATAACCCCGATATTCAAGAAAGGAAAAAAAGAGGACCCAGGAAACTATAGGCCAGTCAGTCTCACCTCTGTGCCTGGCAAGATCATGGAGCAGATCCTCCTGGAATCTCTGCTAAGGCACATGGAAAATAAGGAGGTGATTGGAGACAGCCAACATGGCTTCACCAAGGGCAAATCCTGCCTGACAAACCTGATGGCCTTCTACGATACTGCCACGAACTTGGTGGACAAAGGCAGAGCAACGGACGTCATCTACCTGGACTTAAGCAAAGCATTTGACACTGTCCCGCATGACATCCTGGTCTCCAAATTGGAGAGTCACGGGTTCGATGAATGGACCACTCGGTGGATAAGGAACTGGCTGGATGGCCGCACTCAAAGGGTTGTGGTTAATGGGTCAATGTCCACGTGGCGGCCAGTGACGAGTGGTGTCCCGCAAGGGTCAGTACTGGGACCAGTGCTATTTAACATCTTTGTTGGAGACATGGACAGTGGGATCGAGTGCACCCTCAGCAAGTTTGCCGATGACACCAAGCTCGGTGGCGCGGTTGACACACTGGAGGGAAGGGATGCCATCCAGAGGGACCTGGACAGGCTTGAGAGGTGGGCTAATGCAAATGGCATGAAGTTCAACCAAGCCAAGTGCAGAGTCCTACACCTGGGACGTGGCAATCCCAGGCATAAATACAGGCTGGGCAGAGAATGGCTGGAGAGCAGCCCTGAGGAGAAGGACTTGGGAGTGCTCATGGATGAGAAGCTCAACATGAGCCGGCAGTGCGCGCTGGCAGCCCAGAAAGCCAACCGTATCCTGGGTTGCATCAAAAGAAGCGTGGCCAGCAGGGCACGGGAGGTGATTCTCCCCCTCTACTCTGCGCTTGTGAGACCCCACCTGGAGTACTGTGTCCAGCTCTGGAGTCCTCAACATAGAAAGGACATGGAACTGTTGGAACAGGTCCAGCGAAGGGCCACTAAGATGATTAGAGGGATGGAGCACCTCTCCTATGAGGATAGGCTGAGAGAGCTGGGGCTGTTCAGCCTAGAGAAGAGAAGGCTCCGGGGAGACCTGATAGCAGCCTTTCAGTACCTGAAGGGAGCCTACAGGAGAGCTGGAGAGGGACTCTTTGTCAGGAAGTCTAGTGCTAGGACAAGGGGTAATGGTTTTAAATTGGAAGAGGGGAGATTTAGATTAGATATTAGGAAGAAGTTCTTTACTGTGAGGGTGGTGAGGCACTGGAACAGGTTACCCAGGGAAGTTGTGGATGCCCCATCCCTGGAAGTGTTTAAGGCCAGGCTGGATGGGGCTTTGAGCAACCTGCTGTAGTCAGAGGTGTCCCTGCCCATGGCAGGGGGGTTGGAACTTGATGATCTTTAAGGTCCCTTCCAACTCTAACCATTCTATGATTCTATGATTCTATGCACTGAATAAGAGCATATTCAATAACAGAACAATTTAATAGTTTTTTGGCAGCTAAAGAACCTTGCCATAGACACTCAGGGTATCTTTACTGATCAGCATGACCCATGAATATTTCTACCTAATAGTGTATGGAAAATATATATATACCTACGTACAGCTGTCTGGGGAAAATCACTGTGTTTCAGGTCCCATACTTATGCTGATGTGCCAGAAGTACTGCGTGTGCTTTCTATCAAATCAATAACGCACTGCTCTTTTGGTTTTAGAGAATGTGGATAAAAGGAATGTGGATGCTTCTAATGCAGTAGAGTAGAAAAGCAATATTTAACATCATGTTCTCAGGAGCTGAACAGAGTCCATCAGGTTTTTTAAGTTAGGGCTGGCAAACTTAAAATACAGTAAGAAAATGAAGCTGAAGACTTCTAATGACTGTCTGTGTTGTTAATAATCAAGAAACACAACATGGGGAAATAAAATTCTGCTTTCAGCTTCCACCAACTTCAGTATTAAATCTTGGGACTCAATAAATAGATCTTCATTTTTTTCATTACTTACTTTGTCTAGTGTTAGACTGAGAAGGAATCACAATAAAATCAGTGAATTTAGGGAATTAATTCTGCAAAATAGCATGAGGAGGGGTTTACAAAGAATAGGGGGCTGCTTAGAGAATGTAGGTAAGAAGTAGTTTTTACAGTGCAGAGAGACTTAGGGCAGAGTCTGTTTTTCATACAACAGATTCTGTTTGTGTTGTATCAACTTTTAGGACGGAATTCCTTCCACTGTAATCTCAGGGAATAGCTGCAAGAATCTTCCACTATTCACAATTAAGCAAAGTTTTACAAATTGCACTCCTAGAATTAGGCACTTATGTTTAACCTGTAGCAAATTTAGGACACCTAAACTCTTTTCATATTTTCACACAACACTTGACATTACAAATTCTCTTTTATGACTTTGAGGCACAATTCATTTCTCATCAAAATTGGAGTGGAGTGTTTCTATTTTATTATTTCAGTAGTAATTGTATTGAGCCCATACCATTCATTAGAATACTTATTTTCTTAGGGTATTATGCAAGGTGAATAGATCATAATAGGAAGAAGATCTCTACCTGTGCTCTCTATGTTCTCACCAAAAGACTTTCATCACATGCAGTTGGAGGTTTAGCACTAGAGTTATTTCTTTAATATAATTAGGACAGGCTATTTTATGACTTTTGGTACAGTTCAAAATTCTTAACTCATTAACATTGTTTATAGCAAAATGTTACTTAAAGACACTTTACTGCAGACTACAAAGGAAAACTCTGAATTCTTTCTGCATGTAACAGTGAAAAAGGTCAGACTTTCAAGTTCACAAAATACTCTTTAAGCTATAACTGAAAATAATAATATAAAAAAATCTTTTTCCTTTGAAGTAAAAAATCCACTCTGATTTAGTGGAAATTTCTTCAGTATATTACACAGAAAACACATTTTTAATTGCAAACAATTAATGAATAACTAAATGAATGAATGAATAAATGAATAGTTAATATTACTACTGCTTATGGTTTACATTTGATTATATATGGGTACTTTAATTCACAGAACTTTATCACAGAACTGACAACATTTAAAAGAATTTTGTATTAATTAAAGTGCTGATTAAAGAATCTAGGAAAAATTACCATGTACAAGTATCAATACAATGTGTGCATTACTTTCAATGTCTTTTTTTGTTTCTGTCCAGGTTGCACTTACCTACTGTAACACTGTGTATCCTAGAGGCCCGATCCTCCAAATTTCCAGACTAAGTACTTAATCTTAGCACTGAAGAGTCCTGATTGACTTCATTCCTGAAATCCTTTTCTGTAAAGGAAGATGAGAGAGCCAGTGTGCTCTGAAGTTTCTCTCAGATATTGATTTAGGATATTGCCAGAATATCCTCATGGGTGTTTAGTAGTCATCCAAGCTCTGAAAGTGAAGCTATAACTTATCACTGCTTCCATCACGAAATTTCTTTTTAGTCACTATTGTTATAGTTAGTCTCATTATAGAAGCACTTAAGCAAGCAGAGTATGCTAGTCCTAGTATTTATCAGCCACTCTTTTTTTCTGTTCTTTGTAGAAAAATGAGCTTTCATAAGACCCATTTGAGTATAGGAACACCATTCTGCCAAAGGCCGTAAGTCAGAGGTGTCAAATGCACCCGCAACAGATGTTATGTAACAACCACAATTCACTCCTATCCTGCTGTCTGCAGATGCTCTTTTCTTAGTTTAGCAAGTACTGCCATTTCTTCACAAATCACTGCGGTCATCTATTGATTCATATTCCTCTAAACCTACAGATACTGTCATCAAGTGGGCAAAGGTAGAGTGAAGAAAACACCATCAAACAATAAAAAAACAAGAACATAGTCCATCCCATTCTCCACCTCCTCTTCCAAACCCACAGGTTTGACCTTTACCTGAAAGCTATTTAGGACAAAACGTTAATCTTTTCTCCCTTTACAGGCTGGCAAATATTTTGTGTGATTCACAACTTTTTGGGTGACAAGACACTTTGAACTGCTTCTGAAGAGCTGATTAATATAATTGGAGAATTCACTCCTGGTATAAGTGGTTAAGGAAGTTTAAACTAGATTTATGTCGGTGCTTGAAGGCACTCTGTGTGAGCTTGCTTCCCCTACCTTTCTTCTTTTTTGGTCTACTTAAATTGAAATGCTGAGAAAACAAGGCCATAATTCAACAATTCCCATTTCACGGCATACAAATATACTGTGTTCTGTCTTATCAAATATACTGAAGTCTTAGGAGTTCCATAGGAGGGATCCTATATCATCAACCTTATCAGGTATTTACCTGAGTCTGAAATATCGAATTCTTCAGATTACATTATGTATTTATTATCTCAAATGAAAACAAAACCAGAAACAACACCCCCCCAAACCAAACAAAAAAACCCTACCAAAACAAAAAGCAACAGTTAAAATTTAATCCATCTGCAGAAGAGACGAAAGCTAATAGATATTTCTACAATTATGCTCTTTATTTGTGCTAAATATTTCTGTACAGGTATTTAGAGACAAGCTTTAACTGAAAAAAAAAAAAAGAAATCTAGAACAAGTCCTTCACAAAAAAAGCTATAGAAAAAAAAGAAAGGTATTAGGAAGATATGAAAAGTCATAGTGTTTCAGAGCAATGGTCCATCTAGTTCAGTAGTGTCTTCAACTGTGACTGCAAAAAAATACCAGAGTAAATACAAGACAAATGTACAGGGAACTTGCGTTAATACTTTCTCAGCTTCTGACTACTTTCAGTATAGTTTTCTAAGCATGCATTTGTTTGTTAATCAGAAATTGATCTTGCTTCCAAGTGCTTCCAAGTTTCTTGTCTTTCAAATTTCTTTTCAAATCTATGCATTTTTCTTGCATTTACAGTATTCCTTCCACAGACCTACTGGCTTGTATCAAAATAATAATGATGATTATAATGATCATAGAATCATAGAATCACACAGGTTGGAAGAAACCTTTGGAAACCTTTAAGATCATGAAGTCCGATCATTAACACTGTCAAAACCATCACTAAACCATGTCGCTCAGCACTATGTCTGCCCATCCCTCCAGGGATGGTGATTCCACCATCTCTCTGGGCAGCCTGTTCCAACGGTTGATAACCCTTTCAGTGAAGAATTTTTTCCTAATATGAAAATCTAATGATGAAATGCTTTAATTTGTTTTGAATGAGCCTCCCACTAAAGTCTCGTATTCCAGATTGGCATTCAAGACAAACGGTATTGCGTTTTTCCTATCTACTGTACAATTCTAGGTGCCTTTATCTGTGTGGTCACAGTTAGATAGAATGAATGCCTGCATCACCTCCTACAACCTCAAACTGAATAATTCTAATGATAATAATAATGATACATTAAGTGACTTGAGTATTATTGGCATGGACAGATAATATTAGGGGGTTTTAAATTGCATTTTCATTATCTTTGTATTTAAAAAAATTCCGCAAGCTTCTAATCTCAGTTTGTGTTGTTTAACAAGCTTATATTTTCTTATAACTGCCCTCACTGATGTGAACACAATTTCAGAAAACATTATTACACAATTTATTGATCTGAATATATAAATTTTTCCTTCTTGTCAAAGGAAATAAAATTTATGTAAGGTACATGTTGCTTGCTTCTGAGATAAAAAGTTGGGATGCTAAGCATGTGTGCTTTTTTGCATCACAAAACAAACACAAAATTCAATTTTTTATAAGCTTGTATTTCTTTAAACTTTCATTTTCTTTAAAACTGCTGAGTATCTTAGCATATTTCTGTGTCTTAAACTCAACTGTTCCTTTCATTTTTTTAAGATAAATGAATAATAGAAAGAAAAGTGAGGCAATCACTTTTTTAAAAAAAACCTTCTCTTAAAAAAATCCCCTGCATTGATTGTTTATATTCTTTTCCTCTACCATTTCTGTATGCATTCATCTAATATTTAGCTTTTCTAAATCTTTATCATCAGTTCTTTGAACTGTCCACATCCATTGGTGATTTCCTTATTTTCCTCAGTGATTATTTCCATACATCTAATTGTGCTCTCTTTTGCTTTCGCTCTAATCTTCAGAATTGACAGTCCCAAACAAACATCCATTGGCACTATTTAACCGGTTTACTGTCAAGATAAAATAAATGCCCACAAAAGGTAAATACCAAATGCAGGTTTTTAAGTATCACAATGTTTTTGCTTTAGTAAATCATACAACACAAAAAATTAGGAAGTATATCAAATAGTTGCAGTTCTTCAGACCTCAAAAGCAGTCAGGATTGCCAAGTAGATGAAATTCTGTCTCTTAGGTTGATAAAACCAAAACCAGATAGTAATAATAGTTAAATACTTTTCTTCCATATAGATAATAAAAGCTTTGAAACTAGGTGTGGTAACCTGAATAAAAACTCATTATTTTTTGTAATTGTGCTCATTACACTTTATCTTGCCTCATAGGCAAGTCCTTCAGACTGAAAAGGCCAGTTATAGTTCAAGATCAAGTTTAAAAGAATTATTTTGCAGAATGTTACTGATTACATCTATGTAAGCAAAGTTTAAAAGTTGCAGCATATGCACAAAAGTGAAACAGATGTATTATCCTTGTTTATCACAGTCAGGATTACTGGATTACTCATCAGGACTGTTTGGGAAATTTTATTTGAAAATCCCTGATAATCAGAAGAAAATGAAAAGGCATGTAATAATTCTGAAAGGTCCTGAAAAGAAACAGTTTTACTGAAGAAGAATAATATGGTATTTTTAATGTACAATCAAGACAGTTTATATTGATTACATCTAAAACCTTCAAAATTAATAAGCAGTTCTCTTTTGTATATTTTTTTTTCATTGGGGTACTTTTTTCTGTAAGAGGATGAATGACTTCTGGCAATGTGTAAACACATGGTAGCTGGAGATACCAATTACTAGGTCTGGCTGGGTAGTTTCTTTAAGAACAGACAGAGATGAAGCACTTTTGTTAAGCTGTACAATCTGAAGCTTGAAATGTGTCAGCATTTTAGTTCAGAGAACTGTGATTTTGAGGAAAGTCCCTGTCACATTAAAAGGAATGTAGTTTCTATATTATATTCATCTGTCAGAGTCCTAGGACCGATTCCTTGATCAGAGTTCCAGAAAAGCACTTTCACTGATTCCTTGACTGGAGTCCCAGCAAAGGACTTTCACTGAGTCGGATTCACGAAAATCGAAATTAGTTACAGAAGAGATTCAAGATTGCTATTGGTAAATTCACTGACTGCAGTAGCGCTACTAGTTCAGGTTAATATTGCTAGCCAAAATAATAATAATATAATAACTTGGGGGTAACATTCGCCAGAGGGTGAAAGGCACAGCGCTCACCCGAGAAGGCGTCCCTGCCTGGGGTGGAGAAAGAGAACACAGCCCATTGACTGGTCCATCAGGTACTGAGATTCTTCTCTCCCAATTTAACAGTCATTTTCTCGGTCTTTTTATTCCCAAAATTATGAGGTTTCCCTCCCCTAGGTGATGTATAGTATGATTTGGGTGGAGAGATGAGTGCTATAGGCATATATGTTTAGCATGATTTCTAGAATCTTCATTAACATATACAGGGGTGTTAACTTTAATAAGCTTCTCACAGGTAATGAGGCAGGGGTCAGTCATCGGGCACACTAGCCTTTCAAAGAGCAAAGAACTGTACAAGTTCCTGTTATCTTGTTTTCACTGACAGAAAGCAGGGCTGTCCTGCCTACACAGGGCCCCCTCCTTATCTGCATCCCGTGCTGGCCAGGCAAGTGTCCGCACCTCCAGCCTGCACAAGAGATAGCGAGGCCAGTCTTAATTGTTCTTTGAGCACAGAGACTTTACCTCATTATCCAAATTCCACAGTCCTCTAACCATCTTCCCTTACTGTTCATTGCTGCAAATCACATGCATTAGTGCACGTAAGCCAAGTTCCTTTCAGATGAACTGAAGTGTGAATTCTGTACCAGCCTGTACAGGACATCATGGCAGATCCAGTGACTTGATCTTTGGACTATTTTGAACCAAATATTCAGACCAGAGAGCAGACAAAAACTAACTCAAATAAAAAAACCCTAACCATGCACACTGTAGATGAAGAGATCTTATATCAAACTTCTGTGATCTGCTTCTGTTTTAAAAAGTTAGTCGCTAATGTAGACACAGGCTGAGAACACATTTTCCAGTCAATCAGGTTATAGTCCTTCTTGTGTTCATGTCCCCATTTCATCCATCTGCTCCGATCTACCATATGTATATTTCTTTATTATAGCTGCCAAACTCTTGGAGATTTGCAGTACTTCCTAGTATTTCATTTGAACCATTGTTTATTTGTCCCCTGAGGTGACATTAAGCCCCGTGATAATAAAAAGCACTAAATAAATAAATATATAATGTTAGTGTAAACAGGAGAAAATAGATTACTAATTAATTGTTTAGGCAATTACTAATCCTGCATGTGTTTAACAACCAAAAGTTCTACACTTCATTGATGGAAATGAGTTACGCATATTTAACTGAAAAAAATCTGTCAACTTCAGGCAAATTTTCAGGAAAATACATACACTAGACTAAAGTTACAATGGCTGGATAATTGAGAAAAAATTGTTTTGCTTATCTAAAATTGTCTGGAGAATATGGTTTGTTGTATCATTTTCAAGGGTAGGAACAGGATTCACAACACATACCAGGGTGGTACTTCGAGATATTTTGTAAAATCTATTAAAATCCAACTTTCTAATGTAAGGCATTTATAGAATCTGCATATTTCAAAGAAAAAAAAACAACATTTTAAAAAATATACTTACTTCTAAGTTGCTGAAATCTACCTAAGCTTGTACACTGCATAACACAAAATTACTCCATATCAGCTTTTTGCATACAATTATAAAAGTTTTCATCAACTAGCTTGAAACTGGTACATTTAAAAAGACTTCACATAGTTCTTTTACTTGTTTCACAATGCAAGGTAGGCATTAGAGATTGGAAGAAAGTATTTCTGCAAGTGCACAAGGACTGAGAATCTATAATTTAAATTTAACTTAAACAAAAAAGTTATTCCAGGAGTCTAACTTCTATACTATAGTAAGGCTATTTATTGTTTGGCTTTACTAATCCATAAGAATAATAATGAGTCTTGTCTTTCTTACTCTCCCTCATTCCCTTTTTAATTGTCATCATAATTTAACACAATGTTACGCTGTCAGAATTTAATTAAGCCTCTCAACAATGCCATCTGGTGGGGTTAAAACCAAATTACTTAGAGCTCATATCTTACTCCAGTCAACAACAGAAAATTATTCTTGGCAACCTCTTTCAAGTAAAAGGCAAAACAAATAAATAAATTTCATTCAGTCAGCTTGACTAGTTTAGCAGTACTAATTACTGAAGGCATATTAAAATTTATATTTCTTAGACTATCCAAACCAGAGCTCATTACATGCATAACTAGTGCCCAGACTGCCTCTTCCTGTTACAGTGACAGGAAGTCTATACCACGTATAGAATGACATCCATTGTATGTTCTACATCATATGCAGGAGACATTCATTTGTCCCTTCTCCATATCCATATATGGTGGTTTTATGATGTTTATGTGACTGTTGTACTGGATTATTTTAAAGTCTGTGTTGGTGCAGCCATATACCTAATTAACTGAACTTCACAGGTCAGAGGTAAGTAACTGCTGATACTCTTCCAGTAGTGGTGCAGTAATCTTCTGTTACATCACTGTTCGACCACACCTTCTCTGTATTAGTGACAGAACAAGGTATGGTAGTGTTAGAATTGCCCTTCTGTTACCATTTTGAAGGAGAAAACATGGTATTTACAAAGTGTGCATGAGGCAAACATAAAAAGGTGTGCTAAGCTGCAAATCTAGGAACCACGTACCAGGAATGCAGATCAGGAAGCCATGAGAAAAACAGATTAAAACAGCCTGGAAGTCACCTGGCATTGTCTAAAAAGCCCCAGTATGCTGTTAGATCACAGAAATGAAAGTGCTGAAAAGCAGTGCAGAGCATCAAAAATTCTTACTGTCAAAATATTGAGCAGATGCTAAAGCTTACAGATAAAATGTATACTGACACCACATAGGAATGTCTGTATCCCCTCAAGGAAGGTGTCCTAAAATGGAGACAAGTGATAGAAACAGACTGACAAGTATAGATTAAACTTTTCACTGAAGAAAATTTAATTAGGATATAATAAGCAGCTGTAGTGATGGTGAGTAGCCTGTCTTCACCAATGGGAAGATTTTTGCTGACATCAGTTGAGAAAGAGCTAACCTGCATACCTGAAGTACAGAAGCAGGTACATTCTCTTACAGTAGTGTAAGAGCATATTTGAAACACAACGCTCATTAGTACTACAACTGAAACATGTCCAAAATGCTAGGAGAGTTATGGTAGGAAACTAACTTGATCAGACTTTTAAAAAGTATCTGTCAGAATTTTTTTGCTGTTGTTTTGGTAGGCACTCTCAAAAGACAAAAAGTGCTTTAGAAATTTGTGGTTTAGTATGTGGTAGAACAAGTAACTTTAAAAAGTAGAGGAAACTCAGAGAAGAGAAGAATAAAACAAAATGGATCTTTTGCTTCTTGTGTCCTTGCAGGCAGATCTTTTGCTCCTTGTGTCCTTGCAGGCAGATCTTTTGCTCCTAGCCTGATATTTCAGCCTGGCAACTCAGGTTCTTTTTCTTATGTTGGGTTTTAGGCAGTCCCTTCTAGTTCCTAGGAATTCTTTCTTTCTCACACTTTGACCTTTATTTGCAATAGCATTTAAATCTCTGCTGTGCTGCGCATGTGGGACATTTCTTGTCTGTTGCCTTTTTAGAGCAATATAATATGCAGTGTCATATAAATAAAACACCTGACACTGCAAAAATTAAGGTGACTGTTGTGTAATAGACTGTGCTCCCCTTCCTCCAGCTACATTATATTGAGAATGCTGGCAAACTGGGCTGGCAAATCAGACTTCTATAGTTATCACAGCAGCTATTTGTTGTTCACCACAAAGATAGTCTTCTTTATGTTTGCTCTTTCCTGATTAAGGAGGACCTACACCCTCAAACCCTCTCTGCATGGGGAACTCCTAGGCAAGCACGGAGTGTTTATTTAGCTGTTGCTAGGAGCGACAGCAACCATGGGCAGCAAAAAGGGAGCCAACTTGCTATGGCAGGGGGCCTGAAGGCACTGCTTGAGGTGTAATGGGATTGCCAAGGTTGATACAACCATAGTGATAATGCATCATAGTACACAGTCCTGGGCAGCATTGACCAGAGTGACCTGCCTGGGCAGATCAGAAGGCTTTATTCTACTGAACACTGTGAGATGACATAGTTTCCCAATGGCAGGTTGCAGGGAATACTGGCGTCCTTCCTGGGGCCGGGCGTGGATGGTTGTGGCCTTCACCCCCGTGTGGGTAAACTCCAGCTGGGCACTGAGTCCGTGAAGGGACTGCAGGAAGGGCTGAATAGTCTGCAAAACATCAGAGTGGGGCTGAGCAAAAAGATTGATGTGTTCTTCATCAAGACCCTGAAGGTGCAATAGATTCAGCTTTGCTTTTCTAGGGAAGGACAGCTAAGGCTGCACTTGAGTCAGTAAACCTCAGAGACTACAGGCTGAAAGCCTCAGTCTTCTGGCAGTGGGAAGGTTTTTCTCCACTTACAGATGTGCTTTCACAGAAGGCAAACTGACCCTTGATTACAGATGAGAGGGAACAAGTCTCACCAGGAAAGGCATCTGAGACAGCCAAGTATGATCCATGCACTGACACAAAAACAGAGGAGTCTGTGCTATTGCTTGGAAACTTATTTCTGGCAGGGTGAAGTTGGGGTGATGGGTAAGGCATCATCTGCTCGCCAGCTGGACTGCCTAACAAGTTTTGCTGTTTCTCATGGTATCCAGGATGTGTGGAAAAACTTCTGACATCTTGGATGCTCATCTGTGTGAGCACCAATGCTACCACCAAGGTAAATGTTGAACACACCAAGGATGAGCACAGGGCTCTGGGTGTAAAGAAGGAAGGCATGGTAGCTCCTGTGGTGGTGTCCTTGCTTCTGCCAGACAATCGAAAAGATTCAAATAGGTGCAGCTGCAGTCTGACAGTCAAAATTTAGTTGTACAGTTGGTGTCATGTGCCAGCCTTTTTGGCCCCAGGACCCTCTTTGAGGAATAAGAATGGCTGGGGAAATGCAGGATCTGTCTTTGAAAGTGGATATCTTTGCCCAACATATTATGGAGGGCTTCAAACTAAGCTTGTTGAGGGAAGTTGTACAAAGCTGAGAGACCAGTGAGGAGGTACAGTAGGGGAGGCTCTCTCACTTCCATTGAGAAAGCAGTGTGACTGGGAACCCACTTTAAGTGACTGTACACAAACACACGCACCATGAGAAACAGGAGGAATTTAAGAGCCCTTGGGTGATGTTAAAGGTGTGACCCCACAGAGATTACAGAGATTTTGTAGCATCACATGACCGCAGAGCTGTGATGGGTCCAGGTCCTTCAGAAGGGACATCTCAAGCAAGGGAGGACAGAAGTTCCATTCTGAACTTAGGAGAGGCTCAGATACATAGAGCTCTGCTTGGGAATGGTTGGTTGACTAGCTAAGAGCTTTTTGGGTGAGAATAATAATGGAAATCAAGAAGGGATGAAGCCAACATAGAAAAGCATTGAGATTACAAGGCCAAATTTGGACGGACAACTTCAAATACACAAGTATATTCTGAACAGCGGTGTGGCTGGGTACAAGCAATGCTCGTACTTCAAAAAACAAGAGATTTTTTGAAAGCACCAAAGACTGAATGGAAAACAGTTTTGCAGGAGAAATCAAGGTTTACACAAGTCAAGAGTATGCCCTTGTAACAGTGAAGGCCAACGGCATCCTGAGATGTATTACTAGGAGTGTAACTATCAAGTTAAGGGAAGACATCATTCCCCTTTCTTGTGCACATGTGAGAAATGTCTGGAACACTGCCCAGTTTTGGGACCACAGAAGAAAGATAGTGAAATATTAAAGCGGGTCCAACAGAGGGCCACCAAGATGTGCAGAGTTCTGAAGCACATGACCCATGAGGAGAGGATGATGGAGGTTGATTTCAGTCATAGAATAGAATCATAGAATAGTTTGGGATGGAAGGCGCCTATAAAGGTCATCTAGTCCAACCTCCCTTGAATGGGCAGGGACATCTCACACTAGATCAGCTTGCTTAAAGCCCCGTCTAGCCTGATCGTGGATGTTTCCTAGCATGGGGCACCTAACACCTCTCTGGGTAACCTCTTCCAGAGTTTTCACCCTCACTGTAAAAAATGTCTTTCTTATATCTAGTCTAAATCTTCTCTGTTTTAGTTTAAAGCCATAGCCCTTGTCCTATCACAACAGGCCCTACTAAAATGTTTGTTCCTATTTTTCCTGTAGGCTTCTTTAAGTACTGGAAGGCTGCAATAAGATTTCCCCAGAGTCTTCTCTTCTCCAGGCTGAATGATCCCAGCTCTCTCAGCCTGTCTTCATCTTCATAGGAGAGGTGTTCCATCCCTATGATAATTTTTGTGTCCCTCCTCTGTATCCACTCAAACAGGTCCATGTCTTTCCGATCCTGAGGACCCCAGAGCTGGACGCAGTACTCCAGGTGGAGTCTCACCAGAGTGGAGGAGGTGGGGGAGAATCACCTCCCTCAACCTCAGCCCAGAGAAGAGACAGCTTAGGGGAGGGTTATGTTGCTGCTGTTAGCTACCTAGTGNCAATAAGATTTCCCCAGAGTCTTCTCTTCTCCAGGCTGAATGATCCCAGCTCTCTCAGCCTGTCTTCATCTTCATAGGAGAGGTGTTCCATCCCTATGATAATTTTTGTGTCCCTCCTCTGTATCCACTCAAACAGGTCCATGTCTTTCCGATCCTGAGGACCCCAGAGCTGGACGCAGTACTCCAGGTGGAGTCTCACCAGAGTGGAGGAGGTGGGGGAGAATCACCTCCCTCAACCTCAGCCCAGAGAAGAGACAGCTTAGGGGAGGGTTATGTTGCTGCTGTTAGCTACCTAGTGACAGCATGCAAAACAAGTGGAAACAAACTCTTCTAAAATATTCATTAATAGGACAAGAGGAAAAAGCACAAACTGAAACTCAGAAAGTTCTGATAAAATACTATCAAAAAGAGTCTCTGCAATGAGGGTGATCTAAGACTGGAACAGGCTGCCTAAGAGGCTGTGAAGTCTTCATCCCTGGAGATGTTAAAAGGTTGATAAGACATGTCCTTAACAACAGCATCCAGATTTGAAACAGGCACTTCTTGTAGTGGGATTTGGACTGATGGTCTCTAGATCTCCCTTCCAACTGGAATTATTTTATGACTCTGTGCTGTTTAAAGAGCAAATGAGAGAGTCAGGTGAGCCTTGATGAATGGGAGAGGCTGCCCCTTTCTATTGGGAGCAATTGGACTTGAAGAGAAGGTTCAAAAAGGGTCAAGAGTCTGGAGAAGACAGAATTAACAGACATACAGCAGATGAGGCTGCCACCTGCATACCAAACAGAGATGCTGAGAAGATTAATGAACTGTCAGACAGGCTTCAGTGGTGTGGGAAAGGAAAACTTCCTAGGGCAAAAGAGGATTTTTAGAGTTGGCTGCCAGCCAGGAAGTGGCTCTTTTCATTGACATCAAGCCTAGAAGCAAGAACGTACTGCAAAGGACACTGTAGTGAGGGAGAAGTCTAACTAACATTAATCTAGTAGCTTGGAATTGGTTTCTTTTAAAGAACAACTTATACACGTTTAATTTATAACACACTGTTATTATATTTGTTGTAATAAAATACTACAGTAATTTTTTGTGTTTATAGAGGGTTTTTTTATTTTTTTTCTTTTTTCTTTTTTCTAGAGTTTGTTTTCAGGGGAAAAAAAATAGGAATTTCAAACAAATTGCTCTGAATGAGTTGGGGTATGATGTCCCATGTTGCAGTACTTCAAAACTGAAAATCTCTTAAAAGGATTCAGTAAAACTGTATTGCAACATAATTGAAACTTATTGTACACCATACTGGACATGGAAAATAACATTATTGAGATGTTTATAAAATACTTTTTTGATTTTGTAAGCATGAGTCTAAATACATGTTGCATAAAAGCTATTCTTGAATTTTATAAGCTAAGATGAAATAAGCTAAAATTAATAAAGATTTTATTTCTCTTCTTGTGTGGGGCTTTTTCCACCACTGAAGAGGTGACTAAGAAAAGAAGTTACCACTAGAGGGCAGAGGTGGATAGCTTTTTAAATACTTTGAGATTAATTCCTTCTAGATGTACTTTTTTTTTTTGGTGATAAATTATCAATTTTGGACTAGTAATGAATTCCTGAGCTAGCTACAGATTACAAAAGAATGAAAGACAGGTTCAAGTTCAAACATTCATTTGAATACCATTAATTAAGGTATGCGAGTCAAAATAATTTAAAATAATTACTAAGACCATAATTTAAAATATTTTTAAAATTACTGATAAGACATGCAATTAGTAATGGAACAAGATGGTGGGAAGAAAAAATATCAGCATAATAAATTAATTACGAAAGGAAAAAGTAATATTAAATAGGAAAAAGGAAAAATAGTATTTCCTGATGTCCTGGGGAAAAAATAAAATAAAATAAAAAACCCCATTGCCTCAGATTTCTATACTTACTGAAATAAAATACAGTTTTTTAAATAGAATATTTGGTATAAGACATATTTCATAGATTGTTAACGAAACTTATCCATACTAATTGCATCTATGTAGCATATCCTTCCAAATACCTTAAGATGATTTTACTGTGTATAAATACAGTTACTCTTACGCAAAGCTAAACATAGAAAAAATGATGTTCATTTCATTTAAACTTTTCCAAGGTAATAAAGTGAGTATTGGTATTTTTGAGAACCTAGCACACAGGGTTTGCATCTCCTACTCCTATTAACTCCCAAATGCCTAAGTGCTTACCATTGTCTTGTGCATTTCGTTTAATTTTCTCAGGTGCTAGATTGGGAAGAATGTAACCTTTTAATTATGTTTAAAAATGCACTTAGTTGTTTTTAGTTAGCCCACTGATGTCTCACAAATGTCTAACAAAATACAGGAGACAATGCTAAGATATATTTTGTAACAGTAAACATATGAATACTTTTCTGCACTGCCATGATATTGTTATACATAGCTGTACAGTCATTTGTTGGGTGAAATTCAGATGAGGGATTAAAACATTAAAATATATTTTTCTGGCTCCCATTTCAATAGTCAGCGGAGAGCAGGGATCCAATTCAGTTACCCAAGACTGTTAATGTTGTATGAAGATCTTAGACTATATGAGAAATACAGCAGGGTTTTACAACTGTGATGGTCAAACTACAAGAGAGTAACAACGTTTGGAAGGCACCTGGAGCCCACAGAGGATATGCTGCACCACGACTTGCATCTCTGTAAGTAACAGGACCACCCCCAGCATTACACCCAAAATCTTGTTTATGTGTAAAAAGGAATGACACATTATATATATATAATCAAGAATTTATTGTTAATATGAATAAAATCTTAAAGAGTCCAATCATTTTTAGTCCACATCTAATTGTTGCAGAAGAATAAAAAATGATAATGCAGTTAAAACCATTATACATACATTTCTTCTATACCCCTCTTCCTGGTGTTATGCTCGCCTCTCCCCTGGTCCTTTGAGGCCTAAAGTTGCTGGCTTCATTTGAGTGGTGTGTGGGAGGGCATTACAGTTTTCATTCTCTCGAGACCTTTATCAAGAAGAATATGATATTCACGTAGATGGTTCCTTATTCCTTTCTCTAGGATCCCGTTAGCATCATTCTTACATACTTGTTAATACACTTTTAGAGCTTTGCTCCTTCCTCGTTCATCTGCAGTTTCATATTCCAAATATACTATGTTTGGTGACTTTTATCTGTCTTAGATATTATTGGTTTGCTCTCCTTGTTACCCTTAAAACTAGTTTTTTTTTCTAGCTACTCATCTGCATTCCTTTAGTTGACCATGAGTGAGTTAATAGCTGTGGAGTCTCCAGTGCAGAGCCTGTGCCCCATCATGTGCCCAGGCTCCTCTACACCACATTATGTGTCTCTGTCTCTGAAGGTCTCTGCCATCACACCAGGCCTGCCTTTCTCTGCACTAATGAGTCATTAATATCTCATTCTACATTGAAAAACTTCTTGTTACTATCTCTACAGAGCTATGGTTCCATTACAGATAGGTACATAAAAGTAGTACAAACTAGACCTAGGCATCTGATTAAATAGAGAGATTGCTGTCACAGCTCAATTAGGTAAAATAAATCTGCAAGCAGGTCAACAAAAGCTCAAAAAGAGGAGGACTGACAAACCTGAGGCCTCACAAACTTAGTGCAAAGCTTATGGTATGTTACTAGCAACAAGCATACCATATTGCTAGTCTACATGGTTTCATCAGTCAATAAAATCTTAAAATCTATGCAACTTTACAGATAATGAAATGTAGGACCTCACTTCAGCTGCCTCAAAATTGGAGCCCAATGACATTTGAGATGCCCTTGGGATTGCCACTTGACTTCCAGTTGCAATTCTTGCAGGGTGCAGACCTCCCATAAATCCTCTTCTTAAACATATACAGATGTTTTAGATGCTCTAGGACACCTCAAACACCTGAGTGACTGTCCAGACAACTAAGCCCAGCCTAACCCTCTTTTATGATTTCAGACTGAATTAACAACTCTCTAAATTCTGCTGACAGTCCCAATCTGCTGTTGAAGTGAAATTTTAGACACTCAATTCACTTGTGCACAGTTAAATTCAGAAATCTTAAGATCTGTGCTGCATACTATACTGTATACTTTTTTTTTAATTTAATTTTCTAAGAAGAAATTTTGTTTAAGCTTTTCTTTTTTTTTGTGAAGCAAGTAATTCCATACTTATAGATAATAATGTGTGGTGTGGTTTTATAACTCTTATTTCAATTCTAGTTTATAATACAGATTGGGCTTCCTCTGTAATTTTTCCTTCATGGGTACACATCTATTCTCCCCACCCAGATATTTATTCTGATGAAATCTACAGAATGTTATTGTCCTCGAAGTTCCCATCTCTCAGTTAAAATCCATTACAGTTTCCAGTGGATTCAAAAAATTATCCCTCTCTGAAGGCACTCATAATGAAGGTAGTTGCATAAATACATGTACCCTTATCTATAATACATTAATCCTTACAGAAAATGAATGGGGAAAAGAGAGATCATGATTACACCAGTCTGGGTCCTCACACTAGATACAGTTGCTGAGGATAAGATTTAACATAATTCAAGCAATAAATTAACTTTTTCACGCATACACAAAAGGACCGAGACACCCCTGTTTAAATGGAAATGCAGATTCTGGAATGAACACATCCTCACCCTGAAGAATCTAGTTTAAGTGGGAGTAAATTGTAACATATATTATACCACCAGATACACATTTACATACCAGCCTATTTGTATCCTAGGCCCTCCTACCTAGGTCTCCGCTGAGTGTTGTTCCACACTTTTAACTTTCATTAGATTATCTACAGCAGTCATTCTACTCCTCTGTGTGTTTCAGTTTCTCTGAAGAAGGAAATTGTTACAAAAAGTGGGATTGTTATAATTCCTCATGGTTTACAGTCTTTGTCATTAAAAATTCAACCTTTACCAGGAATACAACACATTAAATTCAAGCTCTTGAGTTTTCCATGTTATCTAAACATGTGTGACTGCAAGTAGTGATGTTTTGATCAACACATGGTAAATGATTCTTTATTTAGCAATCTTGTCCTTTTTTTCATGCTGTAGTTTTATTATGCATGTCTGTAATATTTCTGGTGTCAGTGCGTCAAACTTTGAAGCAGAATTGCTTTCACTAATCAAATCCTAGTCTACATCATCTGTTTAATGGATAGAGGTATTGACCCAAAATGATGACCAAATGAGTTTGTTTTGATGGATGAATGAATTCAAATTACCAGCCCCTTTGTAACAAGGTATCTTGATACAGAATGACACAATATTTTACCGCACATCACCCAGAAAATCTGAATCAATATGTGCCTAATTTCCTACAAACACAAAAGCTGAAAGAGAGCAGCTAGCTTTTCAAAGCACATCCTATCAAAGAAATTTTCTCTTCAGGGTTGAAAGTAAAAGAATTTACCTTAAATTAAAGCTGGGGATTTTTAAATGGTCATTGTAGTCACAGGTCTATATTCTATGACATATGGCAAGATCTAAAATTATCGTTGGTACTTTATTAAAATCATTAAATTGTCTCTGGACATTGCATGCCTATTGTGATTAGATGAGATAAATGGAAACAGATGCATAAAAAAATATTTTTCACGCATTTTTCCAACTGCATATAGAATCATAGAATCATAGAATGTCAGGGGTTGGAAGGGACCTCTGGAGATCATTTAGTCCAGTCCCCCTGCCAGAGCAGGTCCACCTACAGTGGGTTGCACAGGATGGCGTCCAGTCGGGTTTGGAATGTCTCCAGAGTCAGAGACTCCATCACCTCTCTGGGCAGCCTCTTCCAGTGCTCTGCCACCCTCAAAGTAAAGAAGTTCCTCCTCATGTTCAGATGGAACTTCCTATATTTAAATTTGTACCCTTTACCTATTGTCCTATCACTGGGCACCACTGATAAGACCTTCTTGATGCACCCCAGGATGCAATTGGCCTTCCTGGCCACAAGGGCACACTATTGTCTCACGGCCACCCTGTTGTCCACCAAAACTCCCAGGTGCCTCTCTGCACAGCTGCTTTCCAGCAGGTCAGCCCTTCACCTGTACTGCTGCATGGGGTTATTCCTCCCCAGGTGCAGGACCCTACACTTGCATTTGTTGAATTTAATAAGGTTTATCCCTGTTAAACTCTCCAGCCTGTCCAGCTTGCACTGAATGGCAGCACAGCCTTCTGGTGTGTCAGCCACACCTCCCAGTTTTGTGTCATCAGCAAACTTGTTGATGGTACACTCCATCCCTTCATCCAGGTCATTGATGAACACCTTGAACAGGACTGGACCCAGCACTGACCCTTGAGGAACACCACTTGTTACAGGCCTCCAACTAGACCCTGCCCCACTGATCGCAACCCTCTGAGTCCTGCCTGCCAGCCAGTTTTCAATCCACCCCACTGTCCATTCATCTAACCCACATTTCCTAAGCTTACCTATGAGGATGCTGTGGGAGACGGTGTCAAAAGCCTTGCTGAAGTCAAGGTAGACAACATCCATTGCCCATCCAGTCATGACATCATAGAAGGCTATCAGGTTAATCAGATGTGACTTCCCCTTAGTGAATCCATGTTGACTATTTCTGATAACCCTCTTTTCCTCCAGATGCTTGAAGATGACGCCCAGAACGAGCTTTTCCATCATCTCTCCAAGGATGGAGGTGAGGCTGACTGGCCTGTAGACTGGGTCTTCCTTCTTGCCTTTTTTGAAGACTGGAGTGACGTGGGCTTTCTTCTAGTCCCCAGGCACCTCACCTGTTCTCCAGGACCTTTCAAAGATGATGGAGAGTGGACCAGCGGTGACTTCTGCCAGCTCCCTCAGCACTCGCAGGTTCATTCCACCAGGACCCATGGACTTGTGGATGTCCAGTTTTACTTTATTGATCTCTAACTTAATCCTCCTCAACCCAGGGAGAGTCTTCCTTCCTCCAGACTTTCTCTGTTACCTGTAGAGTCTCGGAGTCCTGAGGGCTGGCCTGAGCAGTGAAGACTGAAGCAAAGAAGCCATTCAGTATCTCTGCCTTCTCTGCATCGTCTGTCACCATGTCAGTATGACTACTAACCCAGTTACAATAAAACTATTAAAGTTTACATTTACCACTTTCACATAGTACATATAGCTGTCTTTTCATCACAGAAAGCAATGAGGTTGGTCAAACAAATATTATTAAGCAATTTTATTATAATTGGTCTAATGTTAATACTTGTTTGACCAACTCCATTGCCTTTGATGATGAAATGATGGACTATATGAATGATGGGATATGAGTGATGAATATACTTGACTTTGTTAAAGTCTGTGACACCATCTTCTTCAACATTTTCATTTGTAAGCTGAGGAATTGTTGACTGGATAAATGATTATAAAACTAACTTTATACTGAGGGCAAAGGGTAGTGTTGAGGGTGTTGAGGTCCAGCTATGGGCTGGTTACAAACAGAGTGTCCTAGAAATGTCTGCTGGCTTCCAGATTGTTCAATAGTATCAGCAACCTTGATGGTGATAAAGAATGGGCCTTCAGCATATTTGCAGACAGTAATAAAGGTAAGACTGCAGAAGGGTTAAACATGTTGAAAAGCAGAGCTTAAATCCGGAGGGACTTGAGCAAGAGAAACCTCACAAAGTTTGAAAAGAAAAAGTCCCATAGAAGCTGATAAGGAGTGTAGATAGAATGATAGAACTGCCAACGAAATATTCCATACCATAGACATCATGGTCAGTATATAAATGGCGCTAGTGGGTGTGTGTGGGGGGTACTTACGATCACTGCTCAGGAGAGTGCCTATTCACCAATTTACCAGGTGGTAAGAGTGACTTGTGTTTTGCATATTCATTTACCATTATTATTATTGTTGTTGTTGTTGTTATTATGTTTCCATTTCTGATATTGTTCTACTAAACTATCTTTATCTCAACCCATAAGTTTTTTTTCCCTTTCCCCCTTTTCTCCCTCTTCTACCTGCCCTTCTGGAGGAAAGGGGAGAACTGCACAAGTGGCTGCATGGTCCTAGTCGCTGACTGGGGTCAAATCATGATAGTAATGCATCCTCATCAAGTTTGTGGGCACTGAACTGAGAAGGACCAGACAGTACAGTTGCAGACAGGGCTGCCACTCTCAGGGTCCTAGACAGGCTGGGGGAATGGGCAAACAGCAACCTCATGAAACTCAGCAAAGAAAAATGCAAGGTCCTGCATTTGGATTAGGCTAATCCCCTGCAAGAGTAAAGGCTGGCAACTGACTGGCTGGCTGGTTGGTGAACAACTGCTGAAAAAAGACCTGGAAAAGAGGGGACTAACTGGAGTCATCAGCATGCTTTGGTAGTGACGATGACTAGCTGCTTAGTGGGCTGTATCAACAGAAGCATAGCTAGTAGATGGGGAGAAATTATTGTTCCCTTTTACTTGAAGATGATATAATACTTGTAATACCATGTCCAGTTTGGGGGCCACAGTACAAAGAAAGGCTTTGATCATCTGGAAAGAGTCTAGTTGAGGACCACTAGAATGACCAGGGCTGGAGCATTTGCCCTGTGAGGAGATACTGTGGGAATGGCATTTGTTCAGCCTGGAAAAGAGAAAGCTGTGGTGGGACCAAACAGCAGCCTGAAGCCCCATCACAGAGGTCAGCAAGGAGACAGAACCAGGCTTTTACTAGAAGGGCATGGTGGGAGGTTGAAACACAACAGGAATAAATTTAATCAAGTTAGGTTTTAACTGGATATAAAAAAGAAAATCCATCACTATGAGGATAATTAAACACTGTAGCAGCTTTCCCAGAGAGACTGAACATTCTTCAAAATTGAACGTTTTCAAGACCTGACTGGGTAAAGCCTGAGTATCCTCCTCTGACCTCAGAGTTAACCTTGTTTTAGATCAGAACAGGAGGTTGGACTCTCTTCATACTTCAGTAGTTCCATGACTATATGACCTGGCAGTACCTGTTAGAGAGCAGAGGGAATGGACCTTCTCCCAAAGATGATGAACATGGAGCCAAGATGGCCCCAATGCAGGCCCCACCCTTACTGATGGGGTGCAGCCCTACAGCAACAGAGCAGGATGGCCAAAGCAGAGCTGGTGTCAGCAATAGGTCTCATCAACAGTCCAAAGATCCTTAGACAAAAACCAAGTGAAAATTCACAGCTAAGTCAACCCAGGAAGTCCATCAGCAAGTCAGGAACATCAGGGGACAGAGTTGGGGAGAAGCACACCTATGTCATAGCCTAGGTCAGCACTGGATACCCAGGGCTGAGCTGAAATGGAACTTCTGGGCCCATAGGCAGGGGGTTTCAGGTAGGCTGGCCAAAGACAGCAAGCTTTAATGGGGACTTCAGGACCCTGACAGTACAATGGAGTCTGCAGGTCAATATAGGAACGTGTGTCATGATATCTACAAGAGTTCTAGGGGGAAAACACCTCTTAAATAAATACACGTGTGCTTTTACAATTTATAAAAACAGACATAAGGTAAATTTCAGGATGCTGACTAATTTGAAGGAGTCTGGCTTCTGTTTATCACATCCCTGCAAAATAATTTTTTCACACATTTTAAAAATAGTTATCAAGTTTAGAAGAAGCAACAGCAAGGTAAGAATGAAAGAGACAATGTAGTCCTCAAGGCCACCATCTAGTAACCACACTGTAGAACCCATAAACTGAAATCACTCTTGTGCTTATGGTGAGTCTGAGTGCTTTTCCCAGAAGTAGAAGTGAAGAAATAGAAGAATGCATGGTCTGAATGAAAACACTCCAGCTATTACAGCAGAGATCAGATCATTCCAGTCAATACAAAAAAGATAATTATTCTTGTGGACTCAAAGTTCTGAAGCCCAAAGGTGGAAAAAAAAAAAGAGTCAGAAGGAAAACAAATTTGTTAGGATAGACACCATCTGATTGAATATCTTCTATGTGTTTTAGTCTGAGAACACACAGCTCATCAAAAAACTTACTAAGCCATCAAGAATGGTTTTCATGTCATCCGTATTCTATATTGAATAAACATGTTCATTAATGGAAATAAAATAATTCTGTTTAATAAATTATGGCATTTATGTAATGTTTCAACTTTCAAATAATTCAAGAAGTGTACACGTTTTTATAACAAAATTAAATATCTAATGTCCTTGATTAGTTTCTAGCAAGTATGAGAAACATACCACAGTCAGCTAAAAATAGAAAAAGGAAGGAATATTCTTGATGAATTACCCCGATTATTGAGCACCAATGGGTGTAACAGGATACTTAAGACAAAGCAGTAACACTTAAACTAGCATTAATCTACTATTGTTCTTACTTGCTACTGTTTCTATTTATTATTAGAAAGAGAAGAACTAACAGGCCATGAAACGCTAATAAGTGAAGAAACTTTTCTGAAATGTTAACATTTACAACATGGTGAAATAAAAACAATTTGGAAAAGATTAAATCTGATCATGAACAACTTAAGACAGGTTTGTATTTCACAACGTCTTTCTTACTGGAGGGTAAGCACAACACATTTGAAAGGTTATAACTCTTGTCTTTATATTTCAACAGTCAAGTCATATTTTATTGTTTATACTGTTGTAATATTACATCATGTCATTTACCAACATTTTAGAACCTCTCTATGATTTAAGAGTTCATAGGTATTCAAAAGTACATAATGATCATTTATCTGGCTTTGAGATTTTTCCACAACCAGTGGTTTACCGTGTTTCATTGATTGTTCCTATGTAGGAAGTATGAAATTAAATCTATTAATTTGTATGACATCTTAATCAAGGTTTAGGCTAAAGCAGTCTTTAAAGTGCAAATTTCACATATTTCCAGTAGGTTGAACATCTAAATCAACCAAAACCCAATTAGAAATTTCATTAAAAGTTTCATGGGCTTCTTATCTACAAAAAGGTCTTTGTTAAAAATTACAGAGCCAGAAAAAATATCTCATTATCCTTCTTTATCTCCTATTCTGCTATTCCTCATAGAAATCTTGAACCCACTGTCCAATCAGTGCATATTACTTTAGATATCCTTTTCCTCGACACTGGGAACCCCCTTTATATTGCAATAACTTGTAGCTAACATTGGCTGGACATCTCAGTGGAAAAAAAATACAAAGCCCACATATGTGTATCAGTATGGACAAAAAACTGCAAACCCAAATGCTAACCTTGCTTTAAAACAAAAGTGCAGTTTAAAAATCATCTTTATGAAGAAAAAAGTAATTGTTTATGGTGTCATTAAATGTTGACTGTAATCCCCTCCTTTTGAAATGCAGTATCCTCATCTACATGAAGCACTTTTCACTGAAGGAACTACCACCTTGCAGGTAATCTTACTCCCTAATAAGCCAACAAGCCTAAAAGAGCAAGAAAAGAACTGTCTGGTTTAGATACACAAAACCTTTTTCTCTTCCATGAATTTAAGCAATCTAGATTTTACTGTCCCTGACCAGGAAAACTGTAAAATGATAGTCTAAAAAATATGGAGGGAAGGTTTCATTCTAAAGCAGAATGCAGAAAAGACATTCATGGTCTTGGGTTTTTTTCTTTTTTTTCAGAATAATTAAATGATCTTGTTATTTATATATGATCATTTCTCTCTTTGGATGGTCATCTTTTGCAACTACAGGTATAATTAACTAACAATAAACATTTAAGCTCATTTTCCCCACTCTGCTATTGTCACACAAAGCAGAAACACACTTCCATACTTCTGTTGCTTCATGTAAAAATACAAAGAATAATCACAGATTATTTTAATTGTAATCAATATAATTTTCATCATTATCATGCTCATTCCGAGGTGGGTGGTTTTTAAGATTTAAGTTTTGTTATTTAATCTGCAGAAATGCTAGTAAAAAAAAAAAAAAACCACCTGATAACTGGACGGAGTATTTCAAGCAAACATTGCCAGACTACTACTTCATTGCATTGTTGTAGTTCTTAAAAAAAAATAATCAAAATATTAGGAGCAGAAATAAGATCACCAAAATGCAGATATGGAAGAGATAAGCAGAAGCACGCATACTTATATTTGCCAAATGAAATTGATTATTCAATGAAGTGAATGGCAAAATTTCCGATGATTTTGATAGGGCTAAAACATGAAAACATTCTAAACTGTGCTAGATAGTTGCATACATATATGTGTATATATTTCATCGGTTATGTTATTTCATTAAATATGATTATTACTTAAAATTGTAGAGAGAGTGACAGTAATTGCTGATGTTAAAGGTTTGTCATTTGACTGCTGTGAAAAAGATGTTGAGCCCTGAAAACAAATTTAGCCTTGCTGTTCATGACAGAGGTCATCTATTTTCAATTTTCGTATTCACATACTTATTATTTTTGGAATCACTGAAAATTAAGACATTATCAGGAAATGATTCCAGATGACCTTTACCACGTCTCATCTCTTAGGCTTGTCATGACTGGATAGATGTTACTGCTTTTATAGTAGCAGTATATTTCTTCAGATAGATAGCTATTGAAATTTTGCCAAAGACACAGTCAGTAATGGAAACTGATTGTGATAGGAAGCATGTAAGTGCATAAGAAGCAGTTCCAAAGAGCTTACAAGGTAAATAGAGAGAATGAAAAGCTGCTGTTCCTCAGCAATGCATAAATTGAGTGGGTAAGATAAATAAGTTACTTACTGCTCTCCACAGCATTTGCAGTGGTATTTTCTTCACTTTTACACATTATATTTGAGCTGAAATAAATTTCTGATCTTTTCTTTGGTAATACTTTTTCCCTAACATTTTGGTTAATCTTGGATTAATTATCAGAGGGAACAAATAATGATTTTTTGTAAGTGTTTAAAATATTACAGTGTTAACTAAACATGGATTGGGAACGGTCTGAAGGCTGGTCAGGTTTGTACAGTCTTATAAGTGAATGTAAAATAGAATAGTTCAAATTAATGGTGAATATATACTAGTAGGGTTAACTTTGGTGGATTACAGTTGTCACAAGAGAAAATAAATTATTTTAATTTTCTTCTTTTCCAGTAAGTTAAGCATATCGTTTGAATCAGTAAAAGTGATGTTCATATTTTAAAAGCAATACACAAACACTTGTAAAATTTTCAAAACTGTCCACTGATATTTTCATTCAGGCGTACTGCCAGGAGAGGGTGATGTTGAACTATAAATCTAAAGCAATCTCTTCTGCCTTCACTGTAAATTTAGTCTTCACTGGAATCTATGTAGATTATTTTGCACAAGAAATGATATGAAACTTTCCATTTTGACAAATGCTTAGTTCAAAGAAAACAAGGGCATTGTAAGGTTTTCAAATATACTTTATGGAAATTTTCAGAATTAATGGAGAAGGGAAAATATCACAAATTTCCACCTTTCCAACCCCAAAGACAAACATTTGTAAATGAGTCATAATAATATGATTGTATATTATCAGCATATATGTGTATTAAACAAGAGGACATATAATTAGCACCACGGTTTAAAAAGTCATTTAAGTTCTTATTACAATCTTTTTTTCTTTTAATGTTGAATCATTTTTCTGATGTAAGTTCTTATTCAGTTACAAAGGAATTAGACTATGAAGGACAAGTGATGATATTTATTATGGTCATATGTAAAGTGTGATACAAAATTAATTACAACAACTTTTTCATATAAACTGGCAAATAAGAAAGCAGTATTATCACTGTAGTTCTTATTAGGCCCCGTTCTTTACTTGGTAAAGAAGTAGTCTGTAATATAAAATCATGGTCACAACTACAAGACGTCTTCACTCTGTGCCACCATTCGACTCTCAAGTCAAACATACTGCAGTTCAACTCCAGCGACTTCATGCTGAGGATCCGCCAGCGGCCTTGTACAGACTGATCAGTGTTCTTTTTAGTAATGAACAAACAGATTTTTGCAGAATTTACTCTTGTATCTCATGATCTGTATTTAAAAACTGCTCCTCCGTATCTTTATAATTCAGGGTAATGAGTAGAAATAAATTACACTGGATGAAGTTTTACATACTCTGAGTATGATTCAGAACATTGGGTATCAGTGGGTTTTGATTTTTTTTTTCCTTGGAAGGTCAAATATTATGGAATTGAATATGCAAATGAAATTAAAGTTGCAAGTTAGTAATGGGAAAGATGTGAGCATGTTTAATAGTAGCATATTAGCTAACACTAATAGGTCAATTACTTGTTTACGCAATACTAACTATTAAAAAAATCCTGATATATGGATTTACTTCAGTGTTAGTCTTATTGAGCTTTCATCAGTTGAATCTTAATTAACATCACCTGGGAAAAAATGACGTACAACTGGACAATAACAAGATAAGACATAGCCAGCACACTCCTTATCTTTAGAAGCACATGGATGTACCTGTAGACAGAATACTCTACACACAGATCTAATTTTTAATTACCCACATTGCACTATTTTGTTCTGCTGCTTAAAGTTCAAATTCAGACATTACAGTTATTTACAGTAATTTATTTACTATCTATATAAATAATAAATGAGTACATTAATGCTCAAGCTTTTGAACAGTTGATAATTTCACAATTAAAAAAAGACATAGTCAAATACCAGCTACAAATTGCAATTCACATTTAGTGAAAATTAAAAAATATAGCATAATACTGACAGAGTCAAAAGAATAAAAAAAGTTAACTGAAACAGACACAGAAACAGTTAATGTAGAAGTTTGAATACAAAATGTGGCAGCATTTCAAGGATGGAAAACACACAATAGAGGTTGTTTGATTCTAATTGCGGTGTTTTAAAAAGCACATGTAATGCATTTTAACGAAAGCATATCTGTTTAAGCTTGAGATTAGTAATTACTTAAGGAATGTGTGTTCACACTGAATAGCCGTGAAAGAGGATCGATACTGTGATAATCGTTGTACTGGCATCAGCCCCTTCAATGCTTGCTTGTTTCATGTTTTAAACAGACTAAACAATACAATTTTGCTTTGGTATTTTAGAATAATTAAATTGATAACTGAATTACTTTTAGGCAGAAGATCTATGATCCTAAAGTTAGGTTCTGTATGGATACATAAAAACCTTCATTCAGATGACCAGAATACTTTTTCCCTTCAAAACAGCAGTAATTTCAACATGTACTGTGTCTATCTTTACTTTGACAGCAGATGAAGAAAGGGAACTACGCATTATTAATTATATCCAGGTACATGTTTGCAAAGTATTTCATACATTTGCTCTTTTGCTACTTCTTTCAGGACAGAAAGTCTACAGGAGATCACAGTGCAAACTACAATTTTGCATTCATATCAATGATATATTAAGGAACTTATCAAAATCTTAATTGATTCCATTTTTTGTTTTCCATGTGACTTTTAAATGTTCTGTAGATCTTCCCTGAAGTATGGAGAAGAAATTTCTGCTGTAGAAAAATGAAAAGCATCTCATAGAATCATAGAATCATAGAATGTCTCAAGTTCAAAAGGACCATAAAGATCATCTAGTTCCAAACCCCCCTGCCATGGGCAAGGACACCTCCCACTATGCTAGGTTACTCAAAGCCCCATCTAGCCTGGCCTTTGAAGGGTGGGACATCTACAACTTCTCTGGGCAACCTCTTCCAGTGTCTCGCCACCCTCACAGCAAAGAATTTCTTATTAATATCTAAACTAAATCTACCCTCTTTCAGTTTAAAAAAATTACCTCTCATCCTATCATTGCACACTCTGATAAAGAGTACCTCCCCATCTTTCCTATAGGCCCCCTTTAGGTACTGGAAGGCTGCTATAAGGTCTCCCTGAAGTCTTCTCTTCTCCAGGCTGAACAACCCCAACTATCTCATCCTTTCCTCAGAGGAAAGGTGCTCCAGGCTTGCTGAGGATGCATGCAAGCCCACCAACCATGTTGCCAACAAAGATGTTAAACAGTGCCAGTCCCAGTACCAGCTCCTGAGGTCTGCCACTGTTCTCGACTTGGACATCAACTCTTTGAGTGCAGACATTGAGCCAATTCCTTATCAACCAAGTGAATCACCTTTCAGTATGTGAAGGGGGGCCTACAGGAAAGATGGGGGCAGATTTTTTAATAGGGCATGTAGCAATAGGACAACGGATAATGGTTTTAAACTAGAGAAGGGTGGATTCAGACTGGATATAAGGAAGATATTTTTTACAATGATTAGGGTGGTGAAACTCTGGCACAGGTTGCCCAGACAGGTGGTATATACCCCATCCCTGGAAACATTCAAGGACAGGTTGGATGGGGCTTTTAGTAACCTGGTGTAGTGGGACAAGTCCCTGTCCATGGCAGGGGGGTTGGAACTAGAAGATCTTTATGGTCCCTTCCTACACAAACCATTCTATAATTCTATGATTTACCTTTAGTGAAGCCATGTTGGCTGTCACCAACCACATCCTTATTTTCAATGTGTTTTAGCATAGTGTCCAGGAGGTTCTGCTCTGTGATCTTGCCAGACGCAGAGGTGAGACGGACCGGCCTGTAGTTCCCCAAGTTTTCCCTTTTTCCTTTTTTAAAAATGGGTATTAAGTTTCCCCTTCCCCAGTTTGTGGGAACGTCACCAGACTGCCATGACTTCTCAAATATCATGTATAGTGGCTTGGCAACTTCATCTGCCAGTTCCCTCAGGACCTGCAGATGTATCTCATCAGGTCCCACGGATTTGTGCACTTTCAAATTCTTCAGATGGTCTTGAACCTGGTCTTCTCCTATAGTGTGTGATTCCTCATTCTCCCAGTCCCTACCTTTACATTCTGCAACTTGGGTGGTGTTGCTAGAGCAATCGCCAGTGAAGACTGAGGCAAAAAAGAAGTCATCGAGTACCTCAGCCTTCTCCCTATCCCGGGTGATCACATCTCCTGCTTCCTTCTGGAAAGGGCTGACATTTTTCTTAGTCTTCTTTTATCACTGACATACCTGTAGAAGCTTTATTGTTGCCCCTGGCCATATTTAACTCTGTATGGGCTTTAGGTTTTCTAATCTGATCCCTGGCTACCCAAACAATTTCTCTGTATTCCTCCCAGGTTACCTGGCCCTCTGTAGGCTTCCTTTTTCTGTCTGAGATTGTCCAGGTTCTCCTTGTCCATCCATGCAGGCCTCCTGGCATTTTTGCCTGACTTCCGCTTTGTTGGGATGCATCACTCCTGAGTTTGGAGGAATTAAGCCTTGATTAGTAACCAGCTTTCTTGGGAACTTCTTCTCTCCAGGGATTATCCAATGGTACTTTATCAAGCAGATCCCTGAAGAGGCCAAAGTCTGCTCTCCTGAAGTCAAGGGTAGTGAGCTTGCTGTGTATCTTTCTTACTCTCCTAAGGATCTTGAACTCCACCACTTCATGGTCACTGCAGCCAAGGCTGCCCTTGAGTATGACATTCCTCATCAGCCCCTCCTTGTTGGTGAAAACAAGGTCCAGCATATCACCCCTTCTCATTGGCTCCTCTGTCACTTGCAGAAAGAAGTTAATCACCAACCCTTTCCAGGAATCTCCTGGATTGCTTATGCCCTGCTGTTTTGTCCCTCCAATAGATACCAGGATGTTTGAAGTTCCCCATGAGGACCAGGGCTTGTGAACATGAGGCTGGTCCTATATCTGTCTATAGTGGGTCTCATCTGTTCAGCCTTCCTGGTCAGGTGGTCTGTAGCAGACCCCCACTGTAACATCTCCTGTCCCTGCCCTCCCTTAACCATGACCCATAAGCTTTCAGTTGGTTCCCTATCCCTCCCAGGTGGAGCTCCATGCACTCCAGCTGGTTCTTGACAGAGAGGGAGACACCCCCTCCTCATCTCCCCTGCCTGTCCTTCCTGAAAAAGCTGTATCCTTCTATTCCAACACTCCAGTCATAGGATGTATCCCACCATATCCCCATGATGCTAATAAGATCATAGCTCTGCATGTATGCACATGTCTCTAAATCCTCTTGTTTATTGCCCATGCTACATGAATTCGTATAGAGGCATTTAAGCTGGGCCCCCGATGAAGCTGACCTACTGTCTGGAGTGGCTGGAATTCCTTCGTGTTGCACTCCAGGTACTCTTCTGTTGACCTGTGATACTCCTCCAGGCTCTGCGCATCTGTTGCTAGCATTGGCATCAAACTGCTAAGAGTGGGATGGATTGAGGTTCCTGTACCCTGGCAACTCTAGTTTAAAGCCCTCTTCATCTGCTTGATAAGCTTATGACTGAAGATGCTCTTCCACTTCTTCAACAGTTGGACCCATCAGCACCCAGGTTTCTCAAAGTGAATCCCATGGTTTAAGTAACCAAGCCCCTGGCTATGGCACTAGTCCTGTAACCATTTGTTCATTCACCAGGTCTGACTGGCCCTTTCAAATCCCTTCCCTTTGACCGGGATGATTGATGAAAAATCTACCAGCACCCCAGAGTCCCTGACTGCTGCTCCCAGGGGTCTGTAATCCTTCTTGATACTCCTCAGACTGCTCCTGGCTGTATCACTGGTGTCCATGTGAAACAACAGCAGTGGATTGTATGAGGTGTGGTAGTCTCTCAGTGACATCGCTGATACGAGCCCCTGTTAAGCAGTGCACCTTTCCAGAGAACGCATCAGGTCAAAAAATGGGAGTCCACATACTTTTCAGAAGAGAGTTGCCTACTACTATCACCTGTTGCTTTTTCTTTGATTTTTTTTTTTTTTTCATGTTTTGCTGACACTCGTTTGTTACATGTAACATGCACATCAGTTATGTGCATGGCAGACTTCTGAAAGATTTAAAACATCAATGAAAAAACTAAATTAAATTTTGGAAAACGTATGGTCATCACTTACATAAATAGGCCTCCCCGAAAAAAAAATTATTTTCAGTACTAAATCTAGATATTTAATTTTCTAATTAAGATCGATAATATGTAATAAAGGCATCCTAAACTGAAAAAGCATTTCTCTTTTTGAAGTCTTTATCTTATTGTTTCAAAAAAACCAACTACAACCTGAAAACACAAGGGAAGAAATAATTTATATTTTTTTCAGTCAGGTTACACTGCACATTGCATAACAATTTGTATTAACTCACTGTCCACATTCTTTGTTATTAATTGTACTGAGATGGTGACTACCATGCTGTAGGTGTTTTTCATGAAAAAATCCATCCTGGTTGTCATGCAGAATACTAGGTCCTAACACTGACTCAGTAGCTGTCCTACAGTGAAACTCACATCTGCTCATGGTCTGTGACTCAATGAAATCCATATGGCTTTGCACAGTTGCCAGTAGATGGTCAGTTGTAGTTAGATCTTTAAGTCAGATAAGGATTTAGGAAAAACAAAGTCAGAAAATTAACTCAGAAGATACCATTATTATGGTTTCTAAACAAGCTGCTTTATCTGTAAAATCTCATGTGAAAATGAGGCTAATTTAATTGCAAAGGTTAACTGTTCATAATAGACTTTATATATCGGCAAGGTACATAGCAGGTAGTGTATAAGGCACTAGATTTTTGGAAGCAGAAATAATATATATATTCCTCCCTACAGTATTTTTTAACATCACTGAGGAGAGGTAAGGGTGTGCAACAATGTCACCACATCTAATGAGATGAACTCAATAAAGTCACTACTTTACCCTATTCTCATCTCCTTCAACAGCAGAAAGAACAGCAAGGTCACTCTTCCTAACCTACTTCTGTTTTTTTCTTTACTGGAAATATTCCCACTCCTGTCCTTATCCCTCACCCCTGAGGACACTAAATTGAATTTTCCTTTCTTCATCCTAAAGAGGATTTTCTTCCCTTTTACAGGAGGAAAATGTCTGATTTTGCTCTACTAATGTTCTTCTTATTCCATGTAAGAAACCCAGCTTCACAAGTTCTGAACCACAAAGGACATTTCAAGATAAGATGCAGTTTGTTATATATGAATAAAAATTGTTACTCTCACCTCAAAGCTGGATTCAGAGATTCATTTGGTCTACACTATCTGACTGCACAAAAAGCAAAGCATGAGTCCCCATCTGCCTAAATAAAAAGTTTTAAAAATATAAGCCCATTCTTATTTTGGAAATAAACCAGAACGTAGCCTAAGGAGTCTCATGCTAGAGCTGAAGTTGTGCTATCAAAACTCATCAAAAAATACCTTTCAATTATTTTTAACACCTTTTATGCACCTGAGCCATACCTTTGGCTGGTCATGGCTTGGACAAGTGCACTCTTCGCTGGGTAAAAAACTGACTGGAAGACTGGGCTCAAAGAGTTGTTGTGAATGGAGTTAAATCCAGTTGGCAGCCAGTCACAAGTGGTGGTCCCCAGAGCTCAGTATTGGGGCTGGTTCTGTTTAACATCTTAATCAACTACCTGGACAAGGGGATCGAGCACACCCTCAGTAAGTTTGCAGATGAGACCAAGTTGGACAGGAGTGTCGATTTACTTGAGAGTCGGAAGGCTCAACAGAGCGATCTGGACAAGCTGGATCAATGCGCCGAGGCCAATGATATGAAGTTCAAAAAGGCCAAGTGCTGGGTGCTGCACTTGGGTCACAACAACTCCATGTGGTGCTATAGGCTTGGGGAAGAGTGACTGGAAAGCTGTCCAGTTGAAAAGGACCTGGGAGTGTTGATCGACAGCTGTCTGAATATTAGCCAGCAGTGTGCCCAGGTGGCCAACAGCATCCTGGGTTGTATCAGGAATAGTATGTCCAGCAGAACTAGGGAAGTGATCGTTCCCTTGTACTCAGCACTGGTAAGGCCCCACCTTGAGTACTGTGTTCAATTTTGGGCCCCTCACTACTAGAACGACAGTGAGATTCTGGAGCAAGTCCAGAGAAGGGCAACAAAGAAGCGGGTGAAAGATCTAGAGAACAAGTCTTATAAGGAATGACTGAGGGAACTGGGGTTGTTTAGCCTGCAGAAAAGGAGGCTGAGAGGAGACCTTATCAGTTTCCACAACTACCTGAAAGCAGGTTATAATGAGGTGGGTGTTGGTCTCTTCTCCCAAGTAACAAGCAACAGGACAAGGCGAAATGGTCTCAAGTTGTGCTAGGGGAGGTTTAGATTGGATATTAGGAAAAATTTCTTCACCAAAAGGGTTATCAAGCTTTGGAGCAGGCTGCCCAGGGAAGTGGCTGAGTCGCCATCCCTGGAGGTATTTAAAAGACGGGTAGATGTGGTGCTGAGGGGCATGGTTTAGTGGTGGTTTTGGCAGTGTTATGTTAATGGTTGGACTGAATGATCTTAAAGGTCCCTTCCAACTTAGACAATTCTACAGCTCTATGATGTCATGATTTTTGAAGCAGAAGTCTTATATTCCTTCTGCAAAAATGGGCTTAGGTATAGCTATGCACTTACTTCCATAGAGAGAAATATTCTGGAAACTTCTAAAATATTTTTTGAATTCAGGAACCCGTATACTTTTTACTCTGACCACTGCATTTTTCTTCTACCTAAGGTGTTTATTTATACAGTGACTAACATTATCCTCAAATTTTTAAAATTTATTTTCTAAAAATAGATGTCTATTTGAGAAGAGAAGCCAAAAATGAAATCATTGGCAGGTGTGGGTTTGTGTGTTCTTCCCAGTTTGACAGAAAGACTGAAGTGGGTTCTAAACCTGGTAGATATAATTTCTTTAATGGAGTCTATTTGCTCTGTGAAAACAGTGTGGATAAAAACAAGGAGTATGGCTATGTGTCAGAATGCAAAGCTAAGAAAACCTGTTCAAGGAGGTAGCTGCTCATATGGGTATCTGAGGATTTAGATACAGGGATTAACTGAATAATGCCGACCTACTTGGTACATTATTTTCCATTTCATACATTTTTAACCAAATAAAAGTATTCCAGCATGGACAACAGAGCACAGATCTGTCACACCTTTCCTGAGTTGTATCTGTAGTCAGGTATATTCAGATGTTTTTATAGCTTGTATGCTTCTTATTTGCAGTCTTTACTCTTCTATACTGCAAATGCACCAGAGAAGTGTAACTTTACCTACAGACTTTTCAGAAGTAGAGAAAAGCCAAACTAGGGAGAAATGTTTTCCAGTTCTACCACTTTTTGAAAAGCCTGAGTACTCAGATATTGTGCAAAAGAGGAACATGACCCCTGTGAATTCAGAGACAGGGAGCTTTATTGTATCTCTGTGTTGAAGGTTAACCCTATAGGCAGCTAAACACCACAAAGCAGCTTGCTCACTTCCCACCTCCAGTGGGATGAGGGAGAGAATAGAGAGAGCAAAAGGAGGAAAACTTATGGGTCAAGACACAGATAGTTCAATAAACAAAGGAAAGAGGAGAAAAGTAAAAAAAAATAAATAAAAAATATGCAAAGGCAATCATTCACCACCTCATGCAAGTAGACCAATGCCCATCCTGTCTCCAAGCAACAGCTACTTTCCAAAAAATGGATCCCCTCTCAGTTTTCATTTCTGAGCATGACACTATATGACATGGAATATCCCTTTGGTCAGTTTGGGTCAGCTGTCTTTGTTACGTCCCTTCCCAAGCTCTTGCCCACCCCCAACCTACCCACAGTGGGGCAGAGTTTGAAAAATAGGAAGCCTTTACACTGTAGAAATACTGCTCAGCTACAGTCAAAATTCTGGTGTGTTATCAACACTGTTTTAGTCACAAATCCAAAAGCACCATATAGACTGCTGTGAAGAAAATCGACTCCATCCCAGCCTGACCCAGTATATGCTGTTAGCTTCCCACCTCAGAAAATTATTTAGGGTAGGATTTCTCTCAACCATTGCAGATGCCTAAAAATTACTTGTCCAAGTTTAAGCTAAGCTCTAGACATCTCAGTGAATTACAGGGACTTCCAGAATAATGCATTCCAAAGACTGGCATCTTAAGGTATACAAAACAAATTACCCTTGCTTTGTCCATGTGTTAAAAAATGGACAAATGTGTAATGTTAAAAAATGGACAATAGGTCAATGAACTTGGATTTAACTAGAAAACTTCTAGACTGAAAATTAGCTCATACAAATCCTGTATTGGGAATTCAGAGTGATGAGGGGCCTGCCTCCAGTTGTTGAGATCTACTACTCTCTTGAACACTACCAATGACTTTACAGATCCAAAGAATGTTCTTTGACCTGTGCGGTCAGTTGTGTCAGTTCCTATATTACAAATTCAAAGCTGGAGTTCAGAACACAGGTCAGTGGCTCTGTAAAGGATATGCAGTATCAGAAAGAAGAAGAAATCATCTTCAAAGCAGAGCTTAAAAATTAATTCATTAGTGCATTAGACCTGTGCTGATTCTGTGAATTTTACTTAGTACATATATAATATCATCAAGAGAAAATAATTGAATGCTATGGCTATTTGCAATCTACTGGTATTTCAAACTTGTTTCACTACTGTTGTTTACTCTTCAGGTGTTTTCCAAGTTGTCTGATATAATCTACATTAGCTAGATTTCTGTAACACGGTAGCATGCAATGTACAATTAGGTTAGGCACAGGCATACATTATCATGAATAGGCTTAGGCATAGTCAGCATGTAGAAACTCATTTGTGTTTAACAGGATACTAATGCTAAATATCAATGCATTATTCATAGCCAAAAGGAAAGTAAATCATTTTACACAGCAGTTTTAATATTTCATGTTTTCCTATTCAGACTTATTGAAAAAGACTAAGGATAGTAATTTTTTAACAATGAAATAATGAATGTAAACATATGTAAATTATGTCATATCCTTTGTTTTGACCTTTGATTACTGTACACACAGTGATTATTTTTTCCTTCTTTTCCTTTTCATTTAAAGGGTTTATAACATATTAGCATATCTGCACGTTAATGTGCCAGCAGTAAACTTTTTTAACTATTGACAGATGAATCTAAAGTTAGCGGTTCATCTGGAACTATGAACATCTATGGTTGTAATTTAAAAAAAAAAAATCATAAGTACATTGCAAACTCATACAGCATGTGTACGTGTGTATTTCTCTACTCTCCATCTCAGGAACAGAGGACCAAGCAATTTTGTTTTTAAACTAATGTGGTACAGAAGATAGACATACTCCATTACTTATTTTAAAAGTTTTACGCAATTCCTGTATCTATCGGTTGCACCAACTATAAGTATTGAAGTGATTATTATTTTCCTAGGCTTTTATGACAGCTAGACATTCAACTACTGTCAGACATGAGAGTCAGAAAATCTGACTACACTTCAATTGGAATATTTGTAACTACAATGTGAGGCTGACTACTTAGAGGTGCAGTTGGTAACTAATTGGCTGACTGTATCATATTGTGAAAAAAAGTATAATTTAAATAGCATATATAAACTTACAAGGATATTTTAAATTTAGATTTTATTCAAATATACCTTAAAGGATATTGACTGGAAGTTCAGAAAAATCAGAAAAGCAGTCAAAGCCCAAAGCAGAGGGAAATTATGTTATTTCACATTATGTTTTCTCTTCTACATGGACAAAAGGCACTTCACCCCATTTCGCTTTAAAAAAAGTTTTATCTGGCTATGTGGTAATGGCAAGGATCACTACTATCTAAAACACAGCAATTTAAAGTCAATGGATACTAATACTTCTCGGGTTGCAAAAGTTACTAAGAAAAAGGAGCACAGATAGAGAGGGGTTTAGGCTGCTGGCATGCTGTACAATGCCAAACCATGATTCAGTCTTGGGGTTTTTTTTTTGGTTCTTGGGTCATTGGCAAGAAGAGTACATTTACAAAAATATGCATCTGATCCATCATAATTGAAGACTGCAAGTACTCAGGTGAATTTTGCTCTCTACAGACCAGTCACCTCTAGGCATACTTTGAATTGACATTCAAATATTGCTAAGCTTAGGGGAGGGGAGGGGAGGAGAGGAGAGGAGAGGAGAGGAGAGGAGAGTCTACGTGTTCCAAAAGGTTGATTCAGATCAAGGGACATCTGTCACTCCAACACCAAAATTTATGAATTTATGGATTCTGTCAGAATAGGTTAGGAGATTTTAACTTTGATATTAAACTGTTCCTATATTATGCAGAACTGAGAGTTCTATGTCAATGAGTAAAGAAAACATAAAGAAGATTCAAGATCAGTTGCACAGCTACTGAAGAAGGAAATAGTTTGCATATTTAGAATGAGCTGAATACTACAATAAAGCAGGATTACTAAAGAAGCATGCAAGAGAAATCAGCTTGGCTTCATCTGTTTCCAAAACAAAGACAATTTACAGTCACTGCATCATATTTTATTAAATTACTGAGAGACCACTATTTTGTAAGGAATCATGGTGTTAAGGATAGTAGGATAAAATGTGTTGTTCTAGTTCACTCCAGCAGGAAATTTAAAGGACCGTATGACTTTTTACCTTGAAAAATGAAATACAAAGAATATTAGCTTCAAAATACCTTCTTCAAAATACTTTGCTTCAGGGAATGTGATTTTTGCATGATGATGATTATCAGTTAATACATTATATATGTATGTCATATGTCATACGAATGTTCAGATGCTACTTAGTTGTTCCAGAGGACTTCCTTTCAGTGTAGTATCTTAAGCTCTCAGACCAGTACTTATACAAAGCTCAAAGAGCTGGTGTCAAAAGAAATATAGGGGAAGAGTTGCTGATGTGGACTAGCAGCTTCTTGCAAGTGGGACAGGATACATCCTTTGGCTCATACATCTTGTGTGGAATCAATGGCTCCTTATGTGCATACTGAGAAGTGGTGATAAGTTGTGGATGGGGGGGGAGCTTTACCTTCCACTGAAATAGCAAATGCAAATCCTTATTCCTCTTGTCATTTTTAAACATTGGATTTACAAATAAATGAGTACCATGAAAATTAACATTGTGAAGAGTAATCTGTAAATTTTAAGAATTTTAAGCCTCATTTCCACATTTGAAATTCATATCCTTTATATCGAAAACATTCTTCAAAGCAATCTTGAAGTGATAGCAGTAAGTTCTTACTGAAAGTGTGTGAGAAAGCTTTCCTCTGCTTTATACAGATGTCCCTGTAGTTTTTAGAATTTTCCTCAATGGAGGGAATGTACTGCTAAGAAGAAAAAACAGGATTCCAGAAAAGCATTCTTGGGTATTTCCTGGTCATACCAAAATTTACAAATTATGTAATTTAGGCTCAGGTGTTTCCTCTGTAATTTATACAGCTAAAGAAAATTACACAACTTACCATATAACACATTATTAAATTCTAATAAAGCATTATACACAATATCCTAACATCCTCTTTTAAGGATATTATAGAAGGCCTACATATTTAATAGCCTTAAAATTTCTATCTCTACATATATATATTGATAAGAAAGAAAACTCACTAGCTGGGGGAAAATTATGCACAATATGTGTATAGTTAGAGGGGTATGGTCTCATTTCTTATCTATGGAAATGCTGTACTTTGTGAAGAGGTAAAGAGGAATGACATAAAGGCCTAAGGCCTTTTTGGAAGTAAGTAAGCCTGACAGTTTTAGATTTTATTTATACAGCTTCAGAAATTTTAAAATTGTCAGAGCAATTGATAAAGGTGAATGTTTAAAGTACGAGATAAAATCTGTGTCAGTTCAACACTGTCCATGCAGATGCACTTGCAGAATCACGTTTTTTACAATAAACTGCTTAATGACGCATAAAATTATCACAGAAAAACAATCACTAGCCACATTTTTATAAACCTGGTAAATATACAATTTGTGGATTGACAAACATTATTGATAAATATTCTCAGTGGTTTCTAATTGTGTATGGTTAAGAAATGATCTCATATTTTAAAAGTGATCTCATATTTTAAAAGTGATTTCTGTAAATATTTTACTCTTATGGATGTTAACTGAAAAGCAAAGAACTACGATGTTCTCACTTCCAATATGAGTATCTGTATACACAGCTATGCCCCATCTCAAACAATAACTACAAGTGAAATGTGAACATCTGTAAAATGTTCAGTTAAAATTAGAAAGAATCTGGTTTACAATTCAGAAATTCAAAATGAATAAAGAATATAATGATTTATTTGGCCAGAGAGAGATAGCTGAGAATCTTTGAGCTTTAACAGTAAAATGTCTGCAAGTCAAGATAGAGTGGCAAAATTCCTTAAAAGTAGCAAAATGCAATCAAATAATTGATGTGTTAAAATTAAAGGAAATCAAATTGTTGCTGTTTCCTAGGAATATTTTTTATTATTATTATTATTTTGCTAAATTGCATACTTTATCTGCAGAAAATGAAGTACTAACGAACTCATCCTAATAAACCACAACATATATACATATACCTATATATATGAATATATGAATATATTTATATATGTATATATATATATAGATAAGGCAAGATCTTAATAGACTTCATCACATGGAACAGTACGTCACAATATTCCTTCAAAAGCCAATGAGACCACATGGAGAGCGATCAGCACAAAAACATTCCTGGAATCTGACTGGTATTGAGACTGTAATAAATAATCTGTAAAGTAATCCCAGACACAATTAAGAACAAAACAGAAATGATACGTTCTATATGGTAAATAAGCTGAAGTATCAGACCTGTTGTTGCTCACCAAAAGATTTTGCAGCTCTGTGTCAGTGGGATGAACAAGGAAGTAGCATTTGCAACATAAAAAACCATTTCATGCAGTGCAGGATGGGTGAGGAAAATGTTCCTTGCATGGAATAAACACTTTCCCATAGCCTTACTGTATCTGCTAATTACTTGTTTATGAACACAAAGAAAATAATACCTTAAGCACGATACATGCCTTTAAGAGTACACCCCCCTCAACCCCCCTCACCAGACCATTTTTTATCAAAGCAGTGTTTCATGCAAATACACTACAATCTCACATAGATAAATACCAACACACTATGCTAACATCTGTAAAACAGACAATTACAATCAATGCAATTTTCTTCCTACAGAACAAGATGGGCAGTTTTAAAAAGGACTGACGGCAATCAATGTGCAAGCATAAGCATTAATATTCCACAATTTATTTTTTTCAGAAATAAAGTATGCCCAACTGTACATAGTCATCCCTACCCCAGTCCCATTGGGTGGACTGGACTGAGAGCTGTATTGTCATTTATCTATTTGAATAATCCTGCACTTCACTGTGATAAGCATATTTTTCCAGAGGACAAGGTTTCCCTTGTGGTGTGTTTTGTGGAGTGTACTTGGGCTGGAATGCTTTCAGTTTCTAAAGCAAGCATTTGCAGATATAAACTAAAAGCAAGATCTGCCCAAGAGAACAAACTGCAAGAGCTGCAGTGGATGTTTACTGTTTTGCAAAACCAGCCATTAACAGACCTTAAGCAATCTAGAAGATATTTAGCTGAATTTTACTTTCCGAGGTTCACTTAGATAAGGGAAAAAGGAGGTAGAGAAATTGCAGGAGGAGGAGCTGATCTGTCTCAAGGTGGAGCTGTATCTTGTACTAAATGACACTGGCAGATTAAAGCTCTCTGGTGGGGAAGGGCTTAAAGGCTGAGTCAAAAGCCAAGAAGTCTCTTTATTTACGCCTACCTCCCAGCCCCTGGCAATCTGACTAATAACAAACCGAGCTAACAAGAAAGACTAGAAAGAGCAGAGAGAACATAGAAGCAGCTTGGATCTAAAAATCTGACAAACCAAGTGATCAAGTCAAGCTCTGCTGAACATCTTGTTTGTTTACTGCATCCAAATGCTTGCAAACAGTTAACTATATGCAGAAAAGCCAGCATAGCTGTGAAGTATGCTGTGAATTTTAATTGAGGAAAAAGGACAACTGCTTACAGGATGGTCTAATGTGCACGCTGTCTGGAAGATTTTTTCAACTGAACGCTTTGTACTTTGTCTTCTGAACAAGGATTTTAACTTTGTGGAGCTGTAGTATCACCAGAGCTTGCAGCAGAGTGAAACTCAGACAAAAGTGTGCGTTTTTCACAGGGAAAAATTACATCGCACTGAAACATCTGCTCCAACTGTGCATTACTGAGCGTTTCAGGGAGTGTTACTGCTGTACAGGTAAGAAAGATTCCAGTTAGTTAATTAACTTAATGTATGAGAAAATAATTTCTCAGTACCAGTTGAATTTATTTTTCTGCATGACTTTGTATAACTTTTATGTTAAATGATGGCAGATTGTACTGTATTTCAAACACTCTGCCAGGTGCATTTATTCAAACTGCCAACTGCATAGAATGTGTGTATTAAAGAAACGCTGATTTGAGATCCCTTAAGGGGGGAGAAATGGGTGTTTGTTTTTATTTTTGAAGAGCAAGGATGGTCTTAAATGCATCATCTGGCTATGACTCCCATCAGAATTTAATAAGCAAGCCCAAGGGCTTTTAGAAACTACCAATTCTTAGCTTAAGGCTTTGAAAGTCTTCAGCGTGCGTTTTTTAAATAGCTGAATTAAAACAAACAAATAATCAAAACCCCAAGTAAAATGAAACAATCTATTTCAATGTTTTAAAAACACGTTGATTATTACTTGTCAAGCATGCAATGCCTTTGCTATAAGGTGACTACTTCTGAAAGTATTCAACTTTGACTTGTAGAAAGGACTGTGACAATTTTTAGTCTTTTAGAATTCATATTGCAAAAAGCTTAGTTACAGTATGCAGTTACTGACTTACATGAAAGCAGATAAAGCCAACAAACTTCAGTTACCATGTAGATTTTGCTGAAAAACATCACCACATGAAACAGAAGGTCAGCTTTGTCAAGTCTTTTAAATAAAATTTTATTTTATTGTGAATTATTTCAGTTAAATGATGATCATCTGTTACTTGAAAGCAGTTTTTATTTTACAATAGTAGCCTACTGAGAGCTTCATTACATATTTCTGAGTGTTCAGACAAGAAAAAAAAAAGGAAAAAGGAAAAAAGAATACAGCACTTCTCTTAATTATTGTTGTGTGTGTATGTGTGTATGAGAGTTCTGGCAGTATTGCCCACAGAGGTATGATGATGATTAAAATTAGAACATTTTCCAATTGGTTACAAATGTTGTTACTTTCATCTCTGAGAAGAGGGCTTTCATTTTTATAACGTAATTTCTCAATATGCAGTAGAAGCAACATGCTTTTCAGATTTTAATTTTTTTTTTCATTTAATTTTGCTCAGGGATTTCATAAGTGCAGTTTGAATTTGATGCAGATTGAATCTGGAATTCCTACAAAGAAAAAGTGTACAGAAATAAAGTCTAATTAGTCATACAGTAGGTTTGAAGCTGGCATCTGTGTCAAGAGCATGCATTTTTTACCTTGGGTCACTGGAAAGGATATTGCTATATGTAAAGCATGAATAAATCTCTAGCATAATACGTCCTAGAATTACCCTGTATACTTCAAAATAACACCTTCACATGTTGTGTATTATCCAATAATTCTTAGGGAAACAAATTTAAAGACATATATACTAACCATAGGTGTCTGGAGTTCAAGGAGTGCTATATGAGACAAAAAAAAATTATTGGTTATTCTGAAAGACAGAAGGTCGTATTTTTAGGGACACTTTTTCTCACACTGTGAATTGCTTACTTACTACTTGGAACCTCATGCATGTACTCACACTTATCAGGAACTACTAATGGAGAAAAACATAATTCACTGTACTGCACACATTTGGTATTGTTGCTTTTGTGTGTGTGTGTAATACTCATACCACAGCACTTAAGTGCTTGCCTGCATAAATCTTTGCGATCTCTTTTAAGGGAATCCTTGGGAAATGGTGTTGCTAGTAACAAAGGTAGATTATGATTAAAACATGTATTGATGAGATGCCAAATCATATGGCAACACTATAAGAATGTTCATTCATGTAATTAAATAGATTCTTCTAAAGGATTCTAATCTTTCAGAAATTAACACTTCAGCTAGTTAATTCTGTAGTGACATTCTGTACTTCATGTTTCGATAGCCTACTTGGAAAGATCAAGTGACCTTTATTAGATGGATTACTTAAGAAACCTGCTTAGTTCAGTCCTAGAATAAATAGTGCAGCCAAAAAAAGTTCTTGTGTTTTAAATCATCCATTCCATTGTAACATTTTTTTCTTTTAGGAAATGTGGAAATATTTCATTAAAGATTATAAACAGAGATTTCCTTCCATCTACATATATCAAGAAATACCATTGTTCTTGCTAATTAGACAGCCTTCACAGAAAGAAACAGAGAGTTTTCAAATGAGTGTAGCATATATTAATTCAATGATAACAAATGCTTGATTTCAATGTGTAAATTTTGCTTGTGACTCCGTAGTTCTACTGTAATGATGCATTTGTCAGGTATTGCAAAGTTCAAGACCAACTTGACAACTGATAATTTAAGTTACATAACATACAGATGGTACTGGTGATCATTTTAATTTGTAAAACACAGTTAATTCCATCTACATTTCAGAATTTTTGTGGTAATTAATATTTATAATAATTGGAAGGAATTTAATAATTAATCTTAAAAAAATGTTTGCCCCTTGCCTGCCTGTTTCTTCTGACATATACTGTGTTGTCAGTTGTGTCTTCTTGTGTACACAATTATTTTATATGTATATTATATACAAACATATTACACTACTATGTGTTGTGTTCCCACTTTCACTAAAATGTCCACAAATTATAACTTAAGCATTAAAATTTAAGTAAATAAAAAAAATCTACTCCCTTTTCAATTTGAGGGTACAAGGCTTGCAGAGGAAATATCTTTTGATTTATGTGCAGAATGCAGAACCAAAGGAGAGATTCCCTGTATCCTGACTGAACGGGCTTTTGCTCACAACACATTTTTGAATCAAACCAAATCTTATTTCTTCTCTTCAGCAGCTGGACAACATAAAGTCAAGCTTAGCAAGGTACCCCTAAAATTTGCAGTGCTATATGGTGACACAAAGCAACGATCCAAAATATTACATTAACCTTGATATAAGTTGCTCAGGGTAATAACTTATTACTGCTGTCTACTGGCAAAACGTTCTATAAGATGTATAAATAAAGACAACATATTCCTGATTATCTCCTACTTTGGTGTATCAGACTGACAGTACTGAAACACTCCCCGTATGACTGTGTTTATTGATTCAGGACATTAAAGATATTTTTCTGTGCTTAGAAAATCATTCAAATGTTTTGCATGATATAATATTGTTTGAAAGGTGAGACAGCCAATGACGAGCACTAGGAATGGTTATTGCCCCCACACACACCAGGGAAAAAAAATTAACCATGTGAAATCATGACTCTATTTCCTTTTTCCTTTTTTTTTTTTTTTCTTTTTTTATAGAATCTACTGGGCAAGATGAAGCTCTGGATTTTTATTCTATACTCCATTGTGGTTGCGTCTGATCCTTTCCAGTCACGGCCTTCTTTTTCTTCAGTCAGAGGATCTTGTCAGAGTTTGTGTTCCTGTGAAGAAAAGGATGATATCATGATTATAAACTGTGAAGAAAGAGGAATCAAGATGGTATCAGAAATAAATGTCCCACCATCACGGCCTTTCCATCTTAATCTGTTAAACAATGGCCTGACTATGTTACATGTGAATGATTTTGCTGGCCTTGTTAATGCTATCTCTCTTCATCTTGGATTTAATAATATTGCAGATATTGAGCCTGGGGCTTTCAATGGTCTCAGCCTTCTTAAGCAACTTCATATCAATCACAATTCTTTAGAAACACTTAAAGAAGATACGTTTAACGGATTGGAAAATTTGGAGTTTCTTCAAGCAGACAACAATTTCATCACAGTGATTGAAGCAAGTGCCTTCAGCAAGCTCAACAGGCTTAAAGTGCTTATTTTGAATGATAATGCCATTGAGCATCTTCCTCCGAACATATTTCGGTTTGTGCCATTGACCCATTTAGATCTTCGTGGAAACCAGTTACAGACACTGCCCTATGTTGGGTTTTTGGAACACATTGGTAGAATACTAGACCTTCAATTGGAAGATAATAAATGGGCCTGTAACTGTGATTTACTGCAGCTGAAGATATGGCTAGAAAACATGCCTCCTCAGTCAATAATAGGTGATGTTGTATGCAATAGTCCTCCAGTTATCAAAGGCAGCATCTTAAGCCGGTTGAAAAAAGAATCCCTTTGTCCCACTCATCCTGTCAATGAACTTGAAGATCCTTCAGGATCACTGCCCTTGGTTGTAACCACCTCCATCAGTGATAGTCACCTGTCAACTAAGGTGATTCCTATCCTGAAAGCTCCTACTAAAGAACCAAGTTTAATGCTTCATACTTCAAAGCCTACAGCTCAGTTTCCAGGAATCTACTGTCCTGTACCCTGTCACTGCACCAGCCATATGCTCTCAGGAGTTCTCATGCACTGCCAGGAGAGAAATATTGAAAGCTTGTCTGATTTAGGACCACCTCCTCCAGATCCTAAAAAGCTTATTCTAGCTGGAAATATTATTCAGACATTACTGAAATCAGATCTTGTGGACTATGCTAGCCTGGAAATGCTTCATCTAGGGAACAATCGCATTGAAATCCTTGAGGAAGGATCCTTTTTGAATCTGACTAGACTGCAGAAATTATATCTCAACGGTAATCATCTTACAAAGCTAAGTCAGAATCTCTTCCTTGGCCTTCAGCACCTTGAATACTTGTACCTTGAATATAATGCCATCAAACAAGTTTTACCAGGGACATTTAGTGCAATGCCAAAACTTAAGGTCCTGTACTTAAATAACAACCTTCTGCAGACTTTGCCACCCCATATCTTTTCAGGTGTTCCACTCACCAGATTAAATTTGAAAACAAACCAATTTGCTCATTTGCCCGTAAGCAATGTCTTGGACGAATTGGATATGCTGGTACAAATTGAACTTGAAGACAACCCCTGGGACTGTTCCTGTGATTCAGTTGGGCTACAGAAATGGATACAAAAACTGAGTAAGAACACAATGATGGGTGATATTTTTTGTAAATCTCCAGGACATCTAGCAAAAAAAGAACTGAAATCCCTGAACAGTGAAATCTTGTGTCCAGGTTTAATAAACAGCCCTGCCCTACCAACTCATGCCAGTTTTGCAGTTGTGACAACTTCTTCTACTACCACCAACACTGCAGGCACCATCCTGCGGTCTCTTACAGATGCTGTCCCACTTTCTGTTCTAATACTAGGACTTTTAATTGTGTTTATAACTATTGTATTTTGTGCAGCAGGAATAGTTGTTCTTGTTCTGCATCGGCGACGAAGAAGCAAAAAGAAGCAAGCAGATGAACAAATGAGGGATAGCACCCCAGTTCACCTTCAGTACAGCATGTATGGGCATAAAACAACACACCACACAACAGAGCACCCAGCTGCAAGTCTCTATGAGCAACGTATGATTACTCCCGTGGTTCAGGTCTACCGCAGTCCATCCTTTAGCCCCAAGCATATTGAGGAGCCGGAGGAGGGAAGTGAGAAGGAAGCTAATGATTCCAAACATCTCCGCCGAAGTCTCCTGGAAAGAGAGAACAGTTCACCTCTTACAGGTTCAAATGTCAGATATAAGGCTACAGATCAATCTGCTGAATTTCTGTCTTTTCAGGATGCCAGCTGCTTGTATAGAAACTTTCTTGAAAAAGAGAGAGAACTGCAGCAACTAGGGATCACGGAGTACCTAAGAAAAAATATTGTCCAGCTCCAGCCTGACATGGAAGTTCATTATCCTGGAACACATGAGGAGCTGAAGCTAATGGAGACACTCATGTACTCCAGGCCAAGAAAGGTTTTTCTAGAACAAACTAAAAATGAGTATTTTGAACTGAAAGCTAATTTACATGCTGAGCCTGATTACCTGGAAGTTCTGGAGCAGCAAACATGAAGTGATAATAAGTTGGGCTGGGGCCAAATTTCTGTAATTTTATTTTAAGTTGGAACCATTGTAAATAAAAGTGCCTTATAATTACATGTCAACAGTCAGAACCTAAGCACAGCAGTAATCCTAGCAAAAAAAACTCAGGGATCACTGTGGGAAGCCATGGGGTTGTGTGCAGGCATTATGTCTTACCCCAATTTAAACACGAACTTTGTGTGATTGAACTGTGGGAGGAAGATTGCTTATTGCAATATTACTCATCATTTTGAAAAGGTGTGTATGGCAGTCTCCATTCTGTACCCAACCTATGGAAAAATTTTGTTACTTTTACTCTTTCCTTTTTCCCTCAATTTAATTAGGTTCCTTTTTAAAAGAACACCTGTTTGCAGTTATAAGGTTAGAGTGCATTGGTTAGGTTAGTACATGCACTGCATACATGACCATTGTCTACAACCACACCTAACATACCCTTACAATAAATATAAAAGGAGTTGAAATGTTGTCATATTAAATGTCAGTTTAAACAAAAAAAAAAAAAAAAAAAAAGAAAGAAAAAATTTCTGTGTATGCACCCAGAGCCTGCAAATATTTAAGTATTTTACACAAAACTTCATCATGTGCAGTCTGTATCAGTATGTAGAAGGAAAAACATGTAACTGTGTTTACCCAGCATCTTCAATAAGAAGAAAAAAGCAAGCCTTTTTCTATTTTCCCTGATAGCTTTACCTAAGTTTGGACAATCTTTTCTTGAGCTGCTGCTATAAAATATTGTGCATCACTGGTGTTTCAACTCATAATCCTGGGCAATTTGAAAAGCTACTGAGAATCAGCTGTAAATATGTTACTGTGTTTAATAAGTTTGGGTTTATATATCTCTCTATATATAAATAACTTCTGTGCTGGCTTTAAATATTCTTGGAGGAAATGAGTTTGCTGTGACTAGGAACTTCCAAGTGCAAATACAGGTCCTTTCCCACCCGACCCAAAAGCAACTCCCAGACAGAATCACTGCAACAAATCACACACATGAGGAACACTAATAGTATGTAGTTGTTTGTAAAAAAATATGTTATATTTTCTGAAATTAGAAGAAATTAAAGTGTTGTGGGAAAAATAGGTAAAAGAAGTAGAACACTGCAGGTTTATTTTTGCAATGAATTCTAGCTAGATTTATATTTACTATTTATTCTGTATAACTTTGTATTTTTTTTCAACTCACAAGTAAAAAAGAATTTATTCCTGGCTGCCTTTCAAGCAAATCAAGGAGCTGCTCTCTATCAATGAAAAATAAATAAAGAGGTTTTTAAATGTCTTTTTCTTAAAGGTCACTTTTTAAAGAAGGCAGCAACGTCTGCATGCACAAGTTTAGAACTGTTTGGGAATTAAACACAATGCTTCTCACTCTTGTCATGTGGACAGAAGCATCTTCTCCAGAGTGCAGTAAGGCCATTCAATTTCTGTGCATGACTGATGGTGCCAAAACACAAATTCTGACCCGCATTTATCTTCCTCTAAGCAAATCTTTTGTAAACTGACTATGCATGACGGTTTTTTTCCTGATTTCTATTTGTATAGAAAAAGATCAGCTTAATTACTACATGTCTACGTATGTATGCTAAACTTAGCATTGAAGTCTTGATAAATTCAAAGTAAAAAGTTATATTCTTTAGTTCAGCTTACTGTTGATGTCTTACCTATTTGTATATACAAATGTGAGTTCTTCATATTCTTTGTACATAAGATTCGGACAGAAAATTTTCCTACACTACATACAAAAGTCAGATTCTCAGTTCTTTCAAATTTGCATAGAGATAATGACTTTGAAGGTGCTATCCTAATTGCTGTAATTTGAGGATCTGACCACATGTTGTGTCTGTTAGCAAATCGACTTCCTTATTAATATTTTTGGGGTGTCATCACTCTGCTGTGGAAGTCAAACTTGTTGGCTTCCAAAAATCAAAATATCAGTTACTAGAGAATTATCTAATTCCTAATGATACTAATTAAGAAATTAGTATCATTTCCTCTTCCTATGAGTGAGGATAATTTAGTTCAGAAAACCTATGTATTTAGGAGGATTAAGAAGAGTAAATCTAGTGACAACATATTTGTTTCATTGCTACCTTTATTCCAGACAAGTAAAGACAATGATAAGTATTGCTTGTGCATATAAAGATGAGACAAAAGGGAAAATGCAGCTACATTAACTTTACATTAACTTAGATATCTAGTGTTATTTTAGCTGTCCTTGCATGTTCAAGACGTGAGTGAATGGACTTCATGGACATGCCATAGTACCCATGGAAATCCATTCCCTGATCTGGAGGAGCAACTGGAGTCTGGGTGGGATAACTTAAAGCATCAAAATGACACTAGATGTCGACATTTAAACAATTTAGTTTCACAAAGAAAAAAATCTTAGTAACTTTATTATTTGAAATAATTAAGATCCAATGAAAAATTGAATTCAGTCAATGGAAGTGACACTAGAAAGCTCTGAATAATGAATCAAATTGCTAATATTGTTCTTTTTTGAATTCTCAGAGATCTCAAATCAGTGCGGAGAGAAAAAATAACAGAACAAAAATGTACGTAGTACTTGATAACAGAGTTTAATATTTCAGTGTCTTTCATTTCGGTAGTTATTTCCATTAGTAACAAATGGGTGTCAAAATAATACCCTACAATTGGTAAGATGCAGGGAAATTATGATTCAGGCCCTTGGGCTTAGATTTAAGAAAGTACTAAAGACAATTGCCACATGCACGGATGTCACTTTGCTTAGCTACTAACAATTACTTGGCAGAATGTTGAGGACAACTGTGTGGCAAAACATTCTTCTTCATTGCAGTCTCAAAGCATCAGAAAAAAGACTGAGTAAATTCATGTCAAAGCAACTCAGTTACACAGCTATATCAGAGCATCATTCAGCAGAATTAAAGAGAGTTTTAGCTTTTAGTTTTCCCTCAGCAGGGAGATTCACATAATTCATTTATATAAGGGCAACTGTACTCTGTGGCAGCCTGTAACACTCCAAGTGGTTTTGCAGTATCCAGGAATCGGTAGAATGTGTCATGTTATCCACTTTCCTATCATCTGTCCCTATGAGACTGCCATGTAGTGAAAGTTTGTATGATGAGGAGAGAGGGGTCTACCTATAGCCTTATCTCTTCATAACATTCTCAGACAATGGTTTTCCATCTATAAGGAAACTTTATATTGCCGTAACAAAAAGGGATAAGAATTTGGTCTTATATGATTATACTTCAGCTAAAGAATATCAGTATCTGCTGATAAAAATAAGATCATGACATAAGGAAGTTATCACATACGAAGAAAGAAGGATGTAATGTATGTTCCTAAAGGTTCCTTGGGACATTTTCACTAAAATAATTAGAAATGTATCTCTAATGTTATTGGTGTTTGCAAAAATTTGGGAGGGGTATTCAGGAATTTTTTTGTTAAAACAGTATTCTGGTATTTTTTGGTTTGGTTCCCCCCCGCCCAGTGACAGGCACAGTTAAGTGGTTTTATATGTTTCTCTTATCTAGAATAGTGGAGGCTGGAAGGCAAAGCGTGTTCGACAGTCTGCAACAAAGTGGATCTATTTTTCTTCTGCCAGCAAGATAGTTTAATTGAGTGCAAGAACAGTGCTTTGTCAAGCACACTGGTGTACATGGCAGCTATGTCATTGTTAGGGTACCTCAAGGTAACCAAGACTACCTTTTTTTCCCCTCACATTTGAGTGAAGATAATATATTAAATAACACTATAGACCTGTTCCCTAAATAACCATATAGTAAAGCAATGTACTGCACTTTTTTATTTTAAACTGGTTTTATCTTTTCAACTTCATAAAAGTCAAATATATCTCTTTTTCTTCCTGCTACAGGTATTTTTCACATAGGCTTTTAGTATTGGTACTTGAATGTATTACCTGCAGTGATGCCTCTCCAAACTTCTGAACAGAAAAAAAAAATCCCCCCACCCCAAAAAAACTTTCAACAAACCCTATAAATTTACACATAAATTAGCATATTTGCCTATTCAGAAATGGTCCAACAGTTTCACACAATTTTCTCCATTAGAATGACAGACCAACCTTTCTATAAACAAATTCCCGATTGAAAATGAGTTCTGTTTTTTTCAGCCTTTTTCAACTGCCGTCATTGTTTCTCTGATCGGAATCTGACAATCAGATTTTGATCCTTCTTTGCATGACAAAGAAGTCCCCAGTATGACCCCAAATAGCAGATGTTTACAATGTGACAGTTACTTACATATGTAGAGGTTACTAATTGTATAGTATGCCAAACTGAAAAGATAAGTTTGACTGGGATGGCAAACCATCTTATAAAGATACATTTCTGGTGTGTTAATAAAAAAGGGTATTTACCACAAAAAACATTATTTCACAAGATAAAGTGATAGTTGCATGGGAAAAATTGAGACTGAATCTCAAAGTCATCATCAGAAGGGATTCTGGATTATCATTCTGAGGATGACATTGTCTACAGAATTATACTTTTATCAGCCACACCAACACAGTCTGCAAGTTTCACATAGATGTACTGAAATCATCATGAGGGAAAAAACAGTCGAGCACTTGTCTTGATCAACTGAGAAATTTGCTAAAGACGCAGGCACATTTCTCTTCTTTTGCACTCTCCAACATAGAATAGTTTGATTTCCATTAATGAATTTCCTTATCAGACAAATCCTGCCTAGCCATAGACAGCCCTCTGGCACTGCAATCTACTGTTGCAATCGAAACCTACTTCTTGGAGAGGTTTTGCACTCTGTGCATTGCCGTCAGTGGTCAGTTCCTCTGGGACTTGATGCTTGGTGCACCCTGTTGGATTTGAGACAGGGAATATGGCTCTATTACTGATAAAAAAAAGTCAAAAGCTCTGTCCCTTTTTGATTTTCTAAAGTTTATGACATTCTTGATCTTGTTCGAAGTGATGGTATCAAATCCTTTTTTGCCTTGAAACAGAATTGAACCGTAGCTGGAACCAATGTAGGGAAGTTAATCGCCATACTGAAAAGATACAGCATGACATTTTCTTTCCTGAACATCTCCTGACAGTCAGCTTTGGCTTTTTACACAGCAGAACAAATTCTTAAGAGCCACAGTCTAATGAAAAGCAGCTAACCTTGAGGAAGAAAGTAAAATGCCAGATGCTGTTCAGCTCTATGAAAGCAAGATGTGATGAAGAGCTTTTTTTTTTTTTAATTCAGCTTCATCAAGATGGAGTGCAAGTACATGTGCACAGCACATTTCATAAAACATTTACCAAAGTTTTGTGTTTTAAGACATTAGCTTCAAAATATTCACAGTATGTTTCTCCTATGACTACTGAAAGGACTACTCCTACTATTACTTTTAGACTTTTAGTTCATGCAATGGAATGATGGAAAACAGAAAAGAAGAAAGAACTTGGTTTTGTATTTCAAGGAGAAATGTTATTTATTGTAACTTCAGCTGTTTGCCTTTGTAGTTTGATTCCTCTTGAGATAAATTGTTTTAGAAGTTATGAAATTTTAAAATCTTCCACTTGTAATTAATTACCAAATAAACTATAAAAGAATAGGTAATTAGTTGTTCAAACAGAAAGAAGGCTGAACCTTTTTATATATACAGAAATCCTATGGAATGTTAGCATAAGCTTGCACTTTAAAATAAACTATAAAATTTACCCTGTTAGCTCATAAAAGTTAGTATTATTTTTAGTTTTAAATAAAGAAACATCTTAGCATTTTTACATTTTTTACAATTTAAAGTCAACATAACACTTCCATAATGACACATATTTGGGTTAAATATTAAATGGTTCCATTCTAAGTCATATTAACAAAAATAATAGTGCCAAATATAATCTGATACTCCCCCTGTCTTTACTTGCTGAAACTCTGTAGTGTGCTGTGAAAAAAAAAAAAAAAAAAAA
>VZSF01004872.1:127381-194202 GCA_013398295.1 Chionis minor
TTTTTTTTTTTTTTTTTTTTTTCCCCAGTACATGTATAATTTTATGGCCCAAATAAATTTAAGTTGTGATTTTCTAGGTCACATCTTTCTAAGGGTTTGATGCTCATCACTGGACAATGGCACAGCCTCTATCCTGGGCTTTAAAAACAAAACAAATGTCTAAAGTCCTAATAAACTTACTAGTGTATAACTCATTACTTGGGTTCTTTTCTCTTTTGGGGTAAAACATTGCAATACAAACAAGTAGAGCAATATTTATACAAAAGGGGACAGAAAAAAGGAATTACAGCTCAAGCTGGCTGGGAATTTTCCATCAAAGTATAGCTTGATGGAAAAAATGTGTTTTCAAAACCCCCAGTGCTTCACACAGGAAGAATTTCTTGCCAAAAATAACACCTAATTCTTTCAGTTGAACACAGTTGTCAATAATTAAATATTTCCATTTGTCAGACCGTTCTGTTTTGACGTTACCCACCTCTAATCTTTCATAAAACCCTATGGAAATTTTAAGAGGTGAGTTTATGATTTTATATTTTTTCTGTTGAAAAAGTTTATTCATTGAGCAACACTTTCCATTATAACTTCACAACTTTCCATCTAGATTCATCGCTGGAAGGCCTGGCCACACAAAAATAGTAGGAATGTGGGAAATACAGACTGCAAGATGACACAGTATTATGGCAGTTCTGATATGAGTTTCATTGGCTGCAACAGCCAAAATTGTATTACGCAAAATTAAATTGAATGTTTGAAAGTTTCCCTTTAGGAATCATATACTTCCTCCCCTCCTTTTTCTTTTTTAAGTTGAACAAATTTATGAACAATTTTTCATAAATATTTTGCTATTTTACTTTCTATTTTGGTACAAGCTTAAACAAAACTGAAGTTCAAACTTTTCTGTTTGAACAACTGTGTGTGCAACACACAAATAATTTGGGTAGTATACTAAGATTATCAGTTCTCATGAACCTAATATAAGAACACAAATTAATGTTTGGATGCCAGACTCCTAAAATGCACGCCTGGCTACGATCACCCATATCAAGCCTCTGCAGCCGCTCTTGGATTAGTAGCAGGTGATTATTCCAACCTGTTAAAGGACATCATGATGGAGATGATTTGCAGCATGGCCTTAATTTTCACATGACAGACGAAAGAGCTAAACCACTGATTCCCACAGCCTGGAACTGCTTTTAGTGGTGGATCAAAATCTTTCACTGCAATTCCCTTCTAACTAGTTTAGAGAAAATTTCATGCACGTAAGAAAAAATTAGATGATAACTGCTAAGAAAGTCTAGTGGTTTTTTATTAGGAAAATATGAAGTCAATTTCTGTGTAAGAGCTTGTCCTTTTCAGTTTTTGGTGGGTTTGGGTTTGTTTGATTTTTTTCTTTACTCCTTTTTTAAGTATCTAAGTCATAAAAAATACATAATATTCCTTGATATGAAGGAATGTTAAGTACCATGACAATTCAGTGATTTTTCTGTAATTTATTATCGGCCTTTTGTATAAAGACAGTGATTTTAGTTTTTTTCTGCTCAATTTGCATATTGCACTACATAAACTTCATTACTGTCGAAACACCATATCACCAGTATACTTTCAGTAGTCCAATTATATAAAGGGGTTTTAAATAATGTAAAAATGGATATTCAAGAGGATATTTCAAAGAACTGAGAGGAAGTAGTTTCTTAATCTGAAGAATTACTTTCTACTTTAGTACCTGTTTCTTGTAAAGAATACTAGTACTTTCTACACCACCTAGAAAAGATAATGGAGAATTACAAATTAAAAAAAAAAAGAATAAGCGTGATAACATTTGGATCATCTATCTGCTGCAGACACATGTGTGTTTTTCCACCTATTTACCTATCAATCTTTCTTAAGCTGTGGGTATAGTGATGGATCAGTTTTTCTGCTCCAGCAACCATTACATGTGCTTGTCAGTCGTTCCTAGCAAACATACATTGGAATACATAAGTTGTCTGGCCCATCAACAGGTTAAGCTTCAAATTCAGGAAGTTTGATAAAGAATTCCATCTTTGGTAACAAGTTTGGATTATTTGTATAAAAAAACAGTGACAGTTATCAAATATTTTCTTCACAGTTGGTAATGTATGTTACGTGTATTATCAAAGATGACATCCCAGCACTATCTAAATTTATTACAGGGTCTGTTGGACCCTCCTTAGATCTGGAGAGCTATGGCCATTCCAGTTACTGACAGTAGGAACCCCACTTGCTTTGATAATAAAGCTAACTCTGTTAATAGTGAAGATTTTCTCTGTTGTCTAATTTAGACCTTTGGACAATTAAAACATTAATTAGAATAACAATAACTTCTCAGCTCCATCATTACGATGTGTTCCTTATTGCCTATAACAAAATTTGAACAGACACGGAGAAAACTTTTTGGTGAAGTAGACAGACAGGTAGACATCAATAGAATTAAATAACACATATAATGCAGAAACAAAAATTAAAGTTTAAGCACTGAGATAGCATTTAGGTGGACTGGGTTTTATACTATACCTTAAACCAACCTCTCATCAGCAAAACTGAGTGAGAGTTGAAAATGTTATAATGAGCCCCATCATTTTCATTCAAAGAGCACAATTTACAATTCTTTCACATGAACATTAGACCATAAGGTATATAGCTTTTTATTTTTGCATTTTTATTTATTTTTATTTATTGTTTCATTTATTAAAAAATGTGTATTTGTTACAGTGGTACTTTTTCTTGAACTAATGTTTAATGGTTTCTAATTTTTTCCAGAGCAAGAATTCTTTCTCCAGTATATATCCTGCTTTTTAAGTTATCAAGATGATTTTTAAGAAATAAAAACTCTGTATTTCCCCGTAGCTTGTACTACTTATCTACATTTGCTCCTAGAACCTCATTTTTCCAAACAATGGCAAGATTCTACTTTGTGTTATTCAAATGAAGAGCTACTTCTGTTCATACATGCAGTGGAGTGACTCATATATGTTGAGGGATAGTAGAAACAAAGGTAATCCTTCTAAGGAGATGCTGTGCAAGAGTTAAATCACAAGAAAGAAAAAATACCTATGGGTTCTCTGTTCCAGAAATTTAAGCTTCTAAACAGAGTAAGTTTTAAGAAAAATCAAAAAGTTGCAGCACTAATGAAAAATGACTGAACCTCAGAATCTATGAATAGGACTTTTTAATACTATTACTTTGTACCTCCATGTGATTGTCTTCTTACACATTACATCCTTCTTCCCTGCCCTCTTAAAAGTCTGTAAAGTACCCAGAATCCTATGTATGCTCAGTATTTAGCATAGGATATTAGATATCACAGCATAGTGCTATATATTAGTATAGATGCACTATACCGGTCCAGAAAACCCATAGGGATAGAACTTGAGCAAGTGTAGGCCTGCCATTTTAATATATGAAAGGAAGTATTAAAGATTTGCTATTCCTGAAATACAATCATTGAGAGTTTAAGCAGTAAATTTAGTAAATTTCCATAATTATTAATATTTTACCATAATTCTAGTCGTATTTTCATTCATTCACACTAGCAAAGACATTGTAGAGAATGGATATGCCTCTAATAAATAATTATTTTATCAAATCCTGCCTTTGTGTAAAATGGATTGTCTAATATATATGGAGTAAAAATGTCCTTGAAATGAGAGCATGAGTCTTTTATTTTCCTTCATCTCTGTACAGTGATTGTGTCCACATGAATGTGGGAAAGAGAAAAAAACCCACATGTTATTTGTCTTTGGTGCTTGTTCTTCTCAACTTGCAAAGCTGAATAGGACAAACAAAGGGTCAATAAACTTATATTGGGTTCTTCTTTATTTTCCAAGACCCTTTGATAAAGCCAACCTAAATAACCAAAGCTGTAAAAGCACTGCTCATTCTTTTTTCTAAATGTCTCCAGAGAGATTTTCTTACAGCTTAAAGGAAATAGAAAAAAGGAAAAAAAGGGAAGGGAAGGCAAAGCAAGGCAAGGCAAGGCAAGGCAAAGGCAAAGGCAAAGGCAAGGCAAAGGAAAAAGGCTTCTTAACTGTCAGTCTTGTTAGCTTACTGTGGGATCTGACAGACAAATGACATTTTTTTCTGGTTTACAGAAAAGATGCCATTTGAATTCAGAGTCCCAATAACAAGAATTTAACTCACTCTCCCTGAGCTGTGTCAGCTGTGCAGTATCAATGAACAAACTGTAGCCTCATGGTCTTCAATAGTCATCAGGTTATTATATTACATAAAGGTATGTGTGCAGACTGAAAACTAAATTAAATACCCTAACTCTAAGATGTGATTTCTTATTTTTTTCAGTGAAAATTCAGTAATTCCCAAACTTCACTCTTCCATTGCTTAAAATCTGTATGTTCGTATTTGCCTTGGCATATAACGTACTATTTATGTAACTGGCCCTTTGTTGATGTGAAAGAGAATAAGGTTCATGCTCCATGTTAGAATCTGGTTTCATCAGCAGTGAATCACAGGCCTTTTTCATTTAAGTTGTAGGAAAACTTAAAGTAGGACAAAGCAGCTGTACAGTGCTGAACCATTTGTTTGAGTATGATAACATTTACCCTGTGATAACAATGAAGAACATGTTTTTGCTGTTTATTTACTTATTTGAAGGAAAAACAACCAGATGTTTGAAAGAAATAAAAGATCATGGACAAAGATCACGTTCTATAATACATATGTGTGCATATATATTCATATAAACAAACAAACAAAAAAATCCCTGGATCCCTTGGTAAAGCATTAGGGTTTTTTTGGTTGAGACAGAACAGTAAGATATCCAAATGCCAGCAGAACAAAATTATTAGACATAAATTTTGAAAAACTTGTTATTTTCATAGTGGTTCATGAACTGACTGTTATTAAAGAAGACTATTTTTTCAAAGAAGACAGATGTGCAACAAATAGTGATACTACCTGTTTAGTCAAAACCAGAAAGGTCTTAGCTAAATTCCTATTGCCAGATTTCTGCACCATAATTTAAAAATGATTTAGAACAGCTGAAAAAGGACCATAGGACACCAAAAAGACAATCAGTGTCTAGAAAATGCAATTTATATGAAAAGATTGAATGAACTGGGATGGTGTATCCTGATGAAGAGAAAACTATGGAATGAGCAAGGTGACATTCTTTTTAATACCGCATAATATGGTGTAAAGAGGAAAGGGATAATTTCTAAGATCCAAAAAGAATAATGGTCTTAAAATGTAGCAGGGGAAAATTAGGTTAGATGCCGCTAAAAAAAAACCACCATGGAACTTTATAATAAAGATAGCAGAACATTTAAATACACTGTCTGAGAGGCTTTTAAATCTCTGTTATGAGAGTCTTTAAATGAAGCTGGACAAATATCTGTCAAGAATATTGTGAGTACAACTAATGCATCCTTGGAGCAGGGGCTTCACTTCAGCCCTAGGATTCTAAGATCAATGGTGAGACATCTAGACAGGGAGACTCAGTATCATAGGTCAAGTACTATATACGCATAATACATTATTACTGCTATTACAGGAGAGAATTAATGTCTTTCTCATGGGAGAAGTCTTTTAATCCACAACTCGGGACACTGTTGACTCTTTGAATCACTTCCAAAAGCAAGAGATAAATTTAATTAACAGGTGTATTGTGCTCCATTTAACATTGTTTTCATGGAGTTAAACTGGAATGTTGTTTATAGTGTTCAGTGCTAGCTGGTTTTTTTAAGCCTTCATAGTGTTCCCTGACAAATAAGAAGTCGGAGCTAGAACTTGTGCTGCATAGAAATGTATTTGTTTGTACCATAATTACTGTCTCTTCTTTAATTAAAAAACACCTGTTTCAGAAGTCTTTTTATATGTAATGACATTGCCTTTATCTACCACTACTCAGAGGAGCACTGATTTCTTATCACATCAGGCATTATGTTAATTTGTGCTTCATGAAGAATTCATTGAAATAATCTATTCTAGAAATGGAAATATCAAGGGTAACTCTGAAAAGGTCTATATCCATAAAAAATTAATTGAAATTGCTTTGTTTGAGGTCTTTTTGAGTGGTGGGAATTATCTTTTAGGTATGTAAGCTTTTTTACCTTAATCATAGTCATTTCCTGATTGCTTTGAAAACATTTTAGAAACCACAACAGTCAAATTCAAATAAATTAATAAAATTAAATTAAATGAGCTTTTCCATACTCATTGTGCTGGCACTGAGTTTATAATGTTTATGGTATTTGGCTTTAATCATTAGATCCTCACATTAAGAGTTTTTCCTGGAAAGGTACATTTTTGTAAATGGTTTCATTTTCTGTTATGCATAAATACAAAGGAATGGCTTATCACCGTTAAGGATGCTTGGACTTTGTGTCATTAACATATTATTCTTCTTTGAAAGGAAACATTTAAAAGTGATGGACAATAAAGGGTTTTTTTTTAGTTTAGAAGAAATTTTGTGATAATCAGCACTGTTTTGTCCTAAAAGTAAAACTCTTATACAGAGCATATTTAATGGAATGGAAATATAAAGCTTTGTTGTAAGTCTCTTTAGAAAGTGAAAAAGAAGCTAAACCAGACACAGTGGTTTGTACAGACTGCGTGTTTCCAAATCTTTTTGACATTTTGTCTAGAAGAATCAACCAGGCAACCAAGGGGATTGAGAGGAGCCTTCCTAAGTGATTTTAAAAAGTAATACAGTTTCTTAATTCATCAACTGTTATTAAATTAGTGTGCTTCCTCAACTGTCACCTTGGGTTTCATTCAAACACAATTCTACAGTTATATCTAACCACAGGGCATGTATTCACAAAACCATTTAAAATGTATCCCTTTTTTTGCAGATGTTCTCTGTATTGTTCCACACTACAATTTCTTTATAATGATGGCAGAACAGCAATACTAAGAAGATAACATTTAATACCGTAAGCTACCTCTTTAGCTTAGAAATCATCTAGTATATCATATAGATGACCATGTCTTTCAGAGCAAGTGCTATTAGAACAATTTTCTCTCTGAATGGAAATGAGTGAACAGTACATTTAAAGAAATTTGTATTTGTATGTGTATATGTGTAAAATATGTACAAGTATTCATGTGTACATCCATACACGTACACATTCATACATTGTTTTGTCCCTGATACCTTTTTAAACATACCACGTCTATACCACAGTCCCTACCTCTGTTCTACTTCAAGTCATGTCTGAAAGCCCATTTGCCATTATTTCTTCAAAAGATTTCAAGCCTGTCACTTTTATTTGTGATGAGTAAGCGTCCCATTTTTTTGTGGATTTAAACATTTATACTTTGAAGGAAGTCATTTAACATACAGGCCACTGGACAGACAAGGCTCTTCCTCTCCTATTTCTTTCTCGATCAAAAGAACCAGCTGTGTGATCAAGGAAACCGTACCAAATAAGGGACAAGAGGTTGAATGCTCACATCTAACTGTTCTCCCAGTTACTTTAGATTTGTACACAATGCAATGTTCTGCAAACAACATTCATTTATATCCTGTTAGTTGTTATGTTTTACTTCCCAGGCAAAATTTAGAGATAATTATTTAAATAAAAGTTCCTAACTTCAGATTATTATCATTACCCTTATTGTCATCCTCTGGCAAGAGAGGAAGACATGGATGGAAACCTGTGTAAACACTATTAGGGCTGTTTGGGCTCAGGGGAGTGAGGCATGAATTTGGCAACCCAACAGAGGTGAGGCTGCCCCAGGTCCATGTCCCCAGGTCAACCAGTAGCAAAGCTGAGCATGTATTCCTAGTAGGCGCATACGCACACAAAACCGCACATAGAACACATACATGTATGTACATATACATATATATACACACACATATATGTATACACACATACAGAGTCAACACAGACAGGCACACTCAGCACCCAAACGCAAACAGCACCAATAGCCTCATCCTGTTTCCCTCTCTGGCTGTTTAGGATGAAGATCTCTTAGTGGGAAATATGTATGGGCATGCGTACATATAGGCAGAGCGGAACCCTCCAGCAGCTGGGCTCAGACACTCGGTCTGCTTAGTAGCTGCCCCTGAATCACAGTTTCCCCAGTTTCTGGCACCTGGACATACAAGACTCTGAGGCCACCACTAGTGCAGAACCACATACATGCCAGATCCTCCAGTAGCTGGCCATGGACACTCAGTCAATCCCATACCTCAGCCTGGTTCCTCCCCAGGTGCCTCACCCCTACACACATACACTTATATATAGAGAAAAAGCTTGTCTCCCAGTTGAGCCTCCAGACCCCAGCGTCTCTCCAGCAGCTGGATGGGACAACCCTGGTCCCTCCAACAGCCAGCTCACCCTTAGAAAAATGTATACACTCCTGTGTCCCCAGCCAGTTCACCTGCTTGCTGGCTAGACCACCTTGATCTTCACTAGTGCCCACACATTCGTTTGCACACCTACAGTCGCTCCAGTCCCTGGCACCACAGATACACAGGCTCTTATGACCTGAGGTCCCACTTCAGTTGTCCGCACTTTAAATCATCAGCATCCCTCCCTTTCCCCACCTTTGGTTCTTCCCCTAAACATCCCATGGTAAGTCTTGCACAATCCCAAAATGCTCTTCCACTACATCCCATAGTGTTGGCACTCTTTGCAGCAAACACTCTCAGTCCCAGAGGTGTTCTGGAGAGCTGTTCCCCTTGACTCTAGGTAATTCATTAGAGGGCTGTTATATCAGAACTATTTGTTGATAATTGGATATATAAATTCTGTTTCAATATCCAGAGGTTAATATTTATGTATAATCCCTGTGCAACTCAACAGTGCTTCAGATTTAAATCTTGTGATTCTTGTGAGGAGAAATGCATGACTACATTCCTCATTTTACAATTGGTGAGAGAGAGACATGTAGAATAGGATTCATCCCAGGTTCTTTTTGTGGTCGTGAGAGAGACACACTGTCACCTCACAATGCAGAAATCTAAAGTGTATCAGATGAATCTGCACTAAAAAAAAAGTTTTTCTCTATCGATTATAATTGGTTACCAGGTGATGCAGACAACTTTATGATAAAGCTGCCTAAAGCTGTGTGTGAGGGAACCCTCCCAGAGAGCTTTTAGGACTTTTCAAAGTTCACAGAAGATGTCTTGCAAAGGGAATTTAGTGAAGGTCCCTCAGGTCTCATTTTTAGAAATACTTCCCTGACAGAATTGTCCTGATAGTCTATAAATATGGAATGTATAGGATTTGGAGGGGAAAGACTGAGGGTGTATTGCTGGGAGGTAAAAAGGCTTTCTGTGTTTTTATGGTCACTTGAAGTTATTAATGTAATTATTCATACTCCTGATTAGTCATTAAGTCACTGGCTTCCTGACTAATTGATTAAATGCATTTTATTGTTATTTATGTTGAAAGGAATAATAAAGTAGTAGCCTCAAAAATATCCGTGAATTAAATTCTTCAAACTTAATTTTGAAATCTTTTGTTTCCTAGTAATGACTCAGAGTTTCTAGACTTCCCTCTCCTTATTTACCATCATAATTTTTCCATTCTATACTATTTACAAAATTTAATACTTGTTCAAACTGTTTCCATTGAGCATGTTTCTAAACTATAACTGTAAAATACTGAATGGGAATGTCGCTGTTAAGTTTGCATTTGCCTCTCATCATTTTAGTGCAGATAGAGGAAAATAAGGTATTTATCAAAATCCAAGTATTTCTTTGGCTTAATTCTGTACAGATTTTCATCAAGTGTAATTATTTTTGTGTATGATCACAGACTACAGAATAATTTTAAACAAATATCTATCATCCAGTTTGCATGATTGCACAATGACCTAGAAAATAAAGAATCAGGACTGTGATGTTTATGAGATTCCTTTGCCAAATATAAAGCATTTTGGAAGACTGTCTTTTTGTATTACTGGGGGTTTGTTTTTCTTTCTAAAAACAGACTTCATGTGCTACACCAAAACTTTTAAATATTGAATATAATATTTTACAACTTTTACAGAATAAATTCAGGTAAAATACCTTTCATGAATACAATATACAATATATTACTTCATAATTATAACTGGAGATAAGCAGTTAAGGATGGCTTGATGTATAAAGCTCAGCTAAATCATTGAGCTTGTCTTAGCTCACGAGACTCTTAAGAATAATTAAACTTTATCTTGAAGCTTTAAGTGTCTCAATATCTTCAAACTGACTATAACGTTGGAAAGAAGGAATATACATATAGATATATATATATATGTAACTCCAAGCTTTTATAGATACAAATGTGTAGATATTTTCTGTAGAATTTTCTCTTCTGTCTCTCCATAAATAACATCACCACATTTCATGTAGATATTGCATTAAATATAACAGGTAACATCTGATTCCAGTTTAAGCACAATAAAAAATGGAAAATAGAAAATGGAGACCTTTCTATTAAAACAAACAAACAAACAAGAACTAATGGCAAGAAAAAAAAAAACTACAACAAAACAGGGTAAAAGTAGCAATACTACTAGAAAGGCCTGGAACCATATATTTAAATGAATCGTCAATACCAGGAGCATATAAAGAACAAATTATTAGAATATATGTGTTTATTAGAAATGGTGTATTATTTTCTCCTTTTGGAGTATTATTATCCCAACCACTATGCAGTAAATTTAATTTATCATATTTACATAACAGGGTAAGTCATGCATTTATATTTACAATGCTGTAACCACTTTGACTTATTCAGGCAAGATCAAATAGCAAAACCGCACACAGAAATAAGGTGAGGCCAAATGGAGAGGAAAAGTGTATAAAGAATCTGTTTTCCCCTCTTTATGTACGAACACATTTCTTACTCTTCAGAACTGTTCCCTGGCTAAAGGCAGGTGAGGAAAAGTGAGCCAGCCAAAGCCAGAAGGAAAAAAAACTATACCAAAGGACAAATGTACCTGCTTTCAAAGTTGTGACTGATACATACACAAATCATTGCATAGTAATCGACACCTGAAACTTCATACATTTCTACTAAATGATTTGAACTTCTCTGAGTAAAAACACAAAGGGGTTGTAAGGCAAGAACAGCAAAGTTACTAATGCTTCAGTGGCTGAAGGTGGGTTGTAGGGCGTGATCCAGGGACATTCACTCTGCACCTCATAGTGCGTCTATGCTTCAGTAGGCAGGGCGTGTGAACTTTGAAAAGCAATTTGAAATATTTTACCATGTTATGTAATTCTATTTAATCTGTAAGCTGTCACCCATCAAATCTTTTATTGTTTTTGCTTCTCTCATACCTATCAAGATTCCAAGCTTCTTCCTCCAGACTTTACCAGATGCGAGATTTTACGCATTATAGAAACAAAGTAATATTTTTTATGCAAATGAATAAATCATATTAAGGTATATTTTTTATTTTTTTATGCAGATCAGATGATTTGAAACTCAGAACAAGGGATAATAATGATAAGTGATAATATGTGCAGATAATAAATGTAGAAAAACCTCTACAGGCATGCACTAGATAAGTCTATTACTGACAACATGGAAATTTGCCAAAAAAACCCCTAGTGTTTAAAACTTTATCTCCATAATGATTCTGTGCAAGTGTGTCAAATGATGAAACTGACAAATTCCTTATCTGGAGGAGATAATTTCCAAATATACTCAATTCTGAATAGGTTATAGCATAGTGACAGTGGAGCTAAGTTAAAACTATCTTCCTGGTCTTTGAAAGAAAGCATGTACTAAGAAAAAGCAAGTGCAAAATTTCTCAGTAATCATATGCATAGTCCCACCCAAGAATTAACTTACTAATAGCATGTAACACATTCCAGTCTATGGACACACACATGGACACTAGGTATACACACTGGATCACACATACAGAGTGGTATTCATGGTATATTCACTTGGGGATCATGCTACTAACAAAGGAAATATTGCAATTAGTCCCTGCAATTGTATGTATATTTAAGCTTCAGTAATCACGTGTAAGTTTTGTACTTCAATTTTCTATAACATAAAGAAAGTAGAAATATAAAAAACTCTCATTGGGATCGTTGCCACAGTGCATTCTCAGAAAATAATTTCAGGAGGATGTTCCTACTTTATCTACTTTGTCTCCCTTTCCCTAGTTCCTTATGAAATAATAACTTTAGAATCATAGAATCATAGAATCATACAATGTTAGGGGTCGGAAGGGACACCTGGAGATCTGGTCCATCCCACCTGTCAGAGCAAGTCCACCTACAGAGGGTTGCACAGGATGGCATCCAGTCGGGTTTGGAATGTCTCCAGAGTCAGAGACATGCTGCACCCTCTCTAGCAGTTCCCTGTCCTTCTTAAACTGGGGAACTCAGAGCTGGACACAGTACTCCAGGGCAGAGTAAAGGGGGAGGATCACTTCCCTCAACCTGCTCGCTACACTCCTCTTGATGCACCCCAGGATGCCATTGGCCTTCTTGGCTGCAAGGGCACATTATTGTCTCATGGTCATCCTGTTGTCCACCAAAACTCCCAGGTCCCTCTCTGCACAGCTGCTTTCCAGCAGGTCAGCCCCTCACCTGTACTGCTACATGGGGTTATTCATCCCCAGGTGCAGGACCCTACACTTTGTTGAACTTCATATGGTTTGTCTCTGCCCAACTCTCCATCCTGTCCAGCTTGCACTGAATGGCAGCACAGCCTTCTGGTGTGTCAGCCACCCCTCCCAGTTTTGTATCATCAACAAACTTGCTACATTCTATGCCTTCACTCTATGCCTTAGTATTATTAGGTTTTATAATCACTGAAGTTGGATTCAGCTTCAGGCTAGAGAGATACAAATTTACCTGTCTAAATGCAGTTCTCTGTCTAAGTACCCCACAAGTTCAATCAAGATTTAGGTAACAAAGCCTGTGGAGCCCAGAGACTGGTCTGTTGATCAAATGCAGTGCCTATTTTATTGCAACACACCTCCCTAGCCTGAGTTGGCTGACTCTCCCCTAACTGTAAAGTAAGTCTAGACAGCTCTCAAGGATGAATATCTTCACTATTAGGTTACTAGTTACGGAGTTCCTCTTTCTGTGGTGCAACGAATTTCAAATTCTCTTCTGCTCATAGAGCAAACTCAGCAGCAAGCATGGAGAAGTTCACTGTGTTATGAAGTTTTCATGCCAAAACTCACAAAATTTATGCTGTTCTTCACGAAAGATGAGGAATAATTGAGGAAACCCCAGAGAAAGGGTCCAGAGGGATAGATGCAATGACTTTGGCTTGCTTAGACTGAAGAAGAGGAAATGTATTAATAATCCTTAAATAAATCAAAGGATGCTGCAGCAACAAGCAGATCAATATGCCCTCCAGGCAGCTGTGGAGAAAGTGGGAAACAACTGAAGAAAGAATGGGCAGTTGAACTTTAAATTGCTGCTTTGACCAATGGCTTGACTGGCTTGAACTTACGTTTCGTATTACCATGAACTATTAATCACCTGAATTTCTTGGGAGGGGTTGAGTTTTAGTCTCTGCACTGGAGCTGAATTTATCTGGAGCTGAATCCTTTACTAAATCTATCTTAAAAGGGAAAAAAGAAAACCAACCACAAAACCAACCCAAAATAAAACAAAAAAACAAAAAAACTCAAAAACCAAACAAAAAAAGCAAACAAGAAAAAGAAATAGTGTAGTCTTATGGAATAAATATTTCTTTTCACAACAGAACTTGAATGATTTCTGTCTCTGTTTGGACCTCATACATTCTTAAAACTGCAATTTTATACTGTCATTAAAATTTAAAAACTAACTAAAATTAGTATAAACCATAAATTACATCTACCATTTCCTCTTTGTCTGTATGTTTCACCCTTGTATATTCATAAACTTTTTAACAGGATATTCTAGTCAATATGTATCCCAATGCAGTCAGAACAAATACTTTCCCACAGAATTGTGGAATATATGCTATGATCTAACCTGTTTGTCATGGGCGTATTCTGATTTGTCACTTGCTGTCCTGGTTTGAGGTAAAACAGAAACAATTTTCTGTTCAGTAATTTTGCTTTGAAGCTAAGCCTCTTCTGCGTAAGTGAACTCTGAAATTAACAGCATATTGTCTGGACACTTTGCTCCCAGAGTGATAAGACCTGATTATTTATAATTTATGCCCAAGTGTGGTATGCAGACAGGCTCTTGCTTATACTTATTGCTATAAGAGTCAAGGCCAGCTCACTTTGTTATTTGTCCCATTGGAGGATCAGAAGGAGAGGGTTCACACCTGTGGGGAGGAGTGGTAAGGGACAGGTGACCCAAACTGACCAACAGGGTATTCCATCCCGTCTGCCTCATGATCACTCTAAAAGCTGAGGTAACAAAGGGTCAGTCCTCTTTCTTCAATGGCCAGTGTCCAAGAAGGACTCTGTCTGGTCATCTGCCATTGATCCTGATCCATGCATTCCTGAATCCAGATCTGGAATCCAGTTCCCATTTGTTGTGAAGTCCAGTCTGGGACTTTCCCAGTGTCTGCCAGCAACACTACTGTTCATCCTGGGAGCTCGATGCTGGTTTTGTATACATTGTATATACTTCATTATTTTATTTTTATTTTATTATTAATATTTCATTAAACCAGTTTATTATTTTTTTCTAAACTCAAAAGTTTCTCTTTCTTTCCCTCCTCTCCTGGGAGAGAGAAGTGGGTGAGAATATGTCATTCATTTCAGTGGCCAATCTGGCCCAAACTGCAACACTTGCCTTGCATGTTGCTGTTGTGCCTATATAGACACAATCTGTCACTTGAATTATATAATTTAGAAATAGTTGTTCAATTATTTCAGAAAAAGTAGGATTATTTAATAGGATTTCTCATCTCATTTACACCATTTTTCATGTGTTTGCTGTCAAATGCATGCCTAAGATTTTATGAAAGTACAGAACAACTGTCAACAGTTACCTGCACTTAGACGTAGATGCCCATGTTAAGAAGTAAATGCCCTTCTTATTCCGCAAAATATATAAAATAATTTAATCAAATCTCCCACCTTATTAATATATGGGCAGCCATGCTTTTTCCCCTCCCCCCAAGACCACCAATGGTCATTCTTGTTTAGAAGTAAATGCTGCATTTTAGTCATGGAAAGGATTTATGCATTACATTTTTTTACATTTACAGGCACAATAATGATATTTACAATAGTTTTGCTATAGGCATTAGGAACTTTAACAAATGTTGCACCACCATACAGTGATCTTAGAAGTCTAGATTTTACATAAATATGTATAATGTTGAATTAACATGGATTCCACTACATTTATATATCTTTTAAATGTTATAATTGTCATGAATAGCTATATTTGAGCTTCCAGCATACTCAGAAAAGTAACTATTAAAAAATTTCTTTTTAATTAGTGTTAAAGCTAAAATTGAAAATAAAATAGAGCAAAAGGAAGTCACATGAGAAAATATACTTTTTGTGAATTTTTCACACTGATTGCACTTAAGTAGCACATATTTCAAATAAAAAGCCATCGAAGTTAAAACTAAAATTCTGAATCTGTGCAATAACCTAAATTTGTGTTCACATAGATGGTCAAGATAGTAAAATGTATATGGGTTATTTTTGATTAATAAAATAATGGTCGATATCTGCCCTTAATTTTCACTGCAAGATTGTATCTCTTTGTTGTATGCACCATGTAGTAAGATTCCCCTACAGCTGTCTCATTCTAATGATTTCCAAGCTTTCGTGTTGTACATTTCACTGGGGCACTTGAACAAAATGCATAACACGTTATATCAAATACCTCTTTAGTGGTAGGCATGACTACACCAGTTTTATTTTATAGCTACATGATGTCATTTGCTTAAGTGGCCTCAAAAAGACAGGGGCCATTATGCTTTTACAATCACCATATGACCGAATAAAACAGAAAAAAAGTCTAATTATGGATTGAAGTTGTGTATTAGAATTTAAATTAATGTATTCAGAAAATTTCTGTTCTGGACTCAGCTTTAAAAGCTAAAAAGGCCAAATCATGAGAACGTTGAGTACTTTCTTTGCACCACTGACATACTTAAGAGGAAAGTCTTAACCATCTTGTAGGCATGGACCCATAATTTGAAATGGATTAACTCTCTAAAAAGCTAGCTATTTAACCTACATAAACTTTCCTGGATATTTTCCAAAGTCAGTGAAGAGCATTAAGCCCTCTAGCACATTCTTTAATGGTGGAATGAATCACGCCGACACATTATACCTGGCTTTTGAAGGCTTGTACATAGTAAAATGAACCTTGCCTTTTTTGATCCACCACTCAACTGTATCCAGCTCTCTCCAGCATATGCTGTGGCAGTTATATGTCTTTGTAGAGTACATGTAAAATCACGAGTTAGTTTTAAAAATGAGTATTGGTGCCTCTGTGCTTGGTACTATCCTCGGAAGGGTACTGAGGACCCTTTGTTAGAAACCAAGGCTCTCCACTCAGGGCTTATGGAGAGGAAGAGGCCCGAAAATGAGATCCAATGTAACCAGCACATTGATGTAGCCACTAATCAAGTGCTGAGCAGCAGAATGTCTCTTACATTGGAGACTGCCAATTCTACAGTGAAAATAGATACATGAAACCACTTTTTCAAAAAACACTAGTACTTTTGAAAATACCTTGTTAGCTCTGGTGTCACCTGTGTCACAGGAAATCAATGCTGAATTTATCTTACTTGCTATGGGAATTCACACACACATTTGCTATCTTTATAGAAGTGCCACAGTTGCAAATTTACAAAGTTTTTATAAGTCTGGCACATTTTACTCTCCTCCGACTTAAGATGGGCTATTAAGAGTAAATAATTTTAAATTACCTGATTAAGAAGAGAACATTCAAAAGCCAGCAGGGTGTTTTGGGAAAGGGTACTGAAGGAGATGGTTGGGTTTTATTTCTTTGCTCACAGTGCTATTGACATTGCTTATATTAAAATTCATTAGAAAATAAAACTAGTATAATGAATTATTGGAATAGGGATGGCAAATCAAGGTTTTTATTCTCTGCTTAAATGTCATAACTCTGAGCTAAGACGACACACTTAGATTTTGTTTCTTTTCCTGGCCCAGTAAATCTTGACACATTCTCCTCATACAAGTTCTTTAAAGAGAAGGAAAGTGTTACTACTTTTTCTCCTACCCATCTGACAGCCTCCAGTTTAGCGCTTAAGTGGCTGTCATGAGGATTAGAAATGTACATTTGCAATCTTTCATGCATGGAGGGAAACTGAAGTTCAGGTTTTCATTGTACGAATAGATATTTCAACCTGTCAGATTTGTTTAAACGCACTTCACAATCTTTCATCAAAAGCATTTTAGAAGTATACAGCTGCCCCAGCTACATTTTGTGCATAATATTACATCTTACACTGGGTTTTTCAGTAGGAATTGGGCAAACACTAACTTGGAAAAAATTAGTAACTGTAAGGTCTGATTTAGTATTATCTCCTTTCACTTCAGCAACAGATAAACAGACGTTACAATTTTAGATTTAGATACCTACTTTCTGTTTAAATCTTTGTTATCATATGGCATTTCTTACATTTCCAAAGAAAGGGAGACATATCCCCAAAACTAAAGAGAACTTGTGGTTTCGTAAGGCTTCATAATTTTACCATTTCACACCAAGGAGGCTTTGTTTTTGAAAACAGCATTTACCAGAGAAGTAAATGCAACTCACATAAAAAAAATCAGTTACATTTGCTCTTTCTTTTGCCTCAGGAAGAAGTGAGCAAGGTCTTGATTGTGTTTTGGTTTTGATAGTGTGCATGTTTTTAAATGGTTAATTGCAATGAAGGTGGAAGGGCAATGAAGCTGGTGAAGGGTCTAGAGAACAAGTCTTATAAGGAGCAGCTGAGGGAACTGAGGGTTTTTTGCCTGCAGAAAAGGATGCTGAGGGGAAATCTTGCTGGTTTCTACAACTGCCTGAAAAGAGATTGTAGCGAGATGGATGTTGGTCTCTTTTCCCAAGCAACAAGTGATAAGACAAGAGGAAATGGCCTCAAGTTTTGCCAAGGGAGATTTAGATTAGATATAAGGAAAAACTTCTTCACAGAAAGGGTTATCAAGCATTGGAACAGTGGTTGAGTCGCCATCCCTGGAGGTATTTAAAAGAGGGGTAGATGTGGTGCTTAGGGACACGGTTTAGTGATGGACTTGGTAGTGTTAGGTTAATGGTTGGACTTGATGACATTAAAGGTCTTTTCCAACCAAAAGGATTCTATGATTCTATGATTATTTTTTGTGCTTTTTGGATAGATATGTATTGGAAGCCATTCAAAACTATACTAGGGCAGACAGAAGTCAGGGAAAGGTTGTGTTCTAGGGACAGGTGGGTGAAAGTTGTTTAACTGTGTCACAACTTCTTGCAGTCTATGAGCCTTCAGTTCCTTAGTTTGAAGAATTGCAATTGTAATTGACTTGAGATAAAGTCAGAGAAGATCTCCTCCTGGTTATTCCCCTCAATCCTTAATATAGAAACAGGAAATAAGACAAGAAAGTCAACGTGTAGAGAGAGAGAGGAAAGCTACTGTGAGAAAAGAAAATCAAGGATGACAATTTAGGGGGAAGGGTTCCAATATATATGAATACCAGTTCTAGATAATTCTTAGAGCTAGTCCTTAGGAGGTTTAAAATACCTTCCCACATATATGTGACCTTGATCAAATTACTTAATATTATTACACTTTTAATTTCTATTTGGCAGATGTGGATATTATTAGACCCCTAATTTTCCTTTCCTTCCCCTTCTACTTCATCTTTCCTGGTCCTTTTCCTGCTTCCTCTTCCTGATAGTTATGCTTTTTTATCTGTTTGGGATAGTAAGAGTTTGTACAGAATTTGTTAAAAGGACAGAATGATCACAGTTCTGCAGTAGACGTAGGTGCTACCATGATATGAGTAATATTAATCTTGTTCATAAACACCACAATTCTGTCTCACTGGGTGACTATCTGTAAGATTTTCCTGCGTTAGATTTTTATGACTCTTTCTGTTATGTCTTTTAGTTTATGATGTAGATATTAATCTAGTATATATCTTTTAAGTACTTTGGTATGTTCTCTATTTTTTGTGATTTCAAAATGCATGTATAGACACAGAGCTTTCCCTAAAACAGTGTTAAAGTCTCTTCAAAGCTTTACGGACCTTTGATTGAACCTGATTTGAGTTGTTAAAGAGACTCAGAAGCAGCAAGTTCTGTATGATTATGTTTTGACAATTTAGTAGTGCATTTAGTGACTACAGCCCAATAAAAATCTTTGCAGTCAGTTTTCTGTAATATTCATACACTAGCTACTGATAAACTAATAATGGTACAAAATGATAAAGTTTGTCAGTGCCAGAGAGGTCCACACTTAAAAAAAAAGACTCACTTTTGATGTACCTACAAAATGTGTAAATATAGTTTTGACATAAGTACATTAAAATAGCATTCAGCACATTCTTTGGCACATATTTTAAATGCACATCTCTTTTTCTGATCCAGAAGAATCTTGGAAGATGCAATTGTACTTCTTTCTAACCACTGCTCAGCTACTGCCTTGAGCTGCTTTAACTTCTCCGCATGAGAGACTGGTAGGGCTGTGCAGTTCTGCCTCAGGTCTTCCTGGGGCTCAGAAGACATTTCTGGACTGGCCTGGGCTCCTCATGTTCGGACCTCCTACAGCCAGCTCCCACACCACAGAACCAGATGAGTATCCTGCAAGCAAGGATTTGCTTGCCTGAGGAAAATGGAGATGGAAAAACACAGGCATTTGAGCCTGATACAAAGCCTGATGAAGTCAAGATATATCTATAAAATGAACTGCATTTGGCTTTGGCTGAGCTGTTATGACTCAATCTTGACCTGACCAGTGTCAGTGATAGCTGTGTCTGTTTCAAAAGACAACTATTCCTTTGTACAAATAGCACTGTATGTGCAGAAACTTACTGCTGATAGCATCAACAGATCTAAAAAATAAAAGCAAAAGAATAAAAGATACAAAAAATAAATGAAGAAATTATTGTCAACGTGCACATAGAATTTCTTGTTCTGTACAAAAATAGATTTGCTTAATAAAAAAATATTGACTACAAAAGTAAAAATAAGAAGTACATATATGTGGAAAGGTATTGGAAAATATGAAGAATTTAGCAAAAGGACTATGTCACATTTGATCGTGAAAATGTTTAAAATTAAGTGCTCCTACTTAAAATTAGGTGCAAATCCTTCTTGAATCGTCTCTGATGTATTCAACAAAATGAATCAGACTGTGAACATGTTAAAGCTAACCAGATCTGTTCCTTACCTTAGAAATCTTTAATTAATGTTGACAGTCTTGCCCTGAGTGGTTAAAGCTTGAAAAGTACAGCAAAATACAGTCTGATCTTGGAATATAGCTGTTCCTTGTTTTCAAGATAAGCATATTTTGCTCAAAGAACTCTTCTTTGTTACACTGAATTGAAGAGTTGAAATCTTTTCTTACAGAAGGTTTAATGAGAAATCATTAATACAGGTGATTAAATTAAATTCATAAAAACAAGTCAGATACCCCAAAGAAGCTTTTAGAAGTCCTGAATACTGTACAGATTACCACCTACATCCAAACCTTACCAAGACTTTACCTGTCTTGTTTTTCATAGCTAATTTCATAAACGCTTCTTAAGAAAATGGCAGTAATATGATGGAAAAACCACAGTCATTATTGTATACCCAGAGAGTACTCACTGTAAACAATGACTGAAGATCCTGGTAATACTTGGTCTTTTCCAGATGGATGTTAAAATTCTCATAAAATGACATAGATTTAACATAACTACCTGGAGACAGAGAAAAACCCCTTTTTGGACCAAAGCTATGATATTAACATTGTTTGACGACAAACAATTTATTACAGCTTTGGTGCAGTTACTGAACCTCCCAACTTCAGAGGAAGGAAGGATCGGCAGAGAACAACTGTTACGGACTGACCGCAATCCCCATCCCCCATCCCCCTACAATGCTCACACTCCAGTCTTTATCTTGACCCATGAGCTTTTTCCTCTTCTTTTCTCTCCCCTGTCCTATTGAGGAGGGAAGTGAGAGAGTGACTGCACTGAGGTCTGACAGCCCGCCAACGTCAACCCAGTACACCAGACCGTGGCTTAAAGATTAAAAAACCCAAAGACATAACTATGTGTTACCTAAGTGGTAGTTCCAATCTAAAGCACTTGAGGATAAACCTCTGATATCTCCACGTGACTTCTGTATGTTTGAGTGAAGAACCTTGTTTTCCAGGGTGTCAATACAGCACTTTCAATTTAAAAATAGACAAAAATAAAATCACACAATGGTCTTATACGGATGTATATCAGAATAAAAAACCTGCCTTTCTGGAGCTTAAAACACACGCTTAAAACACAGGCAATGCCAGTTTTTCCAGCTTCAGAATTTGAATTCACTTTTATTCTATCCTATGATGATTCACCACTCCGGAGTGTACTGCTACAGGATAAAATACTGTTGACTCTGCAGTTTTGCAAGAATATTAGCTTTCTAAGTCCTTATTTTCTTTCTAAGAAAAAAAAAAAATCTTTGATTCATTACTGAGATATATATTTAAAATACTGAAAAGCAGGTAGAACAGCCAGGCAGAGAAGGTCTTTTTCTAATTTAGTAACAAGTATGTTCCACTGAACTGATAAGAAACTCTTGGACCAAGACTCCAGATCATCATTAATTTTCCATTAGGTAATAAAATATTTGAGACTGCAGATAAGTCTTGAAACACCTGATGTGGCAATTTCTTCTTCTTTTATATATTTCACCACATAGTAGAATATATACTCTGTTTTCAGTGCTCAAACACCTTTCACAGTGCTTGAGGAGAGTTACAGACCTAAAGTAATCCATGAAGCCAGGCTGCTGAACTAAGCAGAGTAAATTTGCTAGCAGAAAATGCTGAGGAGAGCTGCAGGTCTTATGCTTCATTTCTTAAAGAGAAGCACTTCATTCTGGTCTGGAAAAAAGCATCTCTCTCCATTTAGGATTCATGATCCATCTCCTGATGTGAAAGACATTTAGCATACACACTCAAAAATCTCTCAGAAGTTGTGATATATTTAGCCTCCTTATCCAATACTTTCTAGCTTAATGGTCAGAGCGCATACTTTGATGCAATATGACTTGTTGAAATCCTTTTTGCCTGAGGGGATTTAACCTGTATAATCTATGAAATTATAGATAGAATATAAACTATCTATGCTGTTACTATTGTCTAGTTTGGATAACATTTTCATTATTATTGAAGAAGACTGGATTAGAGCTTGAGTGCAAAATAATAGTATCTCTTCTTCTTAGAAGTCTAGAACAGGCTTCTGTTTCTGTTTGTATTCTGCTACAGTCACATTAAAATAGGTGTCCATTTTGTTTCCTCCAAGAATGCATATAAGGAAGAGCAGCTTGTTAATGCGAATGAGTTAAATAATAAGTAATTCTAATCTGATTATGGCACATCTTCTTGAGGGGTATATTTTGAAGCTCTTAGCTATTTTTGAATTTTTACATGTGATCTATGTCAAGTCCACTGTATCTGACAGTGACTAGCTGAAGACAGTGAGATTATGGACATGAAGAAGTGCTTTTTTAGACTGTTTTTCACTTTGCAGAGGGAAGTCCTTGTAGCACATAAAGGTAACTGGCATGATGCCCAAGTACAGGAGTGATAAGGGTGAATATGTTAATAATTACCATTGTTAGATACCAATTCACCAAGATACCTTGTAATACATACAACTTTCCATTTACTTATATAACATGCTTATTTGAGGTTGCTATTACAAAATAAATTATTTTAAAAAATTCTGATTTAAGAGATACTTGTCTAGAAACATTCTTAAAAGAAACTTCTCACATATACCAAAGGCTTCTTAATTGAACAAGACTTGTATTTGAAAGTGTTAAAAAATGCCTGTCTAACGAATCATAGTCTAAAAAAATGTCAGATAGATAATTCCTTTTGGTTAAGGGAATTTTATTTTTTTTTTTACCTTAGTACTTTAAATGTCTATTTAAAAAAAAAAAAAACAAAAACCCACCAAAATGAAAAAGCCACTCTTCACTGGATGTCCAATTATTTTTTCTAATTAAACACACAAAATAAAAACTCAAATGAAAAATAATAGTGTATCTAAAGCAAATACAAACATGTAGTAAGATCGAGAAATGACATTTGATGTACTGTGTAAGAATCTAAACTCCTGAGGGTGTGATGCCATCTGACTTTCTAAGCCAGGCAGGACTAAATCTATTCAGTGTCTAGTAGGATGGCCTCAGAAAAGTGCTTAGGGCAGATTTCATTTACCCTAATTTTAGAAAGCTGCAAGCTGAATTTTGATTCTAAGTTGATTCCTGCAGGCTTCCTTTGCAGGCAATGAAAGGAGAAAGGCACATTTGGATGGTAACTTTTCTGGTTCTGAAACAAAGGTGTCTAATATTACTAAAATGATTGCACTCTGACTTACATGAATGTAATGAAAGCCAGAGATGACTTGACTAAATTTAGTGCCACACTTTGAGGTGTCAAATATAAGTTCAAAATAATTTCACTCTAATAGCCCAAGAAAATTGATTTTAGTATTTTCCCCTCCTGTTAAAATAATCATAATAAATGCATATAAAGAAAAGTTTTAATTGCATGGCAAAATCAGTCTATAAGTGCTCAGAGACAAGATATTTCTTCAAATGCTACTTTCCTAGTAAAAATCAAGAAAATTAATCAATAAATGTAAATTTCAGTAAAAATATTTGTGTTTTTGGTGCAGAGGAATGTTCCTTACACTTAAATTTTGAATTTTTACCATGAAGCAGCAATGGTTTTGTCATCCAGACTATCTTTTGCTCTTATATACAGTTATAGCCGAAGTCCATGAAATATTTCAGTGATTCTTCTTAAGGCGAATGGAGGAAATTCATCATGGATGTTACGTGGAAGTGGTATTTATTGAGAAAAGTACCTGTCTAGGGAAACTGTTCTAAAGAAGAGTTAAGAAACACAAGCCAATACAGCCTAATGAGAAAAGCTAATGATTTTGTGCCTTTTTTTAATTAAAAATAAAATATTTTTTATGTAAAAGTTTTTTTTCTCAAGAATTTTTAATTTAAAGGAAACAAAAAATATTTCTAAAATGTTGTTTGACAAATAGTTCTTTCAATATTATTCTGTAATACCTGTTAGAAATTATAATGTGCTGATATTGCATACAGTCAAAGAGCAGCTGTCTTTCATCTTTAATGTGTCTGGAGTAATCCTGGGATTCATTTTCATACTCTTAAGGATCAGCTTCTGGATGAAAGATGATAGCACAAAAAACCACTGTCAATACATAGTTTTCACTAAAAAAAATAATTAATGCACCTAAGATTTGAAACATGATATATTCTATACTTTGTCTCACAGCAGATGTAAATGCATGTATTTACTTGTGGCTTTAAATTAAATTATCCTTATTACAAATTTAAACTTCAAAATTCAGCATAATACAGCTTATCTAAAATACTATTTTCTAACATCCTACAGTCAAAAAAAGCTTTTGTCTTTTAAATGTCTGCGATGTGGTGTTATTGAAAAATAGCTTTTTGTAATCATAACTTCACCTGTTACAATTTGCATAGTGCCTGTTCTAAGAACTGAGATTTGATCATACTCATGGCTTACTCACACAGAATGTTACACTTGTCAGCTTGCATCTAACCTTCATTTTTCTATTCAGATGACAAAGATAAGAATAGTTTCTATTTTTAGGTAGCTTTTATGCTATCGGCACCTATGTAAAAAGGTATTTAATTTCTGACAAAATGTCTACTTAAAAGTAAGCAATGCATGTATAAAAATACAAATATGAAGTCTACTATAGAACATTGCATCTTAGAGGGCACATATATAGCTCTACCTTTTGTCATGAATCTTTTCCTAAATAAAAACTTATTTATTTATTCTTGTACAGAACATTGATTCTTTTTGCTGCAGCACTTTCATATTTCATTTATAAAGAAAGGCTACATGTATAATCCTTTAGAGTGCTTTCAGAATTCCAGGAAAAAAAGGCCCTTCTGTTCTTAAAAGAGAGCTATGGGAAGTTTGTCCTTGTTCTTCACATTGACACAGATGTCAGCCTGTAGCCACCTCTATTTAATTTTAACAAGTTTTGCTTCTTATTTGGGGGGGGCGGGGGGGAAGTGCTGGAAGAAACCATAAGCTGAATCACTGCCATTAAAGAAGAATTCTAACACACAGTAGAAATCTGTTACAAAAGGAGATCTCACTGAGGGAAAAAGATCTTTTTCATGAAGAAAAGATAATGCAAAGCTTTAATCTTTATAAAGGCTTTCTTTGGATATGAAAGTGTGTTACATTTTGTGTTGGTTTTTGTACTGAGACTGGCAGGTGGCTGGAAAAAGACTCAGGAGAGGTTAACATCTGTCTTTTCATAGCTTGAAGAATTCAGGTTTCATCTTTAACTCATTTTAACTCTTAGAATGCTGAAAGTATTAGAGTTTTCCCAGATCTTTTCCATGTTACAGCACTATGAATTATTTGTATGAACTGTGGTCCCTATCTGACACCAATTTCTAATGAGAAAGGTTCTCGGTGTGTTGGGTGAAGAAGTGACCGAAGGGCAGAGCTCAAAGGGTTGTAGTGCATGGGGCTACTTCTGGCTGGTGATCAGGTACCAGTGGTGTTCCTCAGGGATCAATTCTAGGGCCAGCTCTCTTCAACATATTTATGAGTGATCTGGATGCAGGAGTTGAATAAACTGTTGGCTGATGATACCAAACTAGGAGGTACTGTTGACTCCCTTCATGGACAAGATGCCTTGCAGAGGGACCTAGATAGATTGGAGCATTAGGTTATGATTAATGGGACAAAATTTAAAAAGTCAAAATGCTGGATTCTGCACCTAGGGTAGAGTAACGCTGGGCACAAGTGAAAACTGGGAGATGAGTGGCTGGAGAGTAGCCCTGCAGAAAGGGATCTGGGGGTGCTGATCTGCAACAAGCTCAATGTGAGTCAGAAGTGTGCGCTGGTGCACGCAGCAGCCAAGGGGGCAAACCACATCCTGGTTTGCAGTGCTTCAAACAGAGTATAATGAGCCAGTCAAAAGAAGCAACTACCTTATTGTATTCAGTATTGGTGCAGCCTCACCTTGAGTACTGCGTGCAGTTCTGGACCCCATAATCTAAGAAGGATGTTAAGGTACTGGAATACATCCAGGGGAGGGCAACAAAGCTGATGAAAGGGCTGGAAGGCATGTCCTATGGGGAGCAACTAAGCACTGCGGGTTTGTCTGTTTTGGAGCAAAGGAGCCTGAGGGTGACCCCGTTGCTCTCTATAGCGTCCTGAGGAAGGGGAGAGGGAGGTGCTGATCTCTTCTCCTTGGTATTCAGTGGTAGGATGAGTAGGAATGGTTCAAAGCTGCACCAGGGGAGGCTTAGACTGGACATTAGGAAGCATTTCTTTACAAAGAGGGTAGTCAAACACTGGAACAGGTTTTCTAGAGGCGTGGTTGATACTCTATGCTTGTCAGTGTTTGAGAGACTTTGGGACAATACCCTTAATAACCCACGTAAACTTTTGATCAGCCCTGAACTGGTCAGGCAGTTGGACTAGAGAATTATTGTAGGTCCCCTCCAACTAAAAACATTCTATTCTCTCTATAAACTATATGCATAATGTATTTACTATATAATATACCACATATGTATATGCACTATACCATATGTATTTTATATATGTGTATGTGATTTTCAGAAGATTCAGAAGCATGTGTAGCAAAATGTGACAGAAGGCAGTCCTTATGGTCATAGACTGGATCAATTGCTACAAAAAACAATCCCTTCTATCTTCCAGTTTGTTGCTCTTCACCAGATATTTAGCTCTTAATTATGGAGTGGATAGCACTGGCCATAAATAAAAGCTAAAGGGAATGGGCAGCAGTGTGTACTTTAACTTCCTCAGTCTAAAACTACAGGACCGTGGATGAGGAAACTGCAGAAGTAATGCTCTTTTCTGTAGCCTCTTGCACTGCAGTAATATGAACCACAGCGCTGAGCTGGATGGATCGCTGATTTAGGGCAGTAGTGGTCATTCCTTGTGTTCATCTGTTCTTATTGCACTTCTTGCAAAGATGACTAAGCAAGTCTGTGAGTGAGTTACTAAATTAAACTCTTTTGATCATATTTTCAGGACAACTTATTCTCATGTAGTTTATCCTTTTCCCAAGATGGTGTGAATATCATCAAATCCTATGATAATGTGTTGTGACTGTGCAAACACATATTAGTGGTCAGATCCTAATTAGAATAAGTATTTTTTCAAATGAAGGAATCATATGAGAATTATGGTTAATCCTGCTTCAGTATAAATGTTAAGGACATGGCACATAGAATAATATTACACACAAAATAATTATTTACATCTATAAAAACAAATACATTACAGGAATGATAAATGCCACTTATTTCTTGGCTTCCACCTGGGCCTTGACTTTTTGAAAAATTGATTCTATATTGTGTACAAAGCTAAGGATATGTCTAGTCTACTACCTAAAAATGAGCAATTGGTCTATATCTGGTCCAAGGCCGAATGACACCACACTATCTCACATCTATATTACTTAGAGGTAGCCTAAGTAGTATGTCTTTTATACATATCTGGCTTGTAAAAAGCTAGTTGAAGCAGCTGGAACATAAGCAGCAAATATGTAATCCACTAAGCAGTGAAGATGATCAGACATGCAGTGCTTCAGCTTGTTTCCTGACTATGCTTTATTTGCTACAGCAGATGTAGACCAAGGAATTTGTTATTTCACAGTACTTAAAGAAGGAAGAAAGGCATTGGAAAAAAGACTTATTTCTAGGCCAGAGGTAGTGAGGTGTCTGGGTGCAGACAGTGAAGTCTAGACCCCCATCTTAGTCACCAGAGTATACATCAGTCTTCTTTAAAAATGGCAAAATTTCCTGCCTCCGGTCAATTTTCGTTTTTTCAACCTCAGTCCAACAACCCTATAACTTTGTTCCTGCCTTCGCTTATTTTCATTCCCTGTTTTGTGCTACATCCTATGCAAAACTATGTAAAGAAACTTTACCTATCCCGATAGAGATTCTGCAACACAAAGGTATTAGAGGTGGGTTTTCACAATCAGTTACTTCCTACTTTCATCTCAGACAAGGCAGAAACACATTACAGCACAGTACAGCTAGTAAGACTCCCAGCAATAGGTGGCACAGAAGGGAAGATGGAGTTTCACTGCTACACAGAATACTAATTCTTGACAACTCCGTGGAATCTTTTGTGGGAGTAGGCAGTGAATGCAAAGGCTACTTCTCCTCAGTAGTGTGGGAGTTGAGACTCCAGTAGTCATGAATCCTCCCATCCATCACATCCAGAAAATGTTGTCTTCATCAGCACAGAAAGGAAAAAATATAATTCAATGTGTTCCACTCTTCCGGAAACTACAGTTTATGCATAAAGCAGCGGGCTTTTGTAGCTGTCCAGTAAATTCAGTATAACATCTCTTAACACTTTTTCACATTTAACTTGAACTAGATGACAAGATAAGTATGAATACTCTAGGTCTAAATTTATGAAACATAAAACAGTTCTCTTGTGACAAGTGGAAGTGCTAATGAAAACATCTAAACTGGGCATGTAAGATTGTCTGGAACTGTTTACACAGAAAAAGAGACACAGTTACAGTATCTGTTTTATATCTCTGACCCCTACATAAACATTACAAATCTGTGTACACACAGAAGTCAAGAAAGGAGAAAAAAAGTTTAAAAAGGCAATTTGCATTTTGAAGTGCTACTAATAAGTGCATTTAAAGTGAGCACACAGGACTAGGATCTTAGCAACTACCAGCAATATTATTAGACTATGACTAGGTTTATAGGAAAATCTTTGTTGAGTTACAAAGGCAGAGAGAAATAAGATGGTTTAAGGATGAATTAGTTGTGAAGATTAAACTAGGAAAGAGCCATCTGAAGTAAAAAGCAATTAAATGGAAAATCGTCTCTCACAAGAGACATTTTGTATTTTACAGTCACTGGCTAAAAGATAACAACATGTGAAAAATCACATATTTGAAAGATTCTGCTTTTAATTGTATTTTTCACCATCTATTTTAGTCTCCTTAACCTCCATGCTGAATTTATTTCTGATCTCATTTTTCTTCCATTAGCTATTCTGTTCCAGTAACAAACAGTACATTGTGTCCAATGTCAAGCTTAAAGGACTTCCGCTATATAATGTACAGTCAGTTCAGGTAAGGTCTTTGTAGTTCATCTGCAGCATGCAGAGGTACACTTTCTATGTTGCCCATGAAAAACATGGTAAAGAAAATACATCAGTTTGCAAAGAACTTTATATACAAAAAGTATAAGATTCATCAATAGATTCTGGTATCCTGTGCCTGTTCACTCACTATTTTCCCACATCAGAAAATGGTTGCAGTGGCAATCATTGTTAATAATTAATGATTAGTTTCCAAATTCTGCTTCTGTCTACTCAACTGTATCTCTGCAAATTCATAAATATCCACTGCTACTTATTCAATAACATTCCAATAAGAAAACCGATTTTGTGCTATTCAAAGCAAGTATCATTCACATTGACAATATATTAAAAGATAACAAATAAAGAGGGCATCTGAAAGAAGGCAGAACCTTTAAATGTCTACATTAGGAAAGGTATATATTAGTGAGAGGACAGAAGAAGAGACAACATCCAGTTAGACTATATCTCTTATTATGTGGGCAGTGGATGGCATAGTTTAATCTCAGTAGGCAGCTTGGCCCCACACAGGTGCTCGCTCACTCTTCCACGGTGGGATGGGGGAGAGAATCGGAGGCGCAAAATTGCAAAAATTAATGGATGGACAGAAGGACAGTTCAATAGATAAAGCAAAAGCTGCACATGAAGCAGAAACAGAGAAGACCTTGAGACTGTGTAAGCACTGTTCAGCAACAGCTAAAACATCCCTGTGTCGTCATCTTTGTTTTGGTGACAAATCAAAACCATATCACCATACAAGCTACTAGGAAGAAAAATAATTCTATCCCAGCCAAAAACAGTACAGTGGAACATAAAGGCTCTCTGAGACAAAAGGAGACATCTTCTATGTTTCCAAGCATGTTCTTCCCTGCTGTATTCCCCCAGTATCACTTTGATGAACATTAGACGCATTTCAGCCCAGAAAGTGGTCCTAAGGACTGAGAGAGGGGGGACAATGAGAAATTTTGGAGATCCATGTCTTGCTGTCACTGACCTCAGTCAATGACAAGTTAGCAGTGAACTATGAAACCACTTCTCTTAGTTATACTATTAATTTCACAATCCCACTCATCCTTTTAGCTGTAGAGATCTCAAAAAATAGACAATGATTGTTCATACTGTAAAATATAATGTTTGATTAGGTCTGTAAGAAAACCTGTCAAAAGAAACAAAGCACGGACATTTGACTGTTATTTCTTCTCTCTAACTTAGATGAATATTTCTATACAAACTTCTATGCAATGTAAAATGTTGTCCATTATTGGCACAAGGGAGGAATATAATTACTGTATTTCTGTTTTTTTTCCAGATGTACAGCTTGTTAGAAAAGAACAAAAAATGAGTAAGAGAAAAAGTTATTAAAAGGCATTTTGTTTCTGTCTTCAAATAACCAAATAATCTGCTGAGCTACTTTTTAAATTTTGTGGGGAAAAAAAAATGTGGGAAATCCAAGTTACATGCTCGCATGTAAAATTAAGTACCTAGGGAATATATTAAACAATGTAATATTGTGCTGACAACAAATCTTCATAGTTAACCCTGTAAAACAATCTCCTAATTTGACAAGTATGACCTGAGAGACTGGTTTTTGTCCCAAGATTTCTTGGAAATAGATCACATCCTCAGGATTTTAGAATAGTAAATGCACCACTAAAGCAGCAACAAGAAAAAAATAAACTCTTACCTCTTTTCCAATAATTTCTTGAAATAAAGGTCAGTGACCCAGATCATGATGCAAGAAAAACCTATGAAGCCAGCCCTGTTCTATGCCATCATAACCATCGTAAAAACAAATAAACAAATAATCAGAGAGTTAATTTGTTTCCCTGACCTATCTCTTGCTGAATTAATTTACTTCTACATTCTTCTTAAAACTTCTGTAACCTAATTTCTGACAATTGTTATAAAAATAATTTGTCCAATTTCCTAGTTTTGATCTGTTTATAAATCTCCTAGCCCATCATATTTCCGTTAATTTCTATTTTAGTTAAGGTATATGTATTTAATTCTTAAAGTCTTCATAAGCTGGTCCTTCCAGAAAGTTGTTTTTGTTTTGGGTTTTTTTTTGTTCTCTTGTCAGAATTATTTATATTCTTTAGATAGTAATAAGAACAGTATTTCATGTATTTCTGCGTCAGAGCACATAAAAAGCAATTATTATGCCTGTACTTTATGATGGGCTATAGTACAAATCATATTAATATAAACGTGAATTCCAAATCTGTATTAAAAATAATATGGGTTTTCACTGTTTCTACTAGGAGGCTGGATACAGAACAAAGGAGACAATTTAGGGTGGGGTAGTATTCAGGCTGCTTGATATGAATGACTAGCATAAGTGTCATGATACTGTGACTGTGGCTTTCTCCGCCAAATTTGAAATTATTGATATGTGTTAGCTATCACATCCAAGAATTCAATTAATTCAGACAAAGGAACATCCAATTTGTGAATTTCAAGTAGCAACTCTGGACATGGTTCTCCCTTTGCAGGAAATGATGGAACCATAGTCTCAATAGAACCTAATAATCAACAATTAACAGTGTTTTCTTCTGAAAGACACTGTATCTCTTTTCTCGGAATGGTAATTGTGTTTCCTTCCGTCTCATTTTGAGTGTTGAAATTTTCTTAGTTCTGTTCCTTTGAAAGAAGACAGACATGTATATGGTGTAAGAATCTTAAAAGGAAGTCAGGAGCAGGAAAAAAGTCTGAGACATACAACCATACTGAACTGGTTAAAAAAAAATCTGCCTAAAATGAGATTCTGACAGTAAACCATTACTGGACATCCTATTTACTTTACAGTCCTTTAATGTAGGGTAATGTTCTTCATGACAATATCAATATTCAAATCAGTGCAATGTGTTTTAGGGTATGATAAGATTAATGTTTAGAATATTTATCAAAATCTAAATATATTCTAAAGTGTCACCCAGTTATCTTTTCTCCAGATTGAGGATATGATTTTAAATTAGTTTTTCTTCACCTCATAAGAAAGTGTGTATTTGTTCCCAAAGAGTTGATCATGTCTCTTCTTTTTCCAGAAATATTTGCTGCATTATTTTACTGCATGACTAGACATGATTTAGAAATTATAATTGCCAACAGTTAAGAAAAAACTTTTAGTGACTCATAAAGAGGTCATTAACAGACTATAAAGCTAGAAGTTTCTCTTGCCTGTTGTGCAAAAGATTATGGTTCCTGCATTGGTCCTTGCCTATTCATGTAGATGTGAGGCATGATAACATAGTGGAACATTTTAAAAACAGAACAATTTATATCTTTCTCGGCAGAAAATGAAATTACATTTTCCTTTTTATGTTAGACCTGTAAGATTCTAAATCATCTAAATGAGGCACACCGTATATGTTTTGAACTACATCATACATACTACCTCTGTATTATACTTCCAAAGGTTAGTCTGCATGCTTGAGCTACAACTCAAAGTTTCATTTTTGTTAAGTCTGTATACAGTGTGCTCCTTATTTGTATGGATAAAGTGGTATATGACATGATGGTCATGTCTATGCCATATTTTTTTGAATCACGAAATAACAAGTATATCCATAAGGATGTTAGACCAGTCAGGATGGGAATAATAGAAGGGCATGAAATACATAAAACAGATGTAACTTCAGAAACATTTCATTCTGTCCTTTAAAAGATGCAGTCAAACAGAAGTACCAAATGTTTACAAATTCTACAGTTTCTTTAAATGCTATTGCCTAAAATATAATTGCATACCAGCAAATAAAGGGACAGTAAGAAGTCTTAGATTTATTCCTCTCAATATGAAGCTGTTTAGTAGCAGTATTTTCTTGAGAAAATAAACATAAACTTCAAAAGAAATTGACTTTCGAAATTAGATGCTGTCACACAACACTTGACAGACAAACGAAGTTTGATGACCAACACATCTATTCTCTCATCAAGCTGCAAAGTATCCAGAATTCCTGTAGTAAAGACATCATCATTTAACAAAAGTAACTCTCTGATTCTAGGGCAGTGTCTTCTTTTATAGCAAGAGTAGCATACTGTATGAAAGCCAAACAGAAATGAATGTAAAAATGTTTGCTCACTTTCAAAATACATCCAGAATGGGTGATAGAAAATATTTCAGAGAGCTTACAACATGCCAGTAAGTAATGCCCTTTTTTTTTTTTTTTTGGAGGGGGGAGAACTTGAAATCCTCAACCCTTGAATTTGATCTCAGATCGTTAAAAAAACTTGACAAGATTATACTGCTTGGAGGAAACTAACAATAAACCTTTGTAGATTATTATCAGTGTCACTGATACTATTAGAGTAATTTTACTAACTTGTGCAGTTTCAACAGTACAGCAGTTTAACTGTCAGGCAGAAATGTTGGAATAGGTGTATTCCTTAATCTTAAAAATCCTTGGCACATAAAACTCTTCATGATTAGAAATGAAAGACTGATTAATCACATCCCAACAATGCAAGAATTAAAAAAAAAAAATCTAGAGAGAAATCTTAGTAAGAGGCTTAATTGTAAATTATAACATTCAGTACGTAGATTTCAAGTTATGATAATTTAGAGGAAAAGGAGCATGATACCATCACTGATCCTGCTTTTGCTATCTGACACAGGAAATTTCACAAGAAAGGTCAGTACTCTGCCAGTGGCTGACAGAATGAAAGTCTTCCAAAATTATACAGTAGGGTAAGAAGAACACTGCATTACTAGAATTTTGTCTGACAGACAACTTAAAATAACTGTTTGATATAAGTTACACGTTTTAAATGTGTTAAAGAGGAACTTAAAATAAAACCAAAAAAAGACAGAAGTATTCCTGAAAAAAAAAAGTCTTATCCAAAATGAGGTTATCTTCAAATACATTTTTAAACACTAAAGCAATACTTTAACTGATCTAAACACACAAATATTTTTTAAATAATTTCTAAGAAACTGATTTTTTAAGCTAGTATAAGGACACTCTTCTCATTTCTTGACATAAATGTATGTACTTCAGGTCATCTTTGATGATAATCCTGTCTCTAGAATAAAAATTCAGGCTGCAACAGTGCAAAAAGTGTGATAGACTTGATTAACAAGCGTTACTCAACAAGACATTCAACAGACAGCATAAATATAACTTCCTTTACAGAAAGCCTATGACAAGTTGCGAGTTTTGGCCCAGGTATGTAAATTTCTAGTTAGACAGTTATCTGTTCACCTTAAAATTTTTTGTTTACTTTTTATAGTAATGCTAGATTCTCTACTGTTCTCTCACTCTAAGAAATAATTAAAACAATGCAAAAGTGTCTCCAGGTTCTTTACTCAGTTATACGTAATTATTTTGGAGAGTGTGGCACATCTATCTAAAGATTATTTTCTATCTGAAGAGTGTTAGGTTATAGAATCACAGAATCACTGGGGTTGGAAGGGACCTCTGGAGATCATCTAGCCCAACCACCCTGCCAGAGCAAGTCCACCTACAGCAGGTTGCATGGGGTGGTGTCCACGCAGGTTTGGAATGTCTCCAGAGTCAGAGACTCCACCACCTCTCTGGGCAGCTTCTCCCAGTGCTCTGCTACCCTCAAAATCAAGAAGTTGCTCCTCATGTTCAGATGGAACTTCCCATATTCAAGTTTGTGCCCATAACCTCTTGTCCCATCACTGGGCACCACTGAAAAAAGACTGGCCCCCTCCTCCTGGCACCCTCCCTTTAAGTATTTATAAGCACTGTTGAGATTCCCCCTCAGTATTCTGTTCTCCAGACTGAAAGACCCCAGTCCCTCAGTCTTTCCTCATGAGAAAGGTGTTCCAGCCCCCTAATTATCTTTGTGGCCCTTTCCTGCACCCTCTCCAGCAGTTCCCTGTCCTTCTTAAACTGGGGAACTCAGAACTGGACACAGTACTCCAGGGCAGAGTAAAGGGGGAGGATCACTTCCCTCAACCTGCTCGCTACACTCCTCTTGATGCACCCCAGGATGCCATTGGCCTTCTTGGCTGCAAGGGCACATTATTGTCTCATGGTCATCCTGTTGTCCACCAAAACTCCCAGGTCCCTCTCCGCACAGCTGCTTTCCAGCAGGTCAGCCCCTCACCTGTACTGGCGCATGCAGTTATTTGTCCCCAGGTGCAGGACCCTACACTTGCCTTTGTTGAACTTCATATGGTTTGTCTCTGCCCAACTCTCCATCCTGTCCAGCTTGCACTGAATGGCAGCACAGTCTTCTGGTGTGTCAGCCGCCCCTCCCAGTTTTGTGTCATCAGCAAACTTGTTGATGGTACACTCCATCCCTTCATCCAGGTCATTGATGAACACCTTGAACAGGACTGGACCCAGCACTGACCCTTGAGGAACACCACTTGTTACAGGCCTCCAACTAGACCCTGCCCCACTGATCGCAACCCTCTGAGTCCTGCCTGCCAGCCAGTTTTCAATCCACCCCACTGTCCATTCATCTAACCCACATTTCCTAAGCTTACCTATGAGGATGCCGTGGGAGACGGTGTCAAAAGCCTTGCTGAAGTCAAGGTAGACAACATCCACTGCCCTCCTCTCATCTATCCATCCAGTCATGACATCGTAGGAGGTTATCAGATCAGTCATCCATGACTTCCCTTTGGTGAATCCATGTTGACTATTTCTGATAACCTTCTTTTCCTCCAGATGCTTGGAGATGATGCCCAGAATGACCTGTTCCATCATCTTTCCAGGGATGGAGGTGAGGCTGACTGGCCTGTAGATTCCTGGATCTTCCTTCCTGCCTTTTTTGAAGACTGGAGTGACATGGGCTTTCCTCCAGTCCCCAGGCACCTCGCCTGTTCTCCAGGACCTTTCAAAGATGATGGAGAGTGGACCAGCAGTGACTTCTGCCAGCTCCCTCAGCGCTCGCGGGTGCATCCCACCAGGACCCATGGACTTGTGGATGTCCAGTTTTACTTTATTGATCTCTAACTTAATCCTCCTCAACCCAGGGAGAGTATTCCTTCCTCCAGTTACATGTAGAGAGACAGACTCTGTTACCTGTAGAGTCTGAGAGTCCTGAGGGCTGGCCTGAGCAGTGAAGGCTGAAGCAAAGATGGCATTCAGTAACTCTGCCTTCTCTGCATCGTCTGTCACCAGGTTATGTGAGAAAATCTTTTTTGCATGCCACAAAGTAGAAAAGAGACAATGACAGGTGGAGCAGCCCAAACACTACCCCTCTGGGATACTTCCAAGCCCATCACAGCAGCCATTATTCCATCAGAGGCCCACCTCCACAAGCCCAAAGGAGCACAGGCCCGCAAGAGTAGGCAGGAACTCAAGAACTCAGAGGATGGGACACCATGTTCAGGCCCTTCCCAGGGCTGTCCCAGGATACCATCCACCACAATGTCCAGGTTTGAAATCAATCAAGAAGATAAGCAGCTCTCCAGAGCAACTCTGGGACTGAGGAAATTCACTGTCTAAGGCTATGGAACATATTATGGGATGTAGGGGAAGACCATTTTGGGATTGTACAAGACTTAATATGGGATGTTTAGGGGAAAAACAAAGGTGAGGAAAGGGAAGGATACAGAACATTTCAGGAGGGACAAATGTGGGAAAACAGAGGAATAAGATGGTAAAAAGGGCTGGTCTTGCATAAACAGATGGCTGGTCAGTATGCTCACCAGGCCCATGCCTTGTGTAATATGATGGACAAACCATTAAGTTTAAAGCTATGTTTACATGAGTGTGCTATTGAGTTTTCAGTCCTAATCTCAGTCTTGAGCATGAGGTGTAAACTTTCAAAATGTGTATTGCTTTTTAACATTTTCATAGGTACTAAACCCATCTATAGGCCCCCTGTCTCAGTTTGGAGTTACTATCAACAACTGCGTAGGTTAGAAAACTTCTGGTTAGGGTAAGTCTCTAGTAATTAACCATGGCAGCTCATTAAGTCTCTGTTACAGAAAGATATAACAAGCAAGATTAAACCACCAAAGCAAGTCATACAAATGACTAACTGTTAGTTTTTCTTGCAGGTGACTAGTTGTGACAGTCAGTTTTCAGTCAACTGGAAGCCAAGTTTAGACAGGTTAAAGAAGCTAAAAATACCTTTAAGCTGCCTCTCGCTTGCAAATTTCCAGACAAAAGCAATGTGTTAGCACAGCTGAACTATGATGACACTGTAGCACAAATAACAGAAGGCTGGCCAGGAACTACATTTTAACACATTCTTAATTTTTTTCACTTTCCCCCCACCCCACAGAAAGACTAGGGGGTTGTTGGTTTTTTTTGGTTTGTTTTGGGTTTTTTTGGGGGGGAGGTTGGTTGCTGATGGATTTTTGGTTAGATTTGTTTTGGGTTTTGTTTGTTTTTTTTCAACAGAAGTCGGTCTGATGAAATCATTAAAACATCTGTGAGGAAATAGCTTTTTGGAATAGATTTTTGCACATCCCACTTCTCAAAAAACCTAATTAGCTTATTTCTTAATTTTAACCTAAGTGAATCTAGGATTTTAAAGTTTATATGGAACCTGCTAAGCAGAACAGAGTGAGTTAAAAAAAAAAATTAATCACAAAGTTTCTACTTATCTGTCTTGCTTAGCAAATTTTATGATACAGTTCTAGCCCTTTCAGAAGCATTTCCTGGACACAGTGCCAAGATGAGAACATGACTTTTTTCCAGTAGGTGATATGGTATATGTCCCTCTACTTATTCACAGCTCTTCAGTTTTATCCACTATGTTCGACACTCTGCTACATATCATATGCTCTTTAGCTACTTTACCTCCCCAAACACATGCAGTACAGACCCATTCTCAACTTAGTGCTTGAAAAATCCATTCTGGTTATCTGCAAGGTAGTCTTCACTTATTTTAAACATTTGTATTTAAAAAAGCAATCTCTGGATTGTCTAGTGATCATATGATCATTGTCTGACTTGTAGTATCAGCTCTTCGAATGCCGCATATGGTATATGCCATATATGAAACAAATTATAAGGAATCAGGTTGTAATAAGAAGTAGCAAGGTAGCCCCAAACTGACCATAAGACCAAGAAGAAAGGGACCACCATCTGTCCATTCGGATCTCTCAAATTTACAGGACAAAGTACTCTGATTTAAACTTTATTTCATTAACTCATTAAGAAATATGATAAACAAAGATGACAAACAGAGGCTCAATCCCCTTTTGCCCAGACTAGTCTGTCACATTAATTCACTTATATACCACCCAAGTTGTAAGATTTCATAACTTATAATCTGTAACTCTTAATATTTGGCACCTATGAGCAAAAGGTAAGTATTAGTTACTTAGCTCACAGTGAGAGTGCTCATCCTACCTCCTCCATCACGGTGCAGGCGTCCTTTGTATCACATCAGGAAGCATGAAAACCTTAGCAGTCCAGCTGCTGCTGGATACACTTCAAAAGCTTTTTGAGTAAACTGATCTTTTATACTCTCCAGTCTGAAGGCTTGGTCTATACTATTTCCATAAGTTAGTGGATTGTGAGGAAGCTACCACACAAAAGATAATGGCTGCCAGAGATAGCAATTTGCAGGTAATCATAGCTGCATAACGGCCCTTCAGCTCTTTCTGGCCACCTGTCCTGCTTACTTAGAGCTCTCACTTTGACCCAATGGTGCTGCTCCTGGCATACGTCAGGCTTTAGCATAAGCTGTCTTAGTCAAAATCTGAGAAGGAGCTGAGTGAACAGACCACCACAAGTATCATACTTCCTGCACTGAAGAACTAGAGACATTAACAACATTTTGTGGCAATACACCACCCCTCTAACTGAGGAACACTGGCGTCATCATGCTTAGGACCTCTGGGAACATTAGAGGAATGACTACAACACCAAAGAAAAGCATAAATATTAGTTTTACTCTATTCCAGAGTAATACATTTTTCTAGAGTATTAATTTTCTGTCTTAGTATTATTGTAACTAGACTCATGATACCTGTTATAATTGCATTAGGTTTTTAAAATTTTACCTAAGATAACAATAAATTGCTTCCATCTACAAGGTGTGTTAAATTATTGCCTATATAAACATTATAGGGACAATAATTTTCATTGTGAGATGGCAATAAAAGTAGATAGTTCCATGAACATCTTCTCTTCTACCAGTGAGCTAACTGTCTAAAAGATTCAAACTAGAAAGTGTAAGCTGTCTGGAATCAAGATTAGTCAAACTCTTTGCGTAAATACTTCAAGAGTTGTATTCATCTGAGTTGAACCTGATCTTCTTGTTTATTGCTCACTTCCTAGCAGATGTGGCAAATTAATTCTTTGGAGATAGGCTGCTGCAATCATAGCTACTCTCCATGTTATGCAATGTTGTAAAAACAGGATTTAGGGGTACTTTTTACTTTGGGGGTATTTTTTAGTACTCTGGTTTCCTACATAAACAGAGTTTATGACATCCCCATGTTCATCTGTATGTCTTTGTGATCACTCCCCTCACCAGCAAACCTTTCAACTCTCCATGAAATTTCAACCGCATTTGAGAAAGCAGAAAAGATCTCGAAGACAATAAAGATGGTGCAAATTTCCTAAAGGTTGATGGAATTGTACAAAATATTACTACCTGCCCTAATCACCATGGATTTTTTTGTCAGCTCTATTTCCAATATCTGACAAGACGCTGTAATTTCTTTCTTATGATGTAAAGATTTGAGCAGAGATGACCAATTGACATCCTGTCCAGGACAGTATCAAGGCTTCTCCAGTCTCTGGTTCTCCTCTTTAACACCATTCCTGTGTAGAGTTCTGTATTTTTTTCCTATTAATTTTTTTTGCCTTGATAATTTGGTGAAAAACTAAGATTTCTTAGAGGATTTAGTCTTGTTACTACAAAGACATACTGTGCCATCTGACACCCAATGAACCTTACCAATTTTTACTTTGGCTCTTAAGAAGAATTAAAATGAAGAAAGTATTGCCTATTAAGATATATGCAACACAGCACTAACCAAAAGTATTGATTTTACTGCTAGAACGTATGTTAAGAAAATGCTAAATGTGTACTTTAAGCAAAGATCCTTATGGAACTGTTATTACTATTTCTGACAAAAGTTAACTCTGCAGAACAATGACAGAAAACAGACCTTCAGTTTAGATTCTTTCCTCCTCCTTAACACCCAGCTATCACAAAGATACTTAGTACTGAGGGTGGAAATATCTCAGTCTTTAAATGCTTTCACTTGATCCTATATTGTTGAAGAAAGTAAGAATTTTGCCATTGATTTTAATGGGCACAGATGTACACCAACTGCAGGGAAACAAATTAGCTAAGTTTTTCAGCTAAAACAGATGTGTCACCTTCCTAATTCTGCTACCACAGCAGCTCTCCACTTTGTATATATCAGAAGCAGAAAGAATAAGACTGTAGAAGCTGACTGTTTCTGAATTGTTGAGACATGCAAAATGCATTTATGGCTTTTTCTGGATGTCATGGCAAAGTTCTTTTTATATGCACTATGATTTTTTTGGCATAAGGTCCAAAAAAACATAAGTATGAATAAAACCAAAATCCATACCAATAATATTTTGTAACTGGACAAACATATGCACAATGTCATTGAGAATTCATTGTTTGCTAGTGGTCATAAACCAACCAAAAGTTAGCTTTACATGTCCTCTAACGCATAAATCAATAAAACATTATTCAACCATCTCTTCATTATAGACTATGTTCTAATCCCTAAGTGCTTTCTGCTACCTTGTTCAGTCAATCATCTGAAGCTGTTCAACAGAGCTATTTCTGTTTCAAAGGGGACAATGAATTTAGAGTTAACTCTGACATTGTTCCATATCTGAGAGAAAAAAATATTTAATTTTTGAAGCAAGTGTATAAACATAACATCACTGTTTATTTAGAAGCTGTTATGATCAGCTGCTTTTATTTTTCTCATCTGACTCTACTGTCTCATCTTTGCTTTGTATATTTTGTGTAAAATATACTGTCATTAAATTTGTTGCAAAATCTCAGTATTATTGACTGTTTATGGTGAATTTATGTGAAAAAGAAAGCCAATCTCAGTACTGCTAGAGTAGCAAACAGTATGTATAATTTGGTTATCATTTTATGTCTTGTCTTGAGTGTATTCACTTCCAGCCATTTTCCTATTCAGTATTGCTTGCTTTCATTGCTGACAGCCAGTCACAGAATTTGTCCTCTCACTTCTGTCTCCTAATTAGATTAGTTAAATCTCTCTAAAACCTGGCAAAATGCCAAACCATGTGATTTTTAATATGAATTCACTGTTGGGTATCCTGCTTTATCTTCAGCCCCACTAATCTGTGCATCTCATCTCTTCATTACACCTTGGGCCATCACCGGAGGTGAAATTTCTTTAAGACACTCCATCATACCAATGTCATTCTTACTTGACGTTTATTTGAAAACCACTGAACAATTTGATACCTGAGTGCTTCTCTAAATGCAAAGACTTAGACTGCTGATATAATTAACTTTCTGTAAGCCTCCCTGACCGGATTTGCTTTTCTGGAAGTACCTCTGTTTTTAAGAATAGTCCCAAATCTTAAGAGGTGACCCTTCCATGACAGCCAAAAGTAGATATTTATCACTTAGATTAAATGTAGGACACATTTCTTTAGAATTGTAGTATTACTTGAACTATTACTATATTACTTGTAGGAAGATGCACAAATCTGAATTTCAGGAAACATAAGCTACCAGAATTATTGATCCATGTTCATTTAATGTGAATTTTATTAAGCTGTATTAGAAACACTACTGTATTGGGTTTACACGGCAAGGTTTGGCCAGGGGCTGTGGGGGTCGTCTCTTTGGGAAGAGGCTCTAACAGACCCACCACAGGACATGGCTGAGCCCCTCAGCCATAGTGGCATCTTGGGGAAAACATATTTAAGAAAGGACAGAAAATACCACACAGGCAGAGGAGGAGGGAAAACAAAAGTAAGAAACAGCCCTGGGAACACCAATGTCAAAGAAGACAGAGGGGGAAGAAGTGGTCCAGGAACTGGAACAGAGATTCCCGTGCAGCCCATGGAGAAAAAACAGAATGGAACTAGCATTTCCCTGAAGTCTGTGGAGAGGACTATAGCAGAGGAGATAATTCCCTGTACCTTGTGAAGCAGACTATGTTAGAGCAAGTGTTCCCTTGGAAGAGCCCACAGTGAAGGAAACCACTTTGGCCTGTAGAGGACTCCACACAGGAGCTGGATATTTCCTGAAAGAAACGTGACTCATGGAGAGTCCATGCTGGGAGCAGATTTTTCTTCTTAAGAAAATGCATCTTGTGGGGAAAGCCTGCACTAGAGCAGGAGAGCCGCAGAGAGAAATTGCTACATACCAACCATACCACTCCCCATCACTGCCTGTGCTGCTTGGGATGGGGAGAGGATTTGGCAGTGATGGAGTGAAGATGAGTCTGTGAGAGGGGAGAGGAAAGTTGTTTTTTTAATATTTGCCTTTGTTACTCACTACCCAAGGCTATCTTAACCATCAATAAATTAAACTAACTTCACCAAGTCGAGACTGTCTTTATCTCAACTCATGAGCTTTCTTATCCTATTTTCTCCTCCTATCCCATTAAAGAGGGGGAGTGAGCAAGTGGCTATGTGTGGGGTTTTGCCCTTGGCCAAGGTTAAACCTCCACAACTGCTTTTCGGTAACTGTATAATTATTTGAGTCAATTGCTACCAGCATTAAAGAGCAGAGCCTTAATATGTCATCTATGTCCACTGGCTAATTCCAGATATATAGAGTGTGGAAGTCTATATCTGAGTAGGTAATCTTAGGTCTCCTTCAAAATCCATAAAGAAAAATGGCCATATTAGGATGTGCTTTGTTGATTTATTATAGTCCTCTACTTTATAGTAAGATAAATCACCCCATCCTTTCTTTCCATTGATTAGAAGAAAGGTTTGCAAGCTCTAATGCAGATGATAGAGACACCATTGGATCCTAATTCCCTCAAAATTTGTTTCTGTTTCATCTCAATTCTTACCAAAGTTAGGCTGGTTTACCATAAGGTATTTTTAAGAAACATAAAATAATTCTAAATTTTCACAAAGTTCTCTAGATATGAAAACCAACAGAGACTTACATTTTCGGTTTACTAATATCTGGATTTTCTTTACACTGAGATGCCATAGACTCTTAGATTAAATATGTCTGAAATATGTATGAAGCTGCAAATGTTGACTTAATCTCTATTTGTGGAGGAAGGATCATATAAGTCTTACTGGTGCCTTATATATGCCATGTATCAAAGCAGGTCTACAGTAAAAGGAGGTCAGTATTTAAAGACATTAGATAACACATAATATGACAAACAGTTCTTCTGGCAGCAGTGCTGATCTATGCAGACTTGGTTCATTGCATTATCCCATTAATTGTACTGCTAGTTACAGGGATATGACAGAGAAAAAATAATCAACAGACTGAAGTAGCTATTTTTAATTTTGAGGAGCTTTAAGATACAACTCCACAGCTGACTAAACCCTGAAGACAAAGGAAGTCATGTTAGGGTAGAACAACTATTCAGTACCAGGTGATGCACAAAATAACATGTCCCCATAGAAATGCAAGAGAAGCAGTCACATCACACACATCTGTGCAGGCAGGAGTGTGTGCCATGAGAGAGCATTCTGTGGTTGAAGACAAACCTGGCCTCAAATTCACTGTATGTCTGCTATCCTGTGGCTTCTTGAAAGGGTTCTGTCATGGTTTTCAAGGCAGACCTGTAATCAGACATGCTGTCGTACAGGACGCAAGGCTATACCTCACAGATGTTCCCTTGAACTGTCTTTCCTAAGATCTTTTTGCCAATGTAATAAATCTGTCCCTCCTCTGCTTAGACAACAGTATTGCAATCTAGTAGTATTGGGGAGGTTTCTCTCAGCTGATGGAATTTCACTCCTAGATATAGATGGTAAAAATATTATGGATACCACTTCTGTATGGCAGCTGGAACTCTACCATCTAAAATACTGGACCTCAGGAAGTTCTTCTTCAACCCCTCTTTTTCAGAATTTAAACTATGTTTATGATCTTATTTTTCAGATATATTTTTTTCAGGAGCATAAAGTAAAGCCAGCTTTTGCAACCACCCTTTTGACAGGTTACTAAACGCAGTGCTCTTAACTAAACATAAAAAATACACCAAACTGAACAAAATAATAGAATATATTGATCTCCCTTCATTGAGTCCTTCAAAAATCTGCTGCTGTCTCCAAGGTAATTCAGGATTTCCTGCATTATCAAAGAATGTCTCCTACAGCACATGGAATTACTTTTATTATTGATCTTTTTTCACATTAAGTTACTATGAATGTGAAAATTGGAAGCATCAATTCTCCCTTCCTCATGTGTGCCTTTAAAATGTTTTCTTCATTCATCCCAAGGTCAAAGACTTCAACACTTCAGTTATGTCATTCTCTGTTTGGAAAGTTTTTGAACTCTTATAGCTTTTCAGAAAATTTAAAGCAAACATTTATTTCACTAGCTTCAGTCAACTCAGTGTCCCAAAGAATTACAGATGACATTGTCACTCTTCCTGAAGCCTTGTACTACAGACATATGAACAAACATGGATATACTGACTGCTCAGCAGTCAGTTCATGTCACAGTTCTTGTCACAGTTTCCTAATAAATGTTGCGTAACTTAAATATGCATATGATTCATAAGACTTCCATGTAACTAAGAGATTCCCATACTATCTCCGCAACTATTCCACATTCTGCAAGAATCTGGATGAGAAGAAATGGCTTTTTTTATACTACTTCAATCATTAAAACTAATTAATCTATTTTTTATGACATTTAAAGCATAAACAGGCTGGCAACACAATGTTTATATGCCTTATATGTGGTCATGACCAACACAGTTGTTTCCCATGACATCAGCATGCAGTTTGGTTTTTCCCTATTTTAAGGAAAATTTCATATCTGTTTAAAAGGTGTGTAAGGGGAAAAGAAAAAAAAAAAAAAAAAAGCTTTGCAAAAGAAAGATTTAGCAGAGAAAAAAATATTCCTAAAATAAGTAGACTGAAATTAAGGATTTGAATTTGAAAGTTTGGTTCAGCATATTATAACAATAAGGACTAAAGGACTAGAGATGATTTAAGTTTATAAACTCACTTCCAAAATGCCAAATATTCATCTTGCCTTATGACTGAAGGCTTAATCTATACAGTAACAACAATAACAATAATTATATATGCATATATTCTTTGCGGTATAAAAAACTCAAATTATCTCAAGTTCAGATCAAAAGATAGTTTGAATGAAATTTAGCTCTGTACCTATAATTTTTAGTGTTCAATTATTAGTACTTCCCTACAGATAATGGATTAAATAGTCAGAAATGTAAAAAGTGCACTAGATAGATGTATCACTATGGTTAAGAGCTATCACTGTGGTTAAATAATTACTGATAGTTAAATTAAAAAAAACCCCAAACATCAAAGTTCACTGAATTCAAATCACTTACAATTTTATTAGTTCAGATGACAGTCTTCTTGAGCTGTGCTTTCTGCAGTACACTTCAAATGTCTTCATTCAGCAACAAAATTATTATCAGTGATTAAACCTGCTTGCTTCAGAAAACAGTCAGATTGTGACTGGAGGGTATTATCTTTACTTCTTTCTGTTAATTGAACATAATGAAGTTGACAGAAACTGTAATCATGAAGGAGAAAAAAAAGAAAGAAAGAAAAAAGCCAGTTTATGATGAACATCAATTACCTTAGGAGTCAGAAAGGAAGTATTTATATCTGATATACTCTCAGGTTACAATTGCTGGCTAGGCTGTTGTGAGAAGATAGCAGGGTGTGAAATTCTACAGTAATATGAAAAAGGTGGTACAAAATTGTAAAACTAGGAACAGAGTAAATAATGTATTCTCTAGGCTCTGGTCTGTTTTGCCACAATAAAGTTCATGAGGCACTTACACGTGTGCTCTTGTATTTCAGAACTTCTTATTTCCTGCTTCAGACATAAAGAAAAAATACATATGCCTATGGAATTAATTCCAGTTTTCATAGATCTCTATGTCCTTATGATGTATGACTGAGCTGTGATACTCCTCCTTACTGATATAGCAATACTAGAAAATGCATACCTAGGCAAACTCCTTTTTCTCTGTACTGAAAGATTCAGACAATGGTAAAATAAATATTTGCATTACCACACCCACACTGCACAATGCTCTTTATATAGTTCCTATTGAACTATTGAAATTACAAACAGGTTATGTATTGAACCTGGTTAAGATTGCAGCTGAATGAATTATATTAAAAAGCTAATTAGCTGACTCATATCCTTAATGTACAGTGCATCTGCTGTACTGTATTTCCAAAAGATATCTGTTAAGATGACTACTAGTGCTACCTAACTTCTGCTTGTAATGAAATATTTAGTCATTCAAGAAGTTGAGGAAATTAAAACACTATTCTTTATAACATGTCACTATTTGTGCTTTTTGTAGTGAAAACTAACATATTTTTGGGGAAAAAAGTTATTTATTAATATTTCAGTAAAGGATAAGGGCTGCATGTGTACCTAGTAAGTAGCAGTAAGTAAGATGATTTTTTGTTCCACATACAGAAGGCAGAAAATAAGTGAGAAAATGAATATTACATAAATGCAGATAACTGGCAACCACAACAGGGGTGTGTTTCTTACCAAAACCCAGTTCTTGCCTTTTGGATCTTTCCTTTGTGGAAAGCATAGTCATTTGAATGAGCAAGATCAAAGCTTGTAGTAGGGTTTCACTGCTATGTTGAAATGCAGTCTAATGATTTGAGATTGAGCAATGATGACAAAAAAAGACACTTGCAGAGAGTTCTCTTTTAAGAAATTAAAGTACTAAAACTCACTCTCAGATGAGAAATTTTAAAGCACATAAAGATACAAACCCAGAATGACATACCTTCTAATAGTAACTTTATTTCTAAAGAAAACAAGTTAGATCAGCAGCAACGATTACAATGCTAAATTATGACTTTTGGACTAATGCAGACATCTTAGAATTTTTTTTCTAAGCATAAAGATTACTATTGTTATTTGTATAAGAAAAAGCCAGGAATCCTAACAGAGCTCCTCCTCAGAACTATTCCTGACCACATGAAGAATGCCCTGTTCTATAAGAAAGACACGGGTTTGTGGTCTCAAATTTTTCAGGCTGTATAGCCCTTAGCAAGTTACAATTACAGCAGAAAATAACCTTTTAACTATGGGAAAAGAATGCCCTGTCTTTTGGCCAATTCTGCAATAGATAAGGAAATATAAAAGTGCGTTGTCATCTCTCTTGTTCAACAGCAGAGGTTTTACATCATGTTGCCACAATTCCAGGTTTACGTAGGACTTTCACGATTGCATTGTGTCAGCAATTCCGTGTAAAAGACCCCAACACCTCCAAATCCCTCTCACTATTCATTCCACTTCTTAAGTCATGTAGTTCATACTGAACTCAATTTGCAGTAGGATATGAGGGTGTCACAGTGCAGATGAAGCCTTTAACATCTCTAGCTTTATTTCTCCCTTCTAAATTATACTTATCACTATCTTCTTCCACTCCCTTGCCTGTATATACTAAAACAGTTCTCTATACTGATGCACACTGAAGTTTCAAAGAGAAACAAGAAGACAAAACCACAGGATAGGAGAAAGCCAGAAACTCCTTGCAGGCTCCTTCTTCTGTCTCCTTGTATGTGCTGTCTGCAGACTCATTAGATATGTAGAGCAGGTGCTCTTGTATTCATGACCAAACTTCACTAGCAGCTCAAAAGTTTTGTCTTTAACCTTTCTATGGGCTTGAGTGGTCTGGTCTCAGTTGGAATTCATGATTTTGCAGAAAGAGATGGAAATATTTAGACACCTGGCTGCATCACAGCAGTGTCAATGTAAGCTAGACATCTGAATGGGGCCTGTGCATAAGCAATGTAGACACTCAGACATTTAAATCAGATGACTCCTATTTAAAGACATTATATGAATCTTAATTTTTTTTTTTTCAAGAGGAATGAGAAAGATGCCGAGCAAGACAGCTAACAGTCCTATTTGCAGTTCTGAATGTCTCACTTTGAGCAGGTACCTTCCACTGAAAATTCGCCATCTATTCACTGTTAGGAAAGCATGAGCATTGAAGTTTGTAATAAAGGTATTGTTAGAAGAACAAAAGCCCTAAGGAAGTAAATTGACTAACTGCTAAGTTAGACATCCTTTATTTTCACACCAGAACTGAAGTACTTGGGAATTTTTTTTAAGACTTCATAATCAAGTGACTTTTTAAACTTGGAAGATCCAATTTATTATCTGGTAAATATTAGAGGGCTTTTTGTTCTCTAATAAGCCTATAAATACTACAGTGAAAGAAAGAACAGAGGTCAAACTACAACCTGAATGTTAAATTGCATCTGTTCTTGAGACACTGAATTTGAGTTTCTACAGAGTTTTCACTGGAGGAGTTTGTGGAGATATATATCTGTAGGAGTTTCTTCACATCCTCTTGACAGTGATTAAAGCAGAGTGAATAACTGATTTTCTGGTTCATCCCCCTTGTCAAATATAATAGGTCAAATTAAAAATTAGACCAAGTTAGCCCAACACTAAAAAAGAAACGTGCCAAAAAGAAACAACTAAAAAACTCCCCCCAAAAATCCTTTCTGCTATTTTGAGATTTTTTCCAAATCTAATGTTTTAAGAAATTTATCTTAATTCAGGATTAGTTCAAAATATTTTCAAGTTCATTGCTTTTGAAAATGAATATTTGTTGAATAAATGAGGCAACAAACTTTTTCTTATCTGCGTGTAACAGTGATTGCCTTCAAGACTGAAATCAGGATGAATTGTAGTAGTTCTATAGTTCAAAGCTCGCAGTTGTTCATAGAAGTAGCTGACATGTCTTGAAGTTGTTCATGATATAAAATAGCTGAATGTGATAGCTGATGCTGAGATCCATTGATGAATATATTTGGACACAGCTAGACCTTTGTGACTTTGTTTTCCATCAATTTGCGGCAAAGTAAATCAACTAGCACTTATATTGCTTACTTCTGTTTAAGGGCAAAAATACCCAGAGTTATGCTAAACACAGGAAACTCCTCAAAGATTTTAGACTCCTAAACAATGTCTTAAAATGAGAGCCCTGATCAGGACTAATGAAGAATTTTGCTTAGGTAAAGAAAGTTCTGGGATCAGTTGTCATACCATTCTAAGTATCAAAAAGATAGTATAAAATACTGTACTTTTACTGTAAAAAGGTACAGATGATGGAATTTGCTCCATCAAATGAATAAACTCAACTGTATTGCTAGCTGCTCTTAATACAAGAGCACTTCTTCTTCATTGGAAAAATGAGTGGTAATTATGTCAAAGACTACACCTTGATGAAGATCTACTGATCAATAGAATGTCCCAATTTACATGGGGTCAGCTTCAGAGAGGAATTTAGAAAGGAGCTGTGGCTATAGATAATTACAATGTATATAAACTTGCTATATAGAGACACTCTATTATTAATAATAATTCACTTTTTCATGTGCTAAACTCCACCTGCTACCCACTCCCTCAAGATCACTTGGCCAACCTTTTGGAGCTGGACACTAAAGATGTAAGCATATTTCACATTTGGTATATTGCTGGCTCATTAGAGCCTCCTAGAAGCTTCCTTCAGGAAGCAGGCATTAATGCAAAATTAGTTTTATTACTGTCTGTCTTCTTATATTGTGGTGGAGGTGTTTGCAATTGGAAGTGGAATTTGGGCCATATCCTTTTGAATCAATATTTCTAGAAACCAGCCTCAGAAGAAGGAAAGGATTAGTGAATGAGTCCCAAAACCTGACATTTGTATTTCCAGTGGTTGTACTAACTGGAATTTTTAAATCTGAACTGAGTTCCAGTGGTGAGATTAGTCCAATAGAGGAAAAGAAAAAGGAAAGCAAAGAACAAGACAGCCAAGGTGATTATGATAAAACTGAGTGAGCATTACAGAAGATCTAATAAGGAAGGTGATTTTAATGGCAAGGTATATAGAGATGCTAAATCACTTGAATATTCTGAAATGCTGAAGTGCATTTAGCAGCAGAAAGCTGCTTTGGTTTTGGTTTGGGGTTTTTTTGGTTTTGGTTGTGTTTTTTTAAATACAGCTAGAGTTTCAGGTGGCAGATTGCAAACTTGATGATGTAATTATTCAATGATATGACTGACAAGGAATACATTGAAAAGGGCATTATTAACTGTAGGAAATGCCAACTGCTGGAGAAGAGGTAACCACACAAACTGGGAGATCTCCTGACACATGATGGTTTCCACCACAGTTTTCATGCCATAAGGAAGATGGTCTCCAAAGAGCTGGGGCTGAAAGCAGGCTTAACAGCATGCACATCCTAAAGAAACTGAAGAATGGAATACAGTCTTTGTTGCAGCAAGCGAAAGATGTTTTTCCCTGTCCTTTAACTTTCATAATGTACTACGTCTACACAGTCCTAAATTAATTTGAGTCTAGTTAGGATGCCGTGGAGATGCGATGGTAGTTACAGAGAACTATTTTTTTCTGGGTACCTGATTTTTGGTATAGAATTTGGTTAGCCAGTAAATATTATCCATTCCCAGATGTATTAAATGAAGATCTAGTTATAAAACATCTTTTGTATCTCATCTGGTATAACATAACTGAGACAAAAGCATAAGATTGCATTACTCTACTGTTAAGCAGCTTTGTTTTGTACTTTTAGGAATAAAAATATCTTGTGAGACTACGTTGCTAATATGATTTAAAGAGAGATTGTTTGGCACAAGAAACAATACAGAAAAAAATATTAAGAAAGAGAAAGGGGCAACTTGGGAGGGGGAAACTAACACTGTAAGTGTCATTCTGTAAGGTCTATCAAAGAGAAAAAGAAAAAATTCTGAAAGATGAATGATGTCTGGAAAACTCAAAAGGCATTTTTCAAGCACAAAAGCAGCAATGTACAACTTCAGAACATTCTTTCTTTTAGAAAATGAACAGAAAATTCTTTCCTCCTCTTATAATTAAATACAGAAAACAGAATCTCTTTTTGTATGGATGAAAAATTCATAACGCTTTTTTCCTGCAGTGAGAGAAACTGAATTCAAATCTCATTACAACACCCACCATCAATACACATTAGTGATGTCATTTACATATAAGAATTCCAAGAAATATGATCTCTGGAAGTAAGATGGTGATGCTGTATACAACTTTGCTTTGATATAGCCTAGTACTCACCGGACTATAATGGCAAGTAATAAAAGTGGCAGTACTGGAGGAAAAATGCAATATGTTAATCTCAACACATCTTTCAGCCAATAAGCAATCCAAACCTGCATGGCTCATTATTTTTCAGTCTGCTAACTCTTTGTCATGGTGGTGGTTGTGGCCTTTCTGCCAAGACTGGTAAAATTATAATGGATTAGGCCACATTCTCCTGATATGTCATAAACAATTTTTGGTTGTTTTTATTTATTTCCAATATGGTTTTTAGAGCCACATATGGCATTGGAATAAAGAAGAAACCTTTCATATCTGGTCAGTGGAAATTAAAACATAGATTGCATGTGCATCAGGCTCTAGGTAAATGTGTTTGAATATCTTCACCTTGATCACCTTGTAATAAACTGTGGAATTCAGAATAATGCATAGCAATATTTTTTTAATTAGGAACAAATAATGATAAAAGTTAAACTTGCTCCATAGGAAATTTAACCTATTACAATTGACAAACTTTAAAGAAAAGCCCAAGATAGGAAAAAAAGTCCAAAAATATACCAGTAAAACTTTAAATAAAAAAAATACTGATAAAAGGAGTTAAATTATTTACTTTTTTTAAGGTTTAAACTATAATTCTAATGACCTTAATAGCCAGCTACACTGTTCCTCCTGCTGCAGTAATAAGTGACCAGGGATTGCTTCTCCGTGGAAGTAAAACATCCAGACCTCCAGGTTGTGTGTGTCTATTATTATTCTGAAAGCTGTCTGAAACAGAAAGAGAACTTTGTGAAAAGCAGAGAAAAGAATAGGCTTTTCAACTTTGTATTTATATCAACACTAGGGCAGTTTGACTGGGTTATATTGTGACCCCATTTCCTGTGGTATAATGGATTTAGGCCTGTTTTTTTCAGAGATAGGGGCCTCAAAATGTGCTTCAGAAGGTAAATATTAGTTCATGTCTATTCTTCACTGGAGGAGGTGCAGGGTTCTTTCTGGATCTCAATAAGAAAGGCACAAGAGCAAGTAGCACAGTAAAATGGCTTTAATAATAAGATAGAAATAGGAAGAAAAATACAGGTACCAAGTAAATTTTACCTCCCTTGAGATACTGGGAACTCGCTTTTGTGCAAAATCAGACAGACTCCCAAATGAATCCTCCTATAGCACACTGTGCATATAGGGCACCCGTATGCACACATACAGCATACCCTCTCCCCTATACCATGAGTCCTTAAATCTCATGTTACAAACAAAATTACACATCTTGTCTTGACAGGTAGGAATGTTATCTCTTTCATAATGCCCATCAGAGCATATCTAGCTACAAATATCTAGGAACTGTGCCCAGGAACACCAATTATCCGGGATATTCCAGCACACTCCCTTACACTGTTATATACAGGGGGTTGCATTGTGGTCACTCATCATTCAGGTTTTTCAAGCCCTAAGTATAAGCACCAACAGAGCAGATCACTAACTCCTCATATACAGTATCTTCCTCATGACTTTCAATACAATCTCGTTGCTCATATTGATGATTTTGTAACGAGATAGGGACTAGTAGGCTGACATTCAAAGTGTTAACTCTACTGTTTTTTTGACATTTGTAGCTCTTTTTCTCGAAGTAAAATAAAGAATTGCAAATCTTAATTCTAGATTTAGAGAATGAACAAGTGGCCTGATGTAAATTTTTATTTAGTTAAGTCAGCAATCCTGTCAGAAACATAAAACTCTCCTCCTTCATTTATAAGTCTCCTGAAATGCCTGAATATCTGAAATATTTTCACTTTAAGCTTATAGTTCCTTTGCATACCCTGTCCATCTATACTACACAAAATCTAGGGAAATAAAAAAAAAAAAAAAGGAAAATCTCTTAAATAAAGTAATCATTAATCAAATTAACAGGTCCAAACACTAAATTAATTGATTAACCATTAAAAATAATTGGTTTCATTCAAATAACTTTCTTTTGTGCCGGAACCAACTTAAGCCTTTGGAAATTTTTTGACTAAAAGAAATGAAATATCTTGATATCCAGTTACTTTCTTGTCTCTCTGCTATTCAACAGCTTTTTTTGTTCTTCTATGAACAATGAAATAATAAATGTGTCCCAATAATAAAATCCAGACCAACAAATGTTTCACAGAAATGTTAGGACCTTGTTAACCTCATACAGTTCTCAAGCTTCTGAGTATTATTTATGGCTCTCACAGAAATAAAGCTGTTTGAAGTCTGAGCCTCTCTCACTTTTTGTTTTTTAAAGAATTGTAGAAATGTTGGTAATCTAGTTGAACCTGCCACCCATATTGGGACTACTACATCACAAGACCAGGTCAGCATTAACTTTGTATATTTGACTCCTGAAAAGCTTCAAGGATGAATATTCTACAACCTCTTTGTGCACATCTTCAGATTTTATCACATCTCCTAGTGCAAAAGTTTCTTCCTAAGGTCCAAACCTCCCAAACTGGAATCTGCAGATATTACCCTTTGTTACATCATCTGATACTACCAAGATGAGTTTCTTGACACTATCTTTGTAGCTTTTTCAAATAGTGGTAGAAAATTACTAGATTATCCTGAGCCTCCAGGTCAACAGGTGAAAACGCTCTCAACACTGTTTCATATATCGTGTGTCTGATGATGTTATCCAATCTGTGTAGTAGTCCAATCTGTGGTTTGCCAATTAGAATGCTTTGCTGCTTTATAATAAGGGTGACACTCAATGTAATCCTTGGTCCTGTCCAGCAGAACTGCTATTCAGCTAGTCACTTTTTATCCTGTGAAGATGCATAATAATAAAACTGCCATTGGTGTATAGCCCTTCACTTGTCCTTAGTGAACTTCATGAGGTTTCTGGTAGCTTAGTCCTCAAGTTCATCAAAGTCCTTCTAGATTTAATGTTAAAGTTGTTCATTGCTGTATTTGCACTGCTTCTTGAGAGGTTTGTCCTCCATTGGTTCAGGTGGTTCCTGATATAGTACTTCCTATATAATGTGTCTCAAATAATGAGTTACAATAGTTTAAAGATATATCCATTACAATATTCACCCTTGGTCCCTTTGGACTAGGTTATATGGTTTAATATTTCATTGAATTCCTCCCCTTGACCCTGCAGACTTATCCATGAGCCTCAGCCCCTTCCGGGGTGCACCTGCTCACATGACAGACTTATCCACAGACACTGATGTTTTAAGGTGTGCCTGCATGGGCTTATCCTTGGCCACAGTCTCTTCAGTGGTGCACATGCTGCGGTGAGGACTTACACATGGCTACAGACATTTTGATTTATACCTGCTCTGGCATGGACATCACAGAATCACTTGGTGTTCTGGTTCTGGCAGGGACAGGGTTAGTACCTGGCACAGCACAGGTATTCCACACCTTGTGAGCCATGCCCAGTCTTTAGGGGGGATCCAGACGGGGAAGGGACAGGAAGTTGCAGTTTGGGAGCGGGCTGGGGCATCTGGATCCCGTAGGTGCGTGGTGGTACTGTTCCCCTATTTGTGCATTCTCTCCGCCAGTGTTACTGTTGTTGTTTGCCTGTTTCCCTTTGTTGTTCTGTTAAATTGCCTTTATCTCAACCCACGAGTTTTGCCTGTTTGTTCCGATTGTCCCTTGCTGCTGTGAGGGGTTTGGTGAGCAGCCGTGTGGTCCTTTGTTGCCAGCAGCTGGGGCCAAACAACAGTCTTTTGGTGCCCAACATGGGGCTCAAAGGGTTGAGATAACAACAGATCTGACCAGAGCTTGTTAAAACGAATTTGCTATAGGGATTTGTTACATTAGTTAAATAGTTGCCGGTCATTATGTTGCTTGCTTTGTTCTCATGGCTGTGTTATGTAAATTCTTATATGTCCTATGTGTTTCCCCTGATGCTGTTTGTCAGCTCTGGGAGAGGTATCAGGATTATCATTTTGCTGTCCTGTGTAATATCAACTTATGATGTGATAACTTCACTGTTAAAGAGGTTATGTTGGGGGGTTTATGTAGTATTACTGTCCTGCCTATATTTTGGGCCCTATTTCACGGAATTTATTAATAATCATACCCAGTCTATGGGGGAAGCGGGGAGGGGGGAGTATTTTCCCTACCTTTTTGCCTCGTTGCTCTTCTTTGAGCCATGTGTGACAGCTTTTGAGAATTTTGAATATCCTTTGGATGCAATAACCAGCATGTTCCTATTGCTGTGTCTCCTGAATGTGTTCCAAGTCTTGTTTAGGGTTAAATGAATGTTGAAGACTACCACCCAGAGACTGGTCCAGAGGCTGGATAGTCATGGGTGGCACGGCAGGTGGGAGAATATGGGCAAGTATCTAGAGAACTTCTCACCTCCAATGCTTTGGGACTTCACCCCTGGACAACTGCAGGATGCTGATAAAGTGATAGAATATTTGAAAGGAAAATGCTAGGGCTGTTCCAGAGAGGCACAACTTACTGCCCTGTGCTGGGCCCTGGCCAGTATCTACCAAACACTGCTTGATATTGTGCAGCACCCTCAGGGGAAAGAGGGTTATGGCAAGCAGAAAAGTACACTTTGCATTACTTAACAGATTATGGTAGACAGTACTTGACAATAGATATACTATGAATTATGGCAAACAGTATGGTAAGCCTTGCATTATTTGCTAACTTTAAGAGAAAATACAGAAAGACAAAGAAAGAAAGAGAGAGAGAGAGAGAGAGAGATCACCAGTCCTGGTTCCAGCATTGGTCCAGCCAGTGTGGGGTGGGGCTCTCTGGTTCATAGGAGTGCTCTTCTGTGTGTCCCTGAAGATATTCTTCCACCACCAACTAGGGGCACATATCTTCCTCCTTAATGTTTGCCTTACCAGACAGCCTGCCCCACTTTACAAGGACAGTTTAGTCTCAGATTTCCTGCCTTTCCAGGTGGTAGGAAGCATGACTTGGGTGGGGGCACGGGCTCATTTACCAGACAATGAGGTCACAAGTTGAGCAGACTCATTTGGCGTTCAAAAGGCTTCCTGCCTCCTGTGCTATACAAGAGACAAGCAGGCGCCAGCCCCAAGCTCCATGCAAGGCCTGTGCAAGGCCTGCATCATGCAAGCTCCATCTTGTCCACCCCCCAGCTACAGCTTCATTTCGCAGTACTTGTGAGTGTTTTGAGACCTTCAGAAAGGTTCAGAAGGCCTTCACCTCCACTTCCTGCAGTCTTTGTTTTGGGGTGTCTACAAGTCGTCTCACAGCACCCTAATACCATCAAGTTATAGAGGGGTAGAACTGGTTTGTATTTCTGTAGTGACAAGAGGATCTCAACAGTTGACTCTACTGGAAGCGGAAGTGAGCCTAACTGGGAATGACTGGCAAAAGCACCTCATTATGACTGGCCCAGAGGCTCCGTGCATCCTTGGGATAGACTATCTCGGGAAAGGGAATTTCAAAGACCCAAAAGGGTATCAGTGGGCTTTTTGGCATAGTTGCCTTGGAGGCGGAGGAAATTAAGCAGCTTTCTACCTTGCCTGGTCTCTTGGAAGACCCTTCTGTTGTGGGGTTGTTGCGGGTCAAAGAACAACAGGTGCCGATCGCTACCACACTGGTGCATTGGCGGCAATATCACCAACACTCCCATGTCCTTTTCTGCCAGGCAACTTTCCAGCCACTCCTTCCCAAGCCTGTAGCGCTGCCTGGGGTTGTTGTGACCCAAGTGCAGTACCCGGCACTCGGCCTTGTTGAACCTCTTACCATTGGCCTCAGCCCATATATCCAGCCTGTCCAGATCTCTCTGCAAAGCTTTCCTACCCCCAATCAGATCAACTCTCCCACCTAATTTGGTGTTGTCTGCAAACTTACTGAGGGTGCACTCAATCCCCTCGTCCAGATCATCAATAAAGATATTAAACAAGACTGGCCCCAAAACTGAGTCCTGAGGAATACTTCTTGAGACTTGCCGCCAACTGGATTTAACACCATTCACCACAACTCTCTAGGTTTGGCCATCCAGCCATTTTTTAACCCAGCAAGAGTACACCCATCAATGCCATGGGCTGCCAACTTCTCTATCAGAATCCATATCCACAGATGTTTCAGGGTGTACCTGCTCCCATGTGGACTTACCCACAGGTCACAGTCCCTTTGACCTGCATTCACACTGTTCCAGTATAACAGCACAGGAACAACAGCAATGACTTGGTTATCTGCCAGCCTAGGTGCCTGGCCGTTGCTGTTTTTAAAATGTTTGCAGGCATAGCAGGGTAAAATAAAAGGCGGTAGAGCAAATGGCAAAAGCAAAAAGCCACTGCTAACAAACACTAGACTAATATGCAATAAGGAAAGAAAGCCCCATGGCAAGCACAGGAGTCTGCCAATTAGTAACTATAAACAGCTATAAATTCCACCTAGCACTCTCCAATCAAATCTGTCATTTTCTTGAACTCTTCAAAGCCCACACTGGGCTCCAAAAAGGACCATTGTGGGTTAACCCTGGCAGGCAGCCAAACACCAGACAGCTGCTTACTCACTCCTCCGTAGCAGGATGGGGGAGAGAATTGGAAGGGTGAAAGCAAGAAAGCTCATGAGCTGAGATAAAGACAGTTTAATAGGTAGAGCAAAACTGCATTCATAAACAAAGCAAAATAAGGAAGTCATTTACTACTTCCCATTGGCAAGCAGGTGTTTAACCATCTCCAGGAAAGCAGGGCTCCATCAAGCATAACAGTTACTTGAGAATACAAATGCTATAACTCTCCCCCATTCCTCTCTCTTTCCCCAGCTTTTATTGCTAAGCATTACATCACAGGATATGGAATATCTCTTTGGTCAGTTGAGGTCAGCTGTCTCAGCTTTGTTCCCTTCCAACTTCGTGTGCACCCCCAGCCTACTTGCTGGCAGGGTAGCGTGAGAAACAAAGGCGGCCTTGAGGCTGTTCAGCAATATCAAAAACATGGGTGTGTTATCAACACTGTTTTCATCACATATCCAAAACATAACACCATACAAGTTACTGCAAAGAAAATTAACCCTGTCCCAGTCAAAACCGGTGCAAGCATGCAAACCCTTCTTTTCCCCATTCCAGACTTTATTGATAATATATTTTCAAATTTCCTAGAGGTTTATTCTGACCGTTACTGTAGTCAGATGATCATTAAGTGTCTGATTTTGGTGCATCAGCCCACTTAACTGTCCATTCATCTAGATCATGCTTTTGCAGCTTAAATGACAGTGTGGAAGCTTTACTAAACAATGTAGAGCGAATCTGTTATCAACATAGTCATTTATCAGCTTGGTCAAGCATGGTTTGCTCTTTATAAATCCTGCTTACCTTATTTTACGTGTTTGAAAATGGATTTCAAGAGCACATACCTTGTGACTTTATAGGTGAATCTGGCTGTCTTATAGTTCCCTACATTCTCCTTCCTGCCTTTCTTAAAGATAAACAAAAAATTTGCCTTAAACCATTTGGCAGGGACCTCCCTACAGAAGTTTTGCAATCCTGTCAGCCAGCTCATGGATGAAATACATCCAGCCTCATGGATCTGAACACATTCTTCATGTGGTCTCTGTCATCTTATCCCCCCACTGTTTAGTGTCTCTCTACTTCTCTAGCTTTGTTGATACACAGAAGAATGGAACTGTGCTTTGACTGTGAAGATCAATCTAAAAAAACCACATAGAGTACTTAAACCTTTTCTGCATTGTCTGTCACTCATTTGACTCACCATCCATTAAAACGTACATGTTTTTCCTAAACTTGCTTTTGTAATTGGCATTCTTACAGAACTCCTTTTTGTTAATGTTACTCTCCCTAGCTAGTTTTAAACTAAGTTGATCTTAGGAATTCTAGATTTTGTCCTTAAGTACACAAGCAATTCTTTTACTCCTTTTTTTATTGCCTATCCTTCTATGTGCTGTTTATGTCTTTTAGTTGACAAAGTTCCCTGCTTAGCTAAGAGAACTTTTGCAAAACCCGCTAGTTTTCCTTTACATCAGGAAGATTTTACCATTTCAATAGTATGTTTCAAAAAACAACCACTGATCATCTACTTGTTTTTCCAACCACCCTTTGGATCACAAATGCAATCACTTCATGATTGCTTCAGTGTTGTCCTTTGTGCTTTATTCACCACCGCTTCTGCTTGTTAATAGCAGATCAACCAGGCATTACCCCCGTTGTCCCTCCTACCAAACAAACGATGTTACTGCTACTAACATGGTTTAGAAGCCTCTTAGATACCAACATAATGTTGCCCTCCAAGCAATTGACCGATTTTTAGTTGTTCTTTATAAGGCCTTATCCACTATCTCTTCTTGGCCTGGCTGTCTGTCATAGACCTCCTTCAAGATGTGCAGAATACAACTCAGTCTCAACAGACATATCCTCATTTTCCTCTTGGATTCAGTGAGAGGGGTCCCAAATAGAGACAAAAATTTCCTCCCCACTTCTTCCTTGCCTGTCGTTCATGAGCAGCCTATACACCTGAGCTATAGCATGCCTATAGAGGGCTCTAATCCTATGTACTATCCCATCGTTCTCCTGGATTGTCAACTACAGTTACGCTAAAGGTACTCATGTTTATTTTCTGCTGCATAGAAAATCAGTGTTTGTATCGCAAAAAACAAAACAAAACCAAAACTTGCTATATTGCATTACTTAAAATAACATGGTTTTCATTATATTATTAGTAGTAGTGCTTACAGAAGAATCTGGCGACCTTCTCAGTGAATAGAGCGGACACTGTGACGAAACAAAATTAGTCTGTTATTTTAAATAAAGACTTTGCAAGGATCCTCTGCATATTCCTATGAAATAAGTTTTGAGAGTAAAAGATGTAATGTGTTGGGTTTCATGAATCTAACAGTGAATTCGTACATGTTCTTGTATGATGAACTGCAGTACATCTTGTAACACTGCAAGCAAAGCAACCAATCTAAGATTTGGACACAAGGTTAATCTACAAACAATATTCTAATTTGAAGGGGTGACACTTAGCCTGCATTTCCATGTGTACCACACCTTAGAATAAATATAAAAAGTGAGTATTTCTAACATTCCTTTGTAAACAAATCATTTGCATGCAATAATCTGAACATCATACAAGGTTGTCTTTTTTTTGCAAGTTCTTTTAAACCTACCCAGAATCCAAATTAGATTACTTAAGTATGACCATGCTTGATATCAATGTGGTTTAGTTTTAATAAGTATGTATTTCCAATTTCTGCGTATACATCTGGTGACCCACTGGTGGGGCAATGGAATGCAGAAACTTATCTAGAGGTTCATCTCTTATTTCAGACACTTGACCCTGCCAGCCCACCTAGCATTTCTGCATATTACTTTCCCATCTGTAAAAGAGAAATAATAACACGTCTTTAGCCTCTAGGTCATCGAGTGCATTCATATTAAAATAGCTGATAATGTGCTTTTTTTTTTATACAGAATACAGCAACATTAGACATTTAGTCAGAATATATCATAGATTTGAAATCTAAGAACATCTCAAGATTTATCACTGTCGGAGGGCTAGTGGTATTGTTATTTTTTTTAAGAAGGTGTGCAGTAAAGTTTCTGACACTGATGAACGATGTTGAATGAGGTGTAATGTCAATTCCAGATGAGAAGCTGCAATATATTGTGAAGAAACCCTCCAAGAACAATACCATGGCTCAACTTAAGTGCTCTTTGAATGCCACCTGAATGAAGGCCCATTAAAAGCAATGCTTTTTAAGAGAGCCTGCAAACATTCACCACAAAGTTACTTCAAAATCTATCCTTGGGTGACAAAAAACATGCCATTTATAAGGAGCTAAGAATTTATTGACAGCCCAATTAGTATTTTAACAGCATAATCAAAATGCAGCAATTTTAATTAATCCTGTTACAGTAGCATTATCATTCATAGTCCTAATTAACATACAAAAGACACATTAATAATACCCTCATGTTATTATAAATGTTAATATCACTCCCCCCTTGTTTGATATTTTGCACTAAATCCAGATTAGGCCAAGGTAAGATCAGGGAAGTGCCTGCACTGCCAGGTCAATACAAACCTCATGGCTTTTTACTAGTAATGGCAGAAATCATATTTACTTATCTATAACAAAATCTACTTAGACTTATTTTTTATGCTAGTCCTTGAAAGCTTGTTTTTTTCCTTACATGTCTGCACAATCACCTATCCAATTTTAATGTCCAGACGCCCGTTTTTGCAGACGTATTCAGCTTGCTTTCAGGAAAATTTGCATCTAATGTTTTCATATATTAATATTAATATTAAAGTCAAGTTTAGATAAAAAATGAAAGAAATCTAATTAATTTGAAAGAAAAGAAACTCAAGGGGAGGTTTAAAGACAGTAAAATTTAAACAATGCAAAGGAATACAAATAATTTTGTTTTGAAGACAATGAATATTGACAGAGCATATAGTCTGCTTTCCCTTGTGCAAGTCAATAATATCATATTCGCTTACTCTCTTCTAGACTTTTTGTGACACAGACTTTAACGAAAAAAGGGCCAAATATTATTTGAGGAAAGTGATTTAACTTAGCGAGATATAGTTTGTATATATTTTGCCCCAACTTGCAAAGAATAATTTTTAAACACCAAACAGTTGATCCTGGAAAATTTTCACAGTAAAATGTCTCTCTTTGCCAACGGTAATCTCTTCTATTTTCATTTACTGCAATTCTAAGGTAGTTTTTTATGGAAACAAAAAGGGAATTTAAGGAACATGTTTATTTTATTATGGGTGAGCAGTAAGCAACTGTACTGTCAGGTTTACCGCCGTCTCTGTCCTGTTTTAGAATATGAAGTTGGACCCACCTTCACACACGTTGTGAGAATATATTGTCCTGGAACAGTCTCATCTGTTTTCCAAGCCAGGTCTCTCTCTATACATATATTCTTGCTGAACTTGTTCTACAGTTTATGACCAGCTGAGTACCAGCTGGGCAAAGTCACGAACCTGTTTCCCAGCATGTGAGTGAAGGCTTTAACAAACAGCTACAGAATTGGTGCTCTTCCATGGCTCTTTCCAGCGTACTGAAAATTTAATTAAATAACTGGAGAAGATCCAAGGCCACAGAACCAGAGTATTTTGCACTCCAAATGTAAAAGAACATTTTACTGGCTTATGGGAAGCCTTATTTCATTACAAATTGAAAATTAAATGAGGGGTTCTTCTTTGGCCTATGTTCAGAGTAGACAAACTTACAAATTTCTGTGCATAATGGTGTCTGAGGTTGGTTGGATGGGGTCATATATTGCCTGTTGCTTTTTCACATTTAGGAACTATTAATTGAAAGGATTCATTCCTAACAAATGAAGGAAATATATATTTATGGCAAAGAACTCAATATCAAAAGATCTACTTGTGCTGCCAAAGAACTTAGCCCTCCATACTCAGACCACCTTATCATTCATACTGTATGAGTGTTAGTTTATTTCCAGACTACCTTTTTAAGTTAAAGAAAAGGTTTCCAGTGGAAAAAACCAACCTTCAATATGGTTCTTATGACTGGGACTGTATCATGTTTATACTCTTTCAATCTGCACAATTCTTCAGAGCCATTCTAGCAATCCCAGCAGCCTTATACAAAACTCTTCATCATATAAGCCATAGTTTTCTACTATAATAACAACAGATGGATCTGCTTATTACTATTATTTCGGGCATTTTATGGTGAAAGAAACATATAAAACATTACAGTCACATGTTAGAGCTATAGCACACCATGAGGGGCTTGGATAGGGATCCAGTGTCAAATGTTTTGTAACATGGATGTGGCCTATCTCCTCCAGAAGAAGCTACTGCTGCTTGGCTTGCAGGTGAAGAAATAGACAGTAAAGTTTATGCACTTTGTAGTGTAATTTGTTTGTGTGTCTAGTGTTTAAGTAATGATGAAAAAAAAAGAAAAAAGAGCAAGAAGGAACATGATAAGATTGTTAATTATTTTTAATAGGACCAACTAGCAGACATTCAGCTAAGAAGTGCAGATGTCCTTAAGTGTAATAGAGTGTTAGTGACACTGATTTCAGTATCTAAAATGATTAAATATTTGCAGAAATGTTTACAGAACAAACTCCCAAATGATCAAACTTATTTTAAGGATAAAGAATGTTGGAGATTCTTTGATGGATGTCCTCCTGTTTACATTTAGAGTGATTCCTATGTTACGTGAATGCCATTGTTAACAAATCAGATCCCTCATTTTTTTCAGAAATTACATCAAAGACTTTCAGGTCCTTCTAAGCTGTTTTGAAAATGCAGCCTCTTTGTTATTAATTTATTACTTGATCCTTTTTTTCCCCACTTTTAAAGGTCCCATTGATTTGAATTAAACTGTCCCCAGGCTCAGTTTGGCAAACTTTATTCTGTTTTTCCCTTCTCCCCTCCCCCTTCTTTTTTTTTTTTTTTTTTTTTTTTTGGCAGCATGTTTGTTTCAGCTGTTTTTTCCTAAGGTTTCACAGCTCTGTATATAATCCATTTCTATTAAGGACGGTGAAGTGCTGACAGTAATGAAAAGACTGCTCAGTTTTTAAAGATTATAAGCTCCTAGTCGTTGAAATGACATCTAAACTTTTTAAATCCCAAATGAGTTTTAATATACTTAGTCTGTTACCTTTTGCTCTAAGCACTGGCTGCTCCTTCAGACAAAATATCCCCTCTCACTTTAGTATGTCAGAAAAGACCAGGAAAATGCTGGACGTTGCAAATTTCTGTATGGTACTTTTCCCAGTGACAGAATGTTAAAGTACAGGGGGACATGATTTATCTTCTCATATTTTTTACTCTTTTTGAGTCTACCAGGTGCAAGACAAGGTCACAAAAAAAATAAAGTTATTATATGTTTTGAAACCTTTGTTAAATTCTGCTTCTTTTTATTTTCCTTTAACACTTTGTTTTATTGAGACATAGCATTTTTGGTATGAAAATATTTCCTTGGTAAATGAGAACATTATGTTTTTATAACCAGCTTCAGTCTGGGGTTGTTTTTTTTTTTTTTGCTTGCTTGTTTTTACACTACACAAGCAGACATGAGAATATTGATCTGTGTGTTTATGTTTTATACTATTAGAGTGTTTGGAAAGTTCAAAAAATCAGAGTTTATTAATGCAAGACAACAGTATTACTTTTGCAGTTACACTTCTCTGCACTGTGCCATTTATTTAAGATTATCAGCAGTTAAAATGGTTGCCCTTGAATTTGCTAGGAGGATGTAAAGTGACTCGGACCATGTGTTGAAGGCTGTACTCCATCACTGCTCCTGCAGTACCTGTTCTGTTGTTAGAGAGATTAATTTTCCAGCATTCCAGATTCTTAGAGTTTTCATAAGAATTAAACTGATTTTTGAAAGACAACCATTCATGTAATACAGAGCTACCACTCCTTCACAGAAATCGCAGGTCACAGAAGCAGGGCTTGAGTTTTTGTGGTTGATTGCCAGAAACCTAATTAGACTTTGTTTTAATTACAGTCAGTCATGTATGCTAATACTTTTATGTAAGGGCTAGTCCATAAATCAGACTATGCAATGCAATATATGCTTATTCTCTGTAACACAATAGTAATGCTCGCATTATGTAACTATTAATTAGAAGGCATAAACACAGAAATATTGTTAGATATCAAATGACACTATCTTGCTGACAGTTATAGATGTAAGAATTTTGTTTATACCTATAAACATTTGAGGATGGGAGTTTTCAGTAAAGTACTTAAAGACAAACTGTTCAAAAAATATTAGCCATTTTTTGATCCTTCGGTTTCCTAGAAAAAGCAAAAGAAACATTGAAAAAGTAATAATTTGATTTAATTGATTTAGAAAGATGAATTTAAAAGTAGGCTAACCTAAGTTGCTTATGAAGAGCAGTGTGTTGTGGTTTAACTGAGATGGCTAAATTAGAAGTATAATTGTCCCAGACATCTTTCTTTTTGGTGCAGACTGCACATTCAAAGTGACTATTTCTACCTGATTGTGAAGATAGGTACTTCAAATTTAAGCATCTAATTTGCAGATGGTCACGGCTAGCTGAGATTAACCTTTCCCACTGTCTGTGTCAATATCAACAACTGTCCGACTATGGAGTATCATGATACAATCCTCAGGCAAACAAACCGTCATTTTTAGCATAATTCATCTATTGTGGAAAGCATAAAAACCAGATGAACCAGTAGCATATAGAATCATAGAATCACAGAACAGCCCAGGTTGGAAGGAACCTTGAAAGATCAGCTGATCCAACCTGTTGTGGAAAGCACCCTGTCCAATTGTATGTTGAAAATCTTATGATAAAAGAGCACAGAATCAGATTAGAAATCAATGATAACTGGAATCCACACGTTGACAGAGAGTTCTAACATGGATTTGTGTAGATGACTGTGTGGAGCAAAGAGTTCCTCAGCTATGTCACTCCTCCCGCCTGTCCGCCCAATGGTCTTATTACAGCTAAGATTTGAAACACAGATGTGTGGATTTCATGGGGTAATAGGAAAACTCATGTATAAACATATAATTGTTAAGCACAGTAAAAATGAAAAGAGATTTAATTCAGTGGTACAGATTTGCTCTTACTCAAATTCATAATGTTAATTTTTTAATAGAACTACAATTGCTTGATTTTCCTGTTCTGAAAAACAGTGATATCTCTCCCCAATCCATGTCTGGTTTAGAGAGCTCCCAACCCTTGAGTATCACTTAAGGTTTCTTCAACATCTCCTGTGCTGCTGGAGCTTGTCTTTGAAATAGATAAATGTTATAGCTACAAATCCTAGATTCCTTAACACCTTAGCATTTGAAGAATGGATTATCAGCATCCTTCTAAGAAGAATAAATGATGTTTTCTTTATGAAAATAGAATAGAAATCTGAGTTTCCAATTATCGTTATCTAAATTTGGATATGGGCGAAGTTGTCTCAAATGACTAAAACACCAAAGAAGTTAAATTGAAGTATATAAAAACTACTGATAAGTAAGTATCATTTCAGCAGAACAATAAAGCTTATGGTAATTTAATTATGTATTTGAAGATAATAAAAACTTACGCTCAAAGGGAAAGCACAATCAATGCAAATGTTAAAAAGTGGTGTGATCTTTAAACAGTGACTTGAAATGCAAGTCTTTCTTTTCTACCCATAGCATTAACAACCTTATTTTGGGTACTCATCTTCACTACCTAATTCAAAGACTTATGTCTATTTTGTCACCAAATACTAACTACTACACTATCTAAGTCATATTTCACTGGTACTTTAGCAGCATTTTCAGTGTTGTCTTTTTCCTGATCTGATTTTTGAAGTATTTCTTAAGTAGAACAAGCATACGCTGCATCAGTAATTCATCAGGATCAGTGCTGAGGTTTGCTAAGTTATTTTTATTTTTATTTTTATTTTTATTTTTATTTTTATTTTTATTTTTATTTTTATTTT
>VZSF01004872.1:194394-258129 GCA_013398295.1 Chionis minor
ATTTTTATTTTTATTTTTATTTTTTATTTTTATTTTTATGTATTTTTAATTTTTATTTGTACTTTTAGTTTTTATTATTTTTATTTTTATATTTTTAGATATATTTTTATTTATACTTTATTTTTATTTTTATCTTCCAGGTGGTGTCACAGTAGAAACACTTAGATGCTGAGAATTTTAGACTGTGTCCCTGTTTGGGAACCTAGGAGGAATTAAATTATTTTGTAAACCCCATCCTCAGTAGTGCTCTGAAAATGTAATTCTAAGCACTAAACATTCTATCTTATTAAAAAAAATAGATAATAAGGAAGTTCATACTTCATTTCCAACTACACAGAGTGCAGCAACAATTAATCAAAAAAATACACCAATGTAACAAATTAATTTCCATCTGAATAATCAGAAAGGTCCGAAAAAATTCCAGAATATTGTTCCTGTACACTGTAATGGGTTTTGTTACCCCAACCATTTGCTCTGTAATATAGCAAAAGCATTTTCTCCTACCTGCCAAAAAAAATGTTGTCTTTATTGTTTTAAAATGACAATTCAGTTTGGCAGCAGCTACAATATCTTTTCCCCATGACATTATTCTCTTATTGCTATTATTAACTAATAATTTTCAAAATATTTAATTATGTGTTATCCTTTAATATATGCAAATTCATGGAGCACATCCATACTTTCTATAGTATTACCAGACTTTTATAACCTCTTCTAATCTGCCTCATTTATTAATAATAATAGGAAACGCGGCAGTTCTACCTCATGTCTCAGCTGCATGCAAGAACCGAGAACATTAGGAACATTCACAACAGGCATGTCCTGTAATCCATCTGCCACAAGCTTATGCTGTCAGTGCTGGATGAGAGGGATGTGACACATTGCATTAATTTCCAACATTTTCGCAGCCACTGTGATACTGGGGGAAAAAAAAAAAAAGGATTTCATTGCTTGTTCCAGATACATTCACCACCCAAAAAATGTTGCATCAACAATAAATCTGTTTTGTGTGATTTTACTTACAGAGGTAAAAAATAAACAGAAGATAATATAGGAGTGGTTTGTTTTTTTTTTTTTAGAATAAGCAAATAAACAGTATTGGCTTTTCCTAATTTCTAATTGCTTGATGTGCTCTCATACTTGAAATGACAGAGGTGAAAACTTGTGCTTCTCTGAATCACCTGAACTAATATTCATTTTGAGCACAATGTGTTACAAAAATGTATTTTTATTATTAAATTCTCACACTATGGGAAGGGCTTTCCAAAGCATTTATTCTAAGCAGAACTTTATTCCACTGAAGTTTTCTGAAGCTTTTCAAGGTACCTTTTAGGCTAAGATCTTGCAAAAAGCCAATCTACAGTACTAAAACCCCTTGGATTTTATGCAAGTGTAAGTACAATACATAAAACACACGCAGCCGTATGTGAGTATATATGCTATGGTAGTAATTAGCAAGTGGACAGCATATTGTTCTTTTTGCCATTTGAACTTACCGTTGGTGTTATGTTCAAGTACAAAAAAAATATTGATAAATTATCATTAATTTAATTCATTGAATTGAATATGGACCATATTTAATTCCAACAAATTGCAAACACATACAGAATGCTTTAAGAAGCACCAAATACAACAAACAAATCAAGCATCATAATGCATGTGTTTGGGGGCATATATAGATTCACAGAAGAAGTGTGCTTAACTTTTGCTTTTGGCCAAATAGTCTAAATCACCTCATAAAAAGAGTAAAATGGTGATGTAAGAGGAAATAGTCAATTCTTAAATGGAGGATCTTTTCTTCTTTTTTGATTTTTTTTTTTTAATAACTAGCACATAGACAGTTACTTGGATTTCTTCTTTTTTGAATTTTCTCTTCACACTACTGACTCATATTATTATTTTCTTCTTCTTCTTTTTTTTTTTTTAAAGTTAGAAAAGTCTTGAATCCACTGGAGTGCTTCTGATTCCAAGGAAAAGCTGCATAAAATTTTCTACATGGCTTCATAATCCTTTTGCAGTTTGTCAGTACAGAAATATAAAGCCTCAGATTTATCAGTAAAGAAAGATGTAATTCCTAGTGACATTTGACTTTTTTATTGATCTTTTACCAAGTCATACTGTTTCATACTGTGTGAAAAATGTTCATGTAAGGGTCAAAACCAGATAAGATTGAAGTTGATATTTGTTGTCTCTTATTTTTTGCCCCTTCAGAACACATTTGGAAAGTGTGATGGCAATGCTTGCGATGTGACATATCCTGGTGGAAGGGTTAGATAATAAATGTCCCCAGCTTCCTTTCAGTCATGACACTGACTTTATGTATTTTTTCATTGTGAAGTATCTGGCACTTGTGATCAATGTGACAGAGTTACTTGTCTAATCAATAACATATTCCATATTTCACTGTTTAGCTAGTTCACCTGCATTTGCCTTTTGACGCTTGCAATTATAGACTTTTATTGTTTAGCTCACGAGTGTGGTAAAATAATGCATTTCTTAAAGCCTGCGCACATAAAAGATTAGATCTATCATGGAATCACAAGTACAAATCAAATTAACTGTATCCTCCTTGGCACACTCACACACCCAAATGTGATTATGTTGTTGTTTGTACAGTACCTGTCTGATATTTTCAGGCATCATTTTAATAAAATTATTTCTTTTATATAAATATTTTTATCCATCATTTTGAGATAATATTTCATCACATTTATTTTGGACTGCATAAGTTTTAAAGAATTTGTCGATGTGTGTGTCGCCATTGTCCTTTTTATCCTAGTCCTTATCTATAAAATGTTGAAAAGCTCCAAATCAATGAGTCAACCACGTTCACTGGTTTATTTTTAAAATTTTGTGCACTTATTTATAAGTATGCCGCAACAGGGCCTTTATGACCTATACCAAATAATTGAAATAATGAACCTGTCTTACCTCTTTCATCTCTCTTTTTCTCTCCCCCCTCACCCTGGCCCCCACAATGTCTGAAAAGCAGTATCATTATCATGTGGTTTTGTTCTTAACACTTATTTTGTTGTAAAAAAATGAACTTCTTCACCTAAACAAATACCTAAGATCCTGGCCAATGCCGTCTCACTGCTTCTTTGTATTCCAAATGAGACTTCTTATGTTAGTCTCTAGTATCTTCTTGTATACTTAGCTTGTGAAGCATCTGGGATAAGTTAATCTTTTTGTTCAGTGTTTGTATGGCTCAAGGGAGTCCTAGATTGTGACAAGAGCCCCTAGGCAGTACAGTTATATAAAAGGTGGTTCAGGAAAGGGAGCATATTTCAATGTGACACATCTAAGAAAATGTAAATTCTACAAAATAATAGATAAGACATCACTACAAAAAAAATCATAAACTTTCCAGAGGCTAATGTAATTCAATGCAAGTCAAACATGAATACTGTAAACCAAGGATGTGGACAGACTCTAATCTTAAGACAAATGAGTCTCATGCCTATTTAAAGAATATATATATGAATATTACATGAAATTTTAATTACGCCTAAATGATAATTGTGGTGGCTTGACCCCAGGCAGCAGGTAAGTTTCCACCCAGTCGCTTGCTTACTCCACCCAGTTTTATTGCTGGGCATGATGTTGTGGGATATCTCATCGGTCAGTCGGGGTCAGCTGTCCCAGCTGTGTACCCACCCAGCCTCTTGCCCACCCCCAGCGTACTTGCTGGGGGGCAGAGTGAGGCCTTAACTCTGTGCAAGCACTGTTCAACAATAGCTAAAACTTTGATGTGCTATCGACACTCTTTTGGTAACAAATCTAAAACACAGCCATACAGACTGCTATGAAGAAAATTAAGGCCATCACAGCCAGACCCAGTATGATAATGGAGGACTTTACTTTTTTCCCTTTTGATAATCTGTGGTCATTAAAACACTAATGACTTTTCTAAATATAAAACTGGTTCTTGAGAAGTGTTACTGCTTCTTGAGAAAGAAAAGTGCATACCAGAATCTCCTGTTGCTCTTTTAATTTAATTTAATTAATTTAATTTAATTTCTAAAATTGAAATATATGTTTTATGGTCACAATAATAATTTTTTACACTTTAACTAATATTCTCTTGTCATTCATTAATTCCACGGCTGAAGTGAAAATATAGGAGGAAATTCTCTTCAAATGAGAATATTAAGAAACCACAAACAATTATTATTTGGGGTTTTTTTATGCATACCAAGATGTGATAGTATTTCATAGCTATTTATATCTGTTCTTCTCTGAATATTATTTATTTTGAGTGTGTAATAGGTTTCAAACACTAATTATTTAGTGAGGAAACACTTGCAGATAAATACCAAGCTCTGGTACCATTCTGCTACATTATGGTATTTCTAGAAAGATAAAGAAATAAAGGAAAAGAATGAAAAACAAGCTACACCATATTACATATTTCCTATTCTTGGAACTTACAGAAAAGGAAATTTTATTCAAAACCACATATAATTGTGTATATTTCACTCAGAAGACTTCTGTATATTTTTTTTCAGAAGAAGCCGATTTTATATTGCCACTCACATACGTTAAATTTCAACTGTGTTTTAGAAATTGCCGGATATGATGAGAGATGTTTTAAAATATCCACATGATATATGTATATGCCAAAACATTCAGCAAGCAGAGAATTATTTAATACACCACCTTAGCACTGCAACCTCAAGTATAGTCTCTTACAAAGGTACTTAATACCAGGCTAACAGGCCATATGGGTGTAAGAAGTGCCTCAATTAAACATACAAAATAGTAAATAATACAGGGAGTGATAGGTAGAGAACATGTGGTGAGAGATCTTTGAAGAGCAGCTTTAGTTACACTTTAGTTGAGCCTAACAATTATACAGCAAATGATTCCTGGCCTTTGTTAAAGAAAATAAGCTAGACTCCTTTTTTATCCAAGAATGTAAATAGAGAAGTCCATTGGACAGATGGAAATCCTGCAGCATTTGAAAGGCTGTAAAACTCTATAGGGCTTCTAGTGATATACCTGATAATATTAATAGGGCTGGCACTGAGATACAAAATAGCCTGAGTGAAAGAAATTCTAACTGCTTTTGGTACCTTAGACAACAAATTTGAAAGTGTTTGTAGCTATGCCCAGTACTAAGAACATAATAATTTAGAAAGAAATCCATACACCAGTTTTGTGTCTGTATGACATAGCCAATGCAGCAGATACAAGAACAGCATGGGTCAGCTTACTCGCTGTCTGCTAAGCGGCTCTTTTAACATGTGACAGTTATAAGGTGTCAGAGAATATCCAAAAGTATCACTTAATATGTTACTGGAGCTGATTCTCCTTTTTTTTCTTTTCACTTCACAAATTTTCATAAGTATGCTTTTTACTCTTCATATAATTCCCAGTTTAAAAACTCATGGTTAAAACAAAGTAAAAAGACAAATATTGCTTTGAGGTGTAGCACAACCTCTCCATTTTAATTGGAGACTATACATTGATACAAACGCACCCAAATTTCTGACCAGGCTCATTTAGAAGTTTTAGAAACTCTGGAAAGCCTTTCATTTGATAGTAACCCTAGTCATTACACATACTTACTCTTTAAAACAGACAAGCCCTTTTAAGTTTAATCACGGAATTTTCATGTAGTTCTAAAAGTAAATTAAACTTTTATTTTTAAGTAAGTAGAAGTAATAAACTAATTGGAGCTGAAATTACATTGTCTGATTGCACTTTTGTCTTCACTGTAGCTATTTGTGTTCCTCTGTCTTTATCAATATTGTCTGTTTTCAATTCTGTGGTACATTAAATTCTTGAATCTGAAGTGTTGTCAGTTATCTTCTTGTTTCACACACTGACAAACTCCTGAGGCTTGCAATAGAAATGAAAAATGCTTAAATAGTTCCTTGTTTTCTAAGAATATAAAAATAAACAGAAGTAACATATAATGTTGAATCTGAATCATGGTTCAAAGGGAAACTTTGAAGTATAATTGAACTGTGTCTTAGAAAATATTTTGTTTATTAAAGTACTGTTTATAAAAACAAGTAATAAGCATTTTTTTTTCGATATTTACATTTGCAATCAGGTTCCTTTGCAACTGAAACTGTCTATGCTAGCTGTCTATGTTTTCTCTACTATTAATAGCGATAATTACCCCCAAAATGGGATTGTTCCTATTTTAAGAGAGGTATCTTAAATATCCATTTTAATGTAAGGAAAAGTTATATAAATTGGACCTTTACAGCCTGGCAGACAAAAGATTGCAGGGAGATATTAAGCAGGAAACACAGTTTTTCATCATTTTATTAAGAAAATATTTATGACACTAAATGAAATTATTGAGTGTGACAATGAATGAAATTATTGAGCAGTACATCCAAAAACTCACAAAATACATACTTAAGCTACAGAACTTGTTATCCTACTAGAAGATGGAAGAAAAACCCGTAAAATTTTTGTAAAATACAAAGAGAAACATAAAGAATCTGACTCCAGAAATACCCTAAAAACAGAATTTTGGCAGCTGACGGAGGTGTTCTGGAGGAACCATTATTTCATATGTTCTTAAAATTTTTCTGGTACAGAAACTAATTACCTGTTAGAGTAGTTATTAGTTAATATAATAATCAGATTAACTAGTTAACTATTAGATTAACTAATTAACTCTACTTATTTAGAAGTGTATATATATTTACATATATATGTGTGTGCATGTATATAAAAAAAAAATATATATATACTCTTAGTTGATTATTACTCTAATAATCAGTTACTCTGATAAACTCTAATAAAGTTAAAGATGTGACACCTGACTGGGTGTGTAGCCTGAGAGTCTGCAGCTGCATGGAGATCATTACCTAGATGGCTAACTTGGTCACTAACTTTTTAAAGGAATTTGAATTTGGAAGAATTCCACATTAAATGGCTAACTTAGAAGAGATTGAGATAAAACAATAATGTTTTTCTGAATTCATAGGACCAAAGGGAAACTGTGATTATGGGTTTTCTGGAAACTGGAAGAAAGATTTGTGCTCCAGAGAACAAGTTCTGATTTATATTCAGTTCTTAGTTATTTTCAAAATAAGAAATACACATTGCCTAATACGAGCAGGTAGAAAATTCCAGGAAAATCATACTCTTTTTATGATTTCATGGTAAAGTGGAAGGAATCACATGACATTTCTGGCACGATCTAAAATGCTAGGAGTAACATCAATATTATTGGAAGCTGCTAATGCTGTAGTATTTAGTTTCCATCTCAGACTTCCAGTTTTCTAGTGCACCAACAGTGCTCCAAAAGTTTCATTTTAACTGAATGAATTAAACAGAGATGATAATTCCAATCACCCTGAGCTCTCAATATTCCTAAAGAAATATGATAGGCACCTGCACAGAGCAATGAATCTTAAGAGCTCAGTCTCAGTCTGGAGGGGCATGTGTATTTCTATTGCAACTCTATAAGAGACAGTTAAGGGAAATTTCTTCAGAAAAATTTTACTTTATATTCAGAAAAATTAGTTTGGAAAATCAATTCTTACTGTCCAAAATACTCTAGAAATTTAATTTAGTCATCAGTTACATTTGAAGGTGCATATTCCTGTCCCTAAGTCTCTTTCAGAATTAATTCAGCTGAAGAATGTTCTTTTACATTCCTAAAAGGACAACAACTAGAATGATTTTAACAAGGTTTTGATCGGGAAGAAAAAGTGAATATTAGGATTATGAAAGCAAAATTTAATCTACACTTCATTAAAAGCTACAGCCTAGAGAAGCAGCTTGAGTTTCATTGCTATGAGGCATTTGGATTATGCTAACATTCTCATTGTGAATCTGTACTTTTGTTCCTTGGAAAAAACTGTTTTATTATAATTAACCTGTGCTTTAATTTTTATGTCTTGCATAAAAATGCCAAAGGCATATTCAAATTTGTCATAAAGTGTTTCAAAAGCTATCCATTTAGTTCTTTTTCTGGAGGGATACATACTTTTTTTACACATAAAAAGATTTTTCATAATCTGCAGGGTTTGCAAATGGCCATGTGCTTCATAAAAAACCTCATACCGAACTGTCTACAAGATAAAATAGTGTCTTGTTAACAATTAAAATCTTGAACAGTAGTGTTCTGAAGAATCTAGATAGTAATTACATTGCTTTAGTAATCTTGTTCAAGTGTTCAGCAGCATGAAGTAAAAATCAGTCACTGATAATGTCTGTATCTGAATTTAGGATACTTTGAGTTATGTTCTATTAGCAACAATTGTTAATAAAGATACTATCCATAAGCATGACAAAAACCAAAACCAGTTGATCTACTTTACCTTAATATTTTAAATGTCTCAACCAGAGGCATAGTAAAAGAAATCTTAACAAATTATGACTAGGTCTAAGGAATCTGAAAACAGTAATACAATAATTTTATTAAAACAAACAGGTGAAATGCTAGGATAGGAGCAATAAAATCCAAAAGAAAATTAGATGTTATAGATCTTGCAACAAAGAGGAAGAGATACTTTTCATTCCAAAACAGTAGTTTCTTTCCTTTTCACCTTTAATATTTGACTAGGATTTGCTTCCACTTACAAACATGGAATCAGATTAAGTTCTGCCTTTGACAAACACATTTGTAATATACAGATCCTATGATACAGTTTAGGAACCATTGTAGTCTGCAGTTTGCCTCACTTCAAAAACTAGTTTGCCCCTCTTTTTTCAGTATCTAGGAGTTCTCCTAAAGTAAGCTCCCTGTATGATAATTTGAATAAGTCAAACACTTCTGTGTCTGGCACAGAATAAACCTGTCTATCTAGGGTACCCAAACCCAGGGAAGCAGGATCTCTGAAAAGCATGAAAAATTCTTCCTCTCTTGATAACACAGATCTTTGACATTCAGGGTGGAACTGATCAGAAAAAAGCAAACAAACAGAAAACCTCAACACCTATGCATGAACTATTATTATACTTTTATAGCTAGTGGGTAGAAATAAGAATGTCTGCAGCAAAATTTATCTTATTTTAAACCAGAAATCTAAAATACGTTAGGTGAAGTGACTGGTTTTCTTTTTGATTCTCAGTAAACATGGAGGTAGGATTCAGCTACCTAAACATCATTCTCTAGAATTATTCTTGACTTGGTGGAACATCCTGCCTGGTGTCCAGCTTCTCCACTCCAGATGAGTGTGTGTCTCCCATAAGTTTTGTGTCCTATTTTCAGTCCTATGCAGATGTCTTGGTATTCTAGGACATCTAAAGCAAAAATGAATAATAATTAAAAAGTGTGTTTTTAGCAAAAATGAATCCATGGAAGCTGGTTCTTTGAGATGTAGATATCTACATTATAAGGGCTAAACTCAATTAATTGCCCATACAGAGGTGCTTAATGCTGTTAGAGGTATCTAGTATCTCTGAGAAATCTCAGTGCTGTAAGGTTAGCATAATCCCTTGGGATAGTTTGGATATATATGTATACGAATGGTATGTAACTGAAACCTGTCCCATTCTAGAGGACTAGCTGGAAACAACACTGACTACTGTGGGGCATTTCAAATAGTGGTAGCTTATGGGTTGACAACTGCACTGAAGCCTAACAGGTAGGATGAGAAACAACTCTAAATTAAAATCCCTAAATCTGTGTGCCTGTGCATAGATATTAAAACTGCCATTATAATTAGTGGAAAGCTAAGCCTCAATGCAGGTGACAACTGAACACATGTAGTGACAATTGTCAGATCCTAAAGTTCCTGAGATACCTACACTGACCTGGCACATATGCCACAGGTCTTAAAAAAGATGCATGCTTTTCTGGAGCAGAAACCGACAGTATATCCCAAATGTGGAAATCTTTTGTATTCTGGTATAGGTAACTGATTCTTAGTCCTCTGAATGAGATCACCTCATCAGTTGAGGTGCTCCTTAAGTTTCACTTACTGTAACGGGATCACCATCCATGGTAATGGTAGGTCAGATTCCTGCCTTACATGTCAGCATCTGTATGTAGATTCCTAAATATAAATGTCTTGATCTTCACTACATCTAAAATTAAGTGATGAATGTAAATGTTAGTTCATTAAAGCTACACATGCAGAGTGGGACCTAAGGCACTACCCAGTCCCAGGTGTACATCAATTGAATCATCTTATTTCTACAGGAAAGAAACCCAACTATTGTGGCAGACTGGGGATTGGAGTTCTCAAAACAGGTTCCTCTTTCTGAATGAACTGAAACGGAAGGCTGAAAGGTGAAGAGGAGCATAGATTCGCTTTAATTTAGGTGCAGCTGAGGTATCTGAAATTAACTGGTGTCTGAAAAGCTGAAGTATCTGAAAGTAACTGGTGTTGCCATGTTTCTCCTCATGGCTGAAAGATATTACTAAAAAAGCTAGTCTGAGTGAAAGAAATTCTAATTGCTCTTGGTACCTTAAACAACGACTCCTCTATAACAAACTGTAACAAACTCCCACCATGCTATCGCCGCTATTGGCCTCTTGTCTGATCCTGACAAGAAAGCTTTCAACCTGCCTGTTATCCAACCCATACAACAACTCTGTACATTTGACCTTCTTCTTCCGATAGAAGGCAAGCCCCTGACCCTCATCTTCCCTGTCTGTCTTTCCTGAAGAGCCTGTAGTCATCCATTGTAACACTCCTGTCATCTGAGCTGTTCCACCATGTCTTAGCTATTCCCACAGCATTCGATATGACTCCATGAGTTGCTCTAGTTACTCCTGTTTGTTTCTCAGGCAGTGAGCATTTGGGCATGCACATTTGAGACTGGTGTCTTTTGCTCAAATTTGCTGTTCCTGAGGTCTCTTGTAACTGTCTTTATGCACTCTGCTTTCCACTCTTGTCAGCCATTTCCTCATTTAACTATATGTTTTTATCTCCCTCCCTCATTATTCACATTTTAAAGCTCTCCTCTGCCTCAACAGCTTCACCAACCTGTTGGCAGAGGTGCTGTTGCTGTATTTGGTCAGGTACAGTCCTTCTCTTCCTAGTAGTCCCAGGTTGACAGATGGGTACTTCCATTTCTCACAATCAAAAATATCCCATGACTACTACCCACTGCTTCTTCCTGATGTAAATGTGTAATTCAGGCTTGGCCCACTGTGGTGGCTACCCAGGAAGAGCTTTATCCCCCATGCGTGATAACCAAGGCACTCAAAGTATTCTCTAGTTGCAGGTTTGTCGGGAAAGGAGCCATCTTCCTGCTGCCAGAAGTCACACAGTCCCAGCTTTCTTCATTGCAGAAGTCTCCATTTACCACCAGAATGAGCACAGTCTCTTCTTCTTCCTCTTTCTGTGCAGTGGAGGACTTGGACTCTTGTATCTGCAAGGTGTCTGTAAGGAACCTGTCAATCTTTCATTTTCCCTGATGCTGCCCAGCCTGCTCACCTCCTCCCACAGCTTCTTTACTAGGGGACACAGCTTCTCAGCCAGAACACAGATGCAAGCCTAGGCACTGTCTTCACTTGCTTCAAACTCAGTGGGAGACTGCTGGGCTCCCTGCAGCCCAAGCTTTGTCTGAAAGGAAGTCTTGATGTGCTGCTGTACTTACTTTTCTTTGGGCCTGGGTACTGTGCCCTGTGGCACATCATCACATGTTAAGCAGTCCTATGCTGTCCTCAATAGTTGCTGGCTCCCTTTTGCATGCCCTTCTGCACAAACTGCTGTGCAAACTATTGCATCTGTGAGCTGTTTCTGTCTGCTGTGCTCATGTTTGATGGCCACCCTCACTTCAGCCCGCAGGGATATTGGCCAGGAGTGTGCTGGGGGTGCAGATTTTGTTTTGGCTAGATTTATCACATTAACAATAACAAAATGACATGACAGGGGAAAAAAAGCACTCAAAAATTACTGCACAGGAAGAAGGTTTTATTTTTTTTTTAAGTACAAATGACATGCATTTTAGCTAGAAATCACTATCAACATGCCAGTGCAGCTCAGCATAGTTGCTTTTATGACTGACTGTACTGGCTTTTTAGCCCTGTGTGCCTTGTTACTTATCACCTGGGTTTAGTGATTCCAGATTTCCCCTTTGGGACCATCACAGGCTTGCCAACCCTCAGAGAAATCTTTCTGGAGAGCTGGCTGCAGGGTGAAGACACCAAGGAGTGCCCTACAGAGTAATTTCTATGTTTAGAACTGCAGAATCACAGAATTGCTTTAGGTGGGAAGGGACTTCCGCAAATTGTCTACAGCTACCGCAGGTAGCTGTCCTGTTGGTTACAAAGGTCAGAGATTCTACAGCCTCTTGGGGCAACTCTTTTCATTCTGATCACCTTCATATTTCATCTATTTCAATTTGTCTCCGTTGCTCTTTGTCCTGTCCTCTGTCAGAAGAGCCTGGTTACAACTTCTTTACTGCCCCTCATAAGGTGTTTTTGCACCCTGAACCTCCTCTTTTCCAAGATGAACACTCCCAGCTCACTCAGCCTTTTCCCACTTGGCTGTTGCTCCAAGTTCCCAATTATTTTAGGATGAGACATCCCACTCTAGGATGTCCATGTCTCTTGTGCTGGAGAGCCTTGACCTGGGTACCCAGCACTCCAGATGCGACCTCACCAGGGAATGATCGCCTCCCTCCAAGGATAGAAATAACCACCTCCTTTTATCTGCTGAAAATGCTTTTTCTAATGCAGGATAGGAGGCTTTTGGCTTTTATTTTGCCACAAGAACACCTCTCCATGATTCCACAGCAATCAGATTGGATAAAGAAGTCAGACCCTGGGGGAGTTCTGGTAGGCATTAAGCTTGTTTTCAGTGTTTGCTGTCAAGTTTTCAGTGTTTGCTGTCAAGTTTTCAGTGCTTGCTGTCAAGGGATATAGGACTATGGGACTATGGAAGGAGATGGAGAAGGAAGAGAACATCCATACTCAGGTGTCTGGTGTCACTGCATGCCACAAGCAGGCTGAAGAACCATTCAGCAGAAATTCCTTACCTGAGAATGTGTGCGTAAGGCCCCTTTAAATCCCCTTGGTGTGCCATGTGAGACAGAGAGGAGGCGTGTATTGCATAACATGCTGCTGAGTTATATGGGTGGATGTGCAGAAATGCCCGTAGGATATGTTCCGTGATGGGGCCTGTGCCATGTAGCTTGCAGTGGGGATGTGAGCATGGCATTTTCAGGCAGAGGAGATTGCGAGCCCAGACACAAGCTGTGCCATGCCAGCTGGCCTCAGTGGCAGTCATTTAGTGTACTCATATAGATGTGGCTACAGAAACATAATTCAGGTGATCATTCTAACTGTTTTATCTTTATTGTCTCCAAATTAGTTGTATCTTTCCTCAAAGAGTGAACAGTTCCTGACATAACCTTCAAGTTCCAGTCCACAGAAACTGACTTAAAAGATGCCACAAAACCACGGTATTTTAGATGCCAAATGGAATTTAAGGTTAGAAAGGCAGAAATATTTATTTTAGATAAGGTTAGTATAATATAGAATTAGGTGATCTGTTGTATCCTATAGTACCAGAAAAAGGACCATATTTTTAGGTAAAACACATTGCTTTAAATGGAAGAAATGCATGGTGGATTTTAAGAAATACCATTCTGTAGAGAGTGGTCCATAGGTGGAATACCTAAGAATCTAAGAAAATAAATGTTTTTAGGCAATCCATGAATACATCAGCTTTAACTGAAGGTAAGCTGGCAAAGCTCAGGTTTGCATGTAGTCAGCCACACTAGCTAAATGCCAGAAGGGAATTCCTGAGTGAGCATACTAATTTCTTCCTAGATTTGCAGTGATTGATTTCATATAGAGTTGCTTTTTTTGTTTCCACATAAACAAGCAATAAATGATTGTTCTTTTTTGCTTTTAACTTTCAGTCCCTATGGGTCAGTGTGGACAAATTACTTGGTAAATTATCCCACTGCCTACATCTAATTCAACATTGCTGTGTACTGTACTATTCTTTCTGCATTTGAAAATACAAAATAAATCTCAATTCAAACCCATGCAATATTCTTACAACATGTAAAAGAACTGTTGTGGTTTAGTGGAAATACCTTTCACAAATATAATCTTCATTGGGGATCTCATATGCAAGTGTTCAGAAGGAGCGTACATCTGTCTGTGTTAATCTTTGGTTTATATGTTGAATATGTACTTTTCCATGAAAGATTTCTGACAGCCAGTTCCTGTGTATGTATACACAAGAGCATTCAGCCTAAGAAAAAAGGCTTGGCATTTTATATGACTAATTACAGTGTATACAAATATGTATTTGTATGTATTAATAAAATATAGGCTATGTGTCTTCCCCAGGAAGAGATTCATGGAACAGCTTTCTTTTTAACTAGTATGAATCTATGATTAACTTAGTAATGTAAACACATTAATTTTACCTGTTGAACATTGTGCCTGCCAAAGGCAGTTCTTATTGAGCAACAGACTTGCTTACTATGTTAAAATACTTCCTTCTGAAGAATGCTTTAGGTCATCAATAATTGGAATGATCACCTTTTTTTTTAAAGTGAGCAAAAGAAGCTAAAGCACCTTTGGAGGAGTGGCCCTTTCATATTGGCTTGTCTTCAAAGTGCCTTGTAGTACAGCTGAAGATGTAATCCAAGTTAACAGGATTTCTCTGTTTTTCAAAATGTGGGGCAACCTATCTGACAAAATAGAACACTTTTTAATGTTTTCTAAAGTAAGTTTCAGGAGCTCGGATGAAGACTGTGGAGATGGAAAATAATTTGATTTATCTGGTTGCCTATTTTTTAACATTTCCTTTAAAGCAGCTATTATATATTGACAATAGCATTTACAGACCTACAAATCAGAATTGTTCAATAACTTTTTATGTTTGACAGTTTTTTGTGAGGATATAAAAAATCCTGGCATCTTTGATGAAATGTTAACTGTTTGTTGAGTTAAATATTTCACATTCACAGTCTAGAGGGGAAAAAAATAAAATCCCTCCCAAAGCAAGCAAACTTCTTTAGCACATTTATTAAAATTAAGATTTTAAAAAGGAATGATGTACGTATTTGAACATCTAAATGTTTACATTAGAATACTATGTAATAATTTTTGCAGTATTCTTTTTTCACAGTTAAGAATATATTAATAGAACAAAATAAAATATTCAGTAATTTGAACACTAGAATCAAGGCTTACCATGAATATTTAATTCTTTACTTTGTGCATTTCTAACTAGTTTTTTAATAACAGGATAACATGGCCTGTTTTTTATTACTTATAAATTCAGCCATCTAAAAGTTAGGTTTCTAGTCTAAGCTAGATATGTAGGTTCTCTCTATAGTCACTTCAAAAAGACATACAACTCCAGAATGTTACTGATAATAAAACAGATGGAATTATTTGCCTTTATGAGATACTTACCTCTCTTTAGACAATTAGACTGGACTAGATGTTCAGTTTTTACATGGCTAAAGCTAAATGAGGCAAACCTTCTGACTCTGTATTTTTTCTTTTACTTCTTTATTTTTCCCCCAGAAAACCTTAATTCCTTCACAGAACAAAGTCTCTGAAGAGAAATAAAATTTTACAGGGAACAAATTATTTGTAAGTAAGGCTCCTGTCTTACTTATTGAATAACTAGGAATTTGAGTAACAAATATGGTATGGCACTGCAAGAAGAGAAAAAAGTGCTTGCAATTTCAGTTTCGATAAGTGAACTAGCAGTCCTGCTTGATTTTGAACAAATTCCAGGAGCCAAAACGTGTACAACAGGGAAAAGCTCTTCCTCCAACATTAGCATAAACACTGCCATTTGATCAGCTCTCTAGATTCCACTGCTTGTATTACTGGAGGGCTCATTCCTGCTGCCAGTATGGGTACCACGTGTTAGGAGAAACATGACTATGGGCCTTGGCAGATAGTTGGTGCTGGTGACACAACATGTATTCTGTGTGTGGTTCAGGAGCATTACTTCATAGTTGGTGCACTTTAGTCCCAGAGGCTGAAAACTCCTGCAACTGAAGCACTGTGGTGGCACTGTTACTGCACATCTTCCAGTTCAGTGTAATCAAGAGGGATCCAGTTCATGGGTCTTGAGACCACTGCAAAATGACCTAACGAACAGAAAGTATAGCGAAATAGGAGATTTGCTTCAGAAACTTGTGGCTCATCAGAATTCAAACTGTTAAATGGACCTCAATACAAGATCATACACTGCATGGTCAGGCTGGAGGCATAGGACTGGAAAATGCTGAAGATTAATCATTACAAGTAAACATACACAGTTCTATTAGCTTATCAAAATAGTTTCAGGTCAACTGGCCACAACCCTTTGATGATGTTGACCTTAATTTCTCTGTTCTGTACATCTCAAGAGAGTAATCAGGTATAATAGCATCTCTTGGACTTACCAAGGAACATTGAATTCTACTTTAATCACCTCTAAACAAGTTTCTATGGTTAATTACAATATCAAAAATTATCTACTTTGATTTCTTACATCTTGGTCAGGTGATGAAATATTGGGCAAATTTTCTCTATCCCATTTGAATTTGAACTACATTAAAAAAAAAAATCCTGTATAAGGACTTCTGATACAATTGAAGCAAAGATTTGTATTTGTTGGGTTGAGCTATGCACAGGTGTTGGTTTCACTAAATGAAATAAAATCATCTTCTAGATAAAAAAGCAGAAGCACAGTGATTTGAATTTCCTTTTCTGTTGCTGGTTTTGTAACTGGAAAACTCATAACAGTGTTAATACATAAGCACTTGACAGAGTTTCATGTTTTATGGTCATTCTACATTGTTTATATATGAATAAGTAAACATACATATATAATAATTGGCTGCATTACCTTCTTACAATTATAGATACATATTCAAATATAAATGCAAAAAGTCTGTTATTATTTTGGTTGATTAAGCTATATAGAGACATTTTGTAACCAGATTACAAAGATAATTAGAGAATAATTTTATTTTCAACTGTAATTAGCCTGTATTTCAAGTTAATCATGATACATCTTGTAGAATGTTCACATTGTCACAAATGTACACTGGTGAGCTTCAGATATAGAAACATAGCTAACAGCCTCACGCAAAAGAGATGAAGTGTTTCTGTGTTGTTGCTTTTTTAATTATACTTTGTTTAGTTTTGTTTTGTTTTTTCTCTCTGTGAATAAGGGTAGATAGTATTCCCTGGAGATAAGTGAACAGTTAAAAGCTTTGAACACAGAGTTTTCAAGGCTTTTAATAAGATTTCCAAAATATTCACATTTAATATATGCAAAGCAGGCTTACCAGGCAAATTCTCTGCTACCCCTTGGCAAGAACTCTTCAGGGTTTTTGTGTAAATTTTGCAAACTCGTTGTAGACTCAAAAAAGGTCAACACTTGACATTCTTTGATTGTACAGCAAATGATTCTTTCAGGATACTGTTGTCACTCATCATAAAACTGCTATTAATTCAATAAATTCTCTCCAGTTTCTGGAGATGCACTTGAAATTAGAATAGAATTTGAGAGTTTTCATCTCCAGGAAGGGGTTTTTGATGATTGCTTATGTTTCTGAAGTACTTAACCCATTTTCTCAGTGCAAAATTTTTCCAAAGCTTATCTCAAGCGATTGTTTTGCCTGGTTTGTATGTTCAAACAAAAAGGAAATGAAATTGTCATGTTTATGTATAAATGTGCAGAATTCCAATAAACTGAAAATCATTGGTTTTGTCACTGTGATAGAAAAAGATGGCTGGCTGTTACCGTTATTTTGAAGTTAAACAGGCCAACTGAATACAGATTATCCATACCACTCTTCAACAAGTTACAGAAGGAAGAAAGCAGCATGCATTACATATACATGAATAGGCACAGCTCAAAAAAAAAAGAAAAAGTGAAGCAGAATTAGAGTTGACCTCTTTTCTATACAAGAAGCTGCTGTGGTTAATTTGACTATTACCTAATTTAAACTGTGAGTCACAGAAGGGATCTGGCCTTCACCTGCTGCTTACTGTAGCCATAGAATCACTCATGGCTGGCTATACGACACCAAAAAATGGTGTTAGCAGGAAGAGTTGCTCACTGGCATCTTGCTGCTTCTTGTTCATGCTGTCATGATGTATGAGCTCTATGGCAGCACCACGGAGGAACCAACACGTTCAAGAAAACCAGATTCTGATCTTCCAAAGCCTGTGATTCTGTAACCCTTATTATCATGGAGCAGAGCCATGAGTTTTCCCACTAATTTGAATCCACTAATTTGAATAAGATTACATAGAGAATAAGATCCTTCTCTCTCAAGAACGTGAGGGAAGAACCAATTGAGTGGTCAAGGGATCCAAGAAGAACCTTCTTCTGATAAAGTCTGTAGTCCTGCTCTTCATCTGTCTGTTTTCTGTGTTTTTTGGTTTTTTGGGTTTGGGGGGTTTTTTCCCCTCTTTATTAAATAGTGAAAACCTTTGATTTATTCTCATAAGAGTGAATAGCAGGGATAGGGGCGATGATTAAGACTCTTCTCTCCCATGGAACAGCTTTCAAAAAATGCTAAAGTTGAAAGATTCATAACTAATGTACTTCCACCTGTGTTACCACTGAAAAAGAAAACTAGAGGTGAGAAAAAAATCTGTTGCTTGTTTGCAGTTTTTTCTCCTACACATGGATAATACTACTATTCCACTCTTCAGCTATGATTACCATCAGGGCTCTTGTAATGCTTGTAATACCCCTTTTACTTGTATTCTTACCCCTATGTTAGAGAGAAAAAACGAAGACTAAATATGGACTAAAGGAAGATAAAATGACTAAAATAAGGTCACCCGGGAGGTCAGCAGTAGACATGAGGCTGTTATCTAGTGTGCTTTACAAGTGTCTACATCAAAGTTGTAGTTCAGATTAAATGTAATCCAGTCCATGTGACCAGATTGGAGCTCATTATAAGTGAGCCCTTGGAACCTGTATAGTGTTGACATTAAGTTTTTGGCAACAATCATTTCTCTCTGCAGATTCACCCCTATCACACTGCAGAACGTGCTAGTATATATGATGGCTCTAGGCACTGAGCCACACCAAATAAAACCACAAACCCTTTTGCGTAAGCAAACATATATATGTATATGCATGTATATATATAAACACCTCCTTGTGACTTATTGTATATGCTGCATACCAATTTTGGTTTTGGCATATGGTGCTAGTCATTTTCAGTACCTAATGGAGTGTAATCTTACTTTTTTAGCCAGCATCGCCCCTGATAAAAGTCTAGGAAACCTTGTTCTCTGGCCTCCCTCTCTTAATAGAGAAACAGTCACTTCCACGGAGTGATTTCTAAAATTTTAAGATTTAGCTCATGAACTGGTTTCCATTTCCTTCTACCCAAAATACATTCAGAGACCTTTCCAATGATCAAAATACACCTGTGAGGGAATAGAGAAAATGGTTAAAATTAAGCATAATATTCAAGATATAACTACCCTATCTTTTTTTAATTTATTTTTTTTAGTATTTTCTTTGTGACTAGAAATGCTTTTGAGCCATTTGCATAAGGATATTTCAGACTACGCATTATTTCACTTTAAGCAAATGGTATTCAAACTATGCAAATTATAAATTTGAAAATTCAGGCTACGCTGAATTTTAATTGATGCATAACTTAGAGATCAACTTTGACAGGAGGCTGCATATACTTTTACTGTTAGTTTGTAGAAGATCCATTAAGTAAAAAGAAATAACTATAATGCGTTTTAAAAACACTTAAGTATCCAGAGTAAATATGAAAGTTATTTTTAGGGGAAAAAAAATTCATTCTAAGTTAAATTTTGTTAACTTTGAAAGAGACATGAGATCCTAGATTAATTTTTGAAAAAAGTTCATAAAAGTAGTTTAGTGTTTTATTCTATATCTTATAAAATTATATTCCCCAGGAAAAAAATAAGATAGTAATTTGGAAGTTTTAAATATTTGCAAGACATAGTAAAAAATATGCCAGATAAAAATCACATTAATACAAGTGATGTGAATTATCAGATCACATATGAAAAAATCCATTATGAAACTAAGCTTTCATGAAAACAATGGTTACTGAAGTCCATACACAGCTAAAAACATGTCAATATCGACAGTGAGTAGCATACATTCAACACAAAAGAGACAAAATTGGCAAAGATTCAGGAAACAATGTGCTACTGGCGTTACTATTAATTATAGACAGCCATAAATACAGCTTTTGCAGTTCCATCTACACAGACAGATTTTTCAAAAGCCTGACTAATTCACTAAAAGACACAAATGCATGCTAGGAGAAAAGAGCTGTGTCATTTCCTCTTCATTTGCCATTTCATCCTTCTGAGAAGGTTATTCTCATCAAGAGACTGTAACAATACTAAATGCCATCCCCACAGTGTTTGAGACATATGTGACACATTTTCTATTTAGAAAGAAAACAGGCAGACAAAGATTCCCTAAGCAACAAGAACAGTTACCTATTAAAATTGTTGACAAAATAGAAGATTTTATCACCAAAAGCAAAGGGAGGCATATACAGTATGTACAATAAATATTATTTTTCCTGTGCCCAGAATGATGTTGGCAGTGGACAGTGGCATCATGGCCTTACAGTACTAGTATTTTATGGACAAAAAGAGGGTTATTAGTCTATTCAAAGTGTGCTTAGCTGAATTTCATGGCTTTGGGTTACTCTTGTCTGTTCCTTCTAGTAAGGCTGAATAGGTCACTGCAGCATGAAATTTCTTGTCTAGCATAGTCTATGTTCTTGTCATACATACTCTAGAAACGTATTTTTATCAAGGGTAACTACAAGTTTATTTCTAAATAATTTGTGTAAAGAATATACAAAATAGCATAAGAAATTGAATTCTTAAAGGCAATTACTGAAATACTTGTGATTGCTTGTGCTTTGTGCTCACCAGGGTAAACATACATTTCATATTAGGAGATATATCTAGGATGAGAATACAACAGATTTGGAAAGATCAATCTTCCTAAACTTAAATATAAACATACGTTAAGCAGTAGGGTAGCTGGAGATCTGCATTCAGGCATGTAAATTGCATACAGAAGCATAGTTCCGCCGGAAGACAAAGCTGATCTATTTAAAGGCTTGAATACCACTATAAACACGTTCCTGGCCTCCAGTGCTTTTACCTATTACCCTGTTTCAGCCCTATATCTTCAGCTATAGACTTTATGCTACTGCAATTTTATGAACAAAGTGTTATACTGCCATCTGAAATAAGGTCTCTAACCCTTCAACTGAGGGTTTTAATTGGATGCCTACAGTGGTAATCCAACGCAGGGCATAGTACATTGAAAAACAGCCTGTGAGAGGAGGTGCCTAGGTTTTTATATTGCTGACAGTCCATTTTGGCCATTAGCCAAGACAAAAATCCTACCATTTTCATTTTCCTCTCTGACTGATGGACTGTAGTTAAAAGATTCAGTCCTGCACCTACCAATATCAGTGAAATGACTACCAGTCATTTCAGAGGCCAGTGAATCAGGACCTAAATTCTCTCCTGCCCCTCTGGGACAAAGTGCCATATGGCAAGCTGACTCCTCTTGCTCACAGTCCTATCTTGGAGAAGGAAAAAAAGGCTATGTGATTAGACATGGGTACCCTGCACCTGCTCCTTTCTTTTTCAGCATCACTTCAGGGTTGAAACTGCTTTCACATCTGCTGAGTATAGGAAGTGAGAGAGAGAAAGGGAAATAAGGGCTAGCTGTATCTCTGTAGTATCATCACAATAATATGCATTTTATTCAGAGATGCAGAAAAAAAATTGTACGCGCAGCTAGGATTTCCTGAAAAATACCAGTTAATTTATTTTTGCCTTGCTGTTGTACCTGAAATGATTTTTTTATATATCTCTTTCTATTGGTTTTATGGAATTGTTAAAAATTAGTGCTATTTCTAATGATTAATTGTTAGATACTGCAGGTACATTTTTTAATTCTGGAGTTACTAGTGTTTTCTTGCTTTGAAAAAAAACATAAGATGTCCTGACTCTGGCAATACAGTTCTTTTAATTGTTATGGGCCCATTAAAATATTTCACTCTTTATTATACCTCATGACTCCATTTCTTCTTTATATACAAGGCAACAATATTGATTAATCTTAATTTAATGAAAAGACCAAAATGTTATACACTTAAATGAAATCTAGCTCTTAAAGATTTATTGTGTAGAACAATGTAAATCAGTCCTGTAGTATTATTTGCTGAAATATATTACTTAAATGCCATGAATTAAACATGTTAAGGCAAGATACTGTCATCTGTTGTATCAATGTTGAAGCTGATTGACAGAATATAGGCTTAGATAAGCATAGTAAAAATAGTAATTAAAAAATTATAGGCCAGCCACATTCATTGTGTAGTTAAAAGAACACTTTACTAAATATTATAGATGCTGAAATAACTTTAATATTGAACTAGTTTGTGTACTGAGAAGTTGCTATACCACCCTTTACCCTGATGCTGCTCGTCTCTTCCCTTCTCTTGTGAATGAATGAATTACATTTCCAGAGGTATAATATGCTTTCTTTGAAGACTCAGTAACAGGATTGTTGTTATGATACATCTTCCCAATTATTTCACCATTACACCATTTTTCTTAGCTTTAAATTGCTTGCTTTTCTTTGTATTACCTTCATACTCTTCATACTTAATGATCTCATTGAGAAGTACTGGATTGACATTCAAGAGACGGAGTATATTTCTAGAAATCAACACATTTCCCTAGAAACTTTGCCAGTCGTTTAGTCTAAGTTTCAACTCCCTGAGTGATAAATAACTAAAAAAGTTATCTTTTTTCCCTACTTCCATCTTTCATATTTTTATATTTAGGCTACAAAATCTCCACTGTAGAAATAATTTCTAACCATACATGTATGCTGTATCGCAAGAGCAATGTACGATGGATCTACAAGAAGTAGGTTCCAGGAACAATATACCAGTAAAACAATACTTCGTCCTCAAGTACACTAATGTGTCCATGTAGAAATTATCTATTCTGTAGTTCATGGACTCAGGAATTTTTATTTTTATTTTTTTCCCATTGTCATGAATGTTTTACATCTTAAGGACTCGGGTTGTGGGGATCTTTTCACTTTTAATACTAAAGATTTTTTGAGCTATGACTAAAGGTGCACGTGAAAATAAAAATTTAGTAAGCTAGTCATAAAATTCTATGTTTTAGAAAGTTTAGATACCTTTTTTCCTTGATAAAACTATTACTTTTCTTCCGGAAAAACTGAAACCCAAAGCAGTTTCAGCTTTAAAATTATTAAAAAACAAACCACCACAGAGATATACCTTAACAAAAAGCTTGATCATGAAGATGTGCACAAACATAAATTTAAGAAAGTGACACAAAACTCCAAAGGCAAGAAAATTCTGTGAAATTACTAAAGAGTAAACAGTTCTATTTAAATATATCCTCAGTTATGGGAGATGCAGAACCTGCCTGTGGCAGCTTTCAAAAAGTATTGTGTTTCATGCAAGTACAGTCCTCCTTCAAGCTCTGAGCTGAAAACAGTAACATGCAACTTGTCTACCACCTTGCTTCTGCCTTCATCTTATTTTTTCTTCAGAGATCCTCCCACCCAAATCCATGAGAGGACTCTCATAGCTTACCCATACTGTCCATCTGAGACACAAAATTCATTGAAATTTGTCAAAGACAACTGTCACGCGTTGGACCAGACTGACCACTGAGATGAATGATAGATGCTGTCCCCCACCTTTACTGGCACAATCCACAACATATGAACCAAACACATGAAAGTTTATTCTTGGTGTCTCTAATCCACAATTTCAGGTTGGGGGGAGGGGGAAGGAAAAAAAAAAAGAAAGAAAGAAAGAAGGTAAGTTAGTGGTATGACAACAAAATATTTGCTGACTATTCTGACATAATTGAATAAAAATCATAAACCTTTTCTCATCTGAAGAATTCTTTATATGTGGAATTACATATTTTATAATAATCTCTGTTAGAGTGAACAGAAATCACTCTTCAGTTTTATTTGTGAGCAACACTGTCCAGATATGAGCACCTTAGAAATTTCGAAAATGCCACAATTTCAAGTCAAATAAATCTGCAATGGATTTGGATTCTTGTAGTAATTAACCTTTTGAAGTGTCAAACCCCAATTTTTTTCTTTTCTAATGATTTGCTTATCATTTTTTCCGTTGAAAAGTTGAGAAAATAAGTATTTTATGGAACTGTTATTATTAGGCTAGTCACAATTCAACTTAGCACTTGAAGCACCTTATGTGTCTTTTGTCCAATTGACATATCAATGTGACTCTAACATATCCTTTCTCTCTCCATCAGAGTATCTGTAGTGAAATTTAGGTCAGCTGTAACAAAAAGTTTCTGCTTTCCTGAGCTATAGGATCTGTTCCTTCTATTGCGAATAATGTCATGCTCCTATGAGCCGCAGAAAGAAAACCTTTTTTTTTTTATTGGGTTTTTGTTCTCTGTTTTGATCTGTGTGACTGTATTTCATTTTATATGTCTCAAAACTTTAAAAAACCTAAACAGATATATGCAAACTCTCAGTGCAATTCTACATAGTATTCCTTTCTTCTCTTCTCTTTCTCTGAATGGGCAAACTCCTCAACTAGTGCCTCTGAAATAAGAGTCAGAATCAAGTCCATTATTTGTTTTATTAATATTACTTACAGCTCACATTTGAAAAACAAAAAAAAAAAAAAATTCTGAGTAGACTAGTAGTAGTTTGATGGATTACTCAATCCATCAAAAAAGATAAAAATTAGATATGTATGTTTGCAGTTAGTTGTATAGATAGACTTATATAGTGAAAATATTTGGATCCTAACATACTCAGTAACCCCAGCAATTTCTTAGAAACAGCACACTCATAAATTATGGAATAAAACATTTTTCTGTATTCTGAACTATTTTAATAGAATAGTAACTGTAAGAATAGTACCACAGTTATTTTAATGTTAATGAAATATATGTATATAAAATTTTATTATTTTCACTAACAGGAGCTCAATAAATAGACAATACAACATGTATTTATTTGCTTCTATCCTGTCCTTATATTGATATGTTTTGTTAATGTTAAGACCCAAATCAGGAGTTTATAAGTCATAGGAAAAGACTTAGTTGGAACCTGAGGCCAGAAAGTAAGTTGAAAAAATGCAAGTGTGTGTAGCAACAGATTATAACTAGTAAGATTCTTCATTTATTGAGTTTCTCATCTTCAGAATGAGCTATATACATTAACAAATGAATTTATAAATGCAGTAATGAGAAAGAAATTATAACCTCTTTTTAGGGAATCATAAAGTAATTACTAAAGGACCCTACATTCTGGTTAATCATACAGGTAAACGAATTTATACTATAACTTGCATAAATTTATGATATTAAGTTCCAATACAGAGTCTTTTTGTCTAGAGATGTATTTTTTCAATGCTCACATTCTATATAAAATTGATTTTCTTTTTAAAAGTTTATGTATGTGCAATATGTATAGAAGTCTCAGTGACTACCTGAAGAAAAAGTGATAATATCATCTTTTAAGACCTTAGCGATCTAAATAAAACCATCATACTTTTTGGTATTATGTTATAATACCAGAATTTTATCTTCCAGAAATCAGTTTTTAGTGTTTCAAAGTATACAAGTTCCTGATGTCTCCAAAACGCCTAATTAACTGATGGTCATACTTTAGTCCCAAACTTGTCTATGTTTACCTATGTTAAATGCAGAATTAATAAACCCTCCCTCTCAATACTCTCAATACTCTTTTTTTTTAATAAGATATAAAACACCGATAAGACCTATTTACACTAACAGAATTAATTTTAAAGCATTTCCAGGTTTTCTGCATAAACAAATATTTCAGTTTAAGACCTTGCTGCAAAGGAGCTCACATTTTAATCCCATAAGGAAATCAGCCTCCAGCATTTTGAGAATCAGCTTTCATATCATTCCTTACTTTACCGATCAAGTAAAAGAAAAACAATTTTATTTCCTAAAAATACAAAATTAATGTATTATTAAGGTTAAAGGCATATGTCACTTCTGAAACAACACCACAGTGTCTAATCATGCAGAGTTGCCTCTGTTGTTTAATTAATAAGATCTATTACATATATCAGTCATGAACAAGGAGACTTACTGCACAGCAGCCTTGCTGAAGTTTTGTAGAAAGAATATCTAATTTCTAATTAATTTATTTATTTACATTTTTCTTTCAAAAGTTTTCCTTTTCTGCCTCATTTCTTTACTGATATGGCAGTTAACCAGCATTTCCGTGGTTAGGGAGGTGCTCATCGCTGAACCATTAAAGAAGACAACTAAATTGTGCTATGCTTCCTCTTGATTTGGTGAGTCTTTTAGGACTACATGGAAGGACAAACTTTGCCTTCCTTTTTTCCGAATTTATTTTGTACCACATGTCAAACTGGCAGAATATATAATTTTTAAGAATGCACATATTAGCTGATCTTCAAAATACTGAAATGAAGTTTTTCTTAAATTACATAGTTGGAGCTGTTATTTCTTTATCATCTCAGTCTTCCTACCTCTTGTTTTAGACATCTGCCATGTCATAACCGTACTATTTAACTTTATATTTAGCTTCTTTTTGTATGCCTACAGGTGAGGAAAAATGACACCTGAAAGACAAAATAGGAGACTTGTAATATAAAGTTAGAGTTGTGAAATCCACATCAGGTGATGTATAAGCAAAATGTAAACAGAGATGAACTCATGCACTCTCTGAAACTCCCTATTGTGGAGAAAGTGCTCCCACTGCCATATTTCAGAGAGGAGGCACCTAAATTCTATCAAAATTCATATACTAGGTAATTAGGGCACTGTAACAAAAATTTAAAGCATGGGCCCAGGAAAAGGACTTCCAGATTTACCTACCTCACAAAAAAATTGTATGAATTTCTAATCTATTTGGAAACAAAAAAATAAACAAAAAACCAAAAACAAAACCCAACAACAACAAACAAAAAAAACCCCACCAAAAGACACTATAACTCTAAATTTTCAATGAATAAACGCAGTATTTGCCTTTAGGCATTTCTGAGACTTTCAGTCTGACTTTTGAGTCCCTTATTGTTATTAGGGTCTTAGAAGACTGCAAAACCTTGTGCAATGGGTGGCCTGAGATGTTTTGAGGATTTAAATAGCTAAATTCCACCTCCATCCCAGTTCAGGTGCTTTATGGCTGTGCTTTGCTTACTATTTGATAGCAATTCATTTATTTAAAAGAGATTTGAGAACCTGTTGATAATGGTGTTTCTCTTTTCCTGGATCCATCAGTTCAGCTACTGGTATGAGCGACATAGCTGTTTAATACTTATAGTCGTAACTGAAAAATCAATGGACACTAAGGTTTGAAGGAATGAGGTTCTACACAGAGTTAATATATGATGGTATGTGCTCCAGAAAACATTAGAGCATGTAATTTTTAACTGGTCATTCAAAATCAGCAGATAGTTTGACCTTATATCTTGGTGCTTCAGTTCTTCCTTTATAAAAAGGGGATAGCATTATTTTTCTTACTTCAGTGTTGTGAATATAAACTGATTAATACTTGTAGACAATGCAGTGTTTTGGCGGTGCATAATTCTCTCTTCACAGCAGTGTTCATGTAATATATGCTGAATAAATTGTGAGATTTCAAATTGAACAATGAGTAGAGTAACAACCTGCACTCAAAGGTGATCATTAAATCATCATCTGTCCTCCAATTAAATAGCAAAAGAAAAGTATAAACAGGTCATTAAAGTCCATATTACAAAATTAGTAAATTGCACATACACAAACAACTCTGTCAACACTGTAGGTTCCGAGTGACTGACAAACTATAAAAATACCAAGGTTAGTGTCTGATGTAAGAAGTTTCACAAGGCATATGAGTTTGAATGACTTGGTTGAAAAGGAATAAAAACTATGGTTGGAATTCAATTTGTGGTTAGACATTTAGTCTAGTTAGGTAAGTAAGTGCCTACATGTTACTGTCTACTCACGAGTGTCCTGATTTCAGCTGGGAAAGAGTTAATTTTCTTTCTAGTGATTACTGTGAAAGGAATGTCAATAATGTTTTTAGTTGTTGCTAAGGGATCTTTACACTATTCAAAGACTTTTTTTCAGCTTCCCATAGAAGTATAAAAGAATGAAGGAATGGTCAATGAAATATTCCATACCATAGGTATCATGGTCAGTATATAAATGGGGTTTAGCCAGGAGGTGGGAATCTGTGATCACTGCAAATTTCTCAGTTGTTCTTTAGTGAGGATACTTTTTGAAGCACCTAGCTCTCCCATGAGCAATAGAAGTAAAGAACCTGGAGATGGACTTTAGGTTCCATTCTCCACTTTCAACACTTCAACATAAAAGTTCCTCCTCACCCTTTGTTACAATTGAAAAGTGGTAAGTTAGCAAATACAAACTCAGTAAAAATATATTTTGTAATGTACTGTTATTGCCAGGTGAATTCATGATGGTACTATTCATATTCACTTAGCAAATATTTACCTAACAAAAATTATTTGGATTCCTCAGCAGCTAATAATTCACAATACCAGGTGCACTGTACAAAAGATGTTTGTAGTATGAAGAAAGGAGAAGGATTCTATTGACTCCTTCTGTTGAAATAACATCACAATTTCTTCCAAACTTCCGTCTGAACGTGATACTATAATGCTTTAGATTCTCAGAGATAAGCAGGAAAAAAATGCACAAGTAGCTAAAAGAGCTTAGCATTCATGAGAGCTTAGCTCTCATGAATGATTTCTGTCCCTCTTATATATGAAGTTGATTGAAACTTAACACAATTCCAGTGTTTCTATCTCATAGTACATAGAGTTATTGAGAAGGATAACTAAAGGGAGACTAAATGACAACAGGAGTATGTTTTGATTTTTTTTTTTTTTTAAGTGACCAGTTCAAGGCTAATGGGTGTGTGTGGGCGTGGGTGGGTGGTGATGTTTAAAGCTAAAAGTTGAATACTGTCAAATGATCTACGTGGAATTCAGTACAGTTTAACATTTACCTTTCAGCTTCCAATGGAGAGAAATGGTATGTAGCTATCACAAGAAAAAATAAGGCGTGTAGCCTACCAGCAATGCACGTTGCTCACAAGCATTGAACTGTTGCAGTTTAACACCAGTAGGCAGCTCAGCCCCACACAGATGCTTGCTAACTCCACCACAGTGAGATGGGGGAAACAATCAGAGGGGTAAAAGTGCAAAAACTCACGGGCTGACATAAAGACAAAAAAAAAAAAAAGGTAAAAGGCAAAAGGTAAAAAAGGTAAAAGGTAAAAAAAAAACCAAAAACTGCACATACAAGAAAAGCAAAACAAGAAATTAATTCACTACTTCCCATCAGCAGGCAGATGTTTAACCATCTCCAGGAAAGCAGGGCTCCATCACATGTAACAGTTACTTGGGAAGACATACACTATCACTTTGAACATCCCCCCTTCCTCTTCCTTTTCCCCAGCTTTTATTGCTGAGCATGACGTCACATGGTATGGGATATCCCTTTGGTCAGTTGGGGTCAACTGTCCCAGAAGTCCCCTCCCAACTTCTTGTGCAGCCCCAGCCTACTCGCTAGTGGGGTGAGAAGGAGAAAAGGACTTGATGCTGTGTAAGCACTGCTCAACAACAGCTGAAACATCCCCCTGTTATCAACACTGTTTTAGTCACAAATCCAAAACATAGCATCAGACAAACTACTATGAAGAAATTTAACTCTGTAACAGCCAAAAACCATAAAGTACAGTACTAGTACTAATTTTTCATTTCTGGTACCTAACTGGACACTATAAGAAAAATATTTTGCCAAAGATTCTGTTTTCTCTTTTCCCAAAAACAATAGAGGGAAAAAAATCTGGAGAGAAAAACAGTAGAAATAGAAGCCGATTTTCTGCAACACTCACAGAACTGAGGTGAGGAAGGTAACAGGGAGAGTGATCTTTCCGCTGGGCATTAACTCAGTGTCTTCAATACCTACTCATGATGCAGCTGACCTATTTCAGTTCTCTCTTCTGTAAGATTTTCTTGCTCACTCAGATGTTTTATGTTGCTACTTTTTTGCTGCTAGAGTATAAATGTTGTAATATATTTATCAGAATTACTACCATCAGTCTCTACTACTGAAAGAATGTTCAAAGGCTTAGCTTTGTAGGATAATCTAATCAGAAAAACCTAGGTACTTTTAACATTTCCCATTTGGTACTATTGGGTTTATGTTTTTGTCACATTGCATTCGAATTACAGTTTCGGCTGCATGCCTGCTCCATCAATTTTTTGCACTTCAACTTATCAAATTTATGTGGACCAAAGAAACATTTATTATACTTAAAGCCAAGAATTAATGGTTCATCTAACTGAAATCTCAAGTTTGACTGTCTTTAATCCAGATATAATTATTGAAGAAAATTAAGTAACGAAAATAAATTTGAAAAAAAAAAAGAAGACCAAACCACAAGCACAAAACTATCCAAAACCAAATAAAATCCTGTCATTGGTAATCTGTTTAGAATTGCTGTGCTCACATTTCTAGTATCTACCCCTTCTTTCTGCTGTTATGCTTACCCACTGCCTCTGTGAGTCTAAGGCTCATGTTCTCAAGAAGTATGATGGTGTGTTAAATGGAGTTGTCAGCTTTCAGATTGCTTTCCCAGGAGCACATGATGTTGTGGGGGAGTGCTTCTTGACTGTAAATCCATTTCGGTCACTTCTATACATATTCTACACTCCTTGTACCTTGATTTTTATTCATTCCTACACAATTCCTCACTGTTTAGGTATTTATTATACATGTTGTTCTTTTGTTCACTCTGTTAATGCTTGTCACTCTGATACTCTCCCTTCCCTTCTGGGAGAGGAGGAAGAGACTTATGAGTTTAGAAGAAACTAAACTACTTTCATGAAACATTAATAAAATAAGAAAAAGAAAATAATGAAATATATAAAAAACAATATCTAGCTCCCACGATGACAATCATGTCACCAGCAGACAATGGGAAAGTCCCAGACTGGACATAGCGATGGACAGGAACTGCATTCCAGATGTGGATTCAGGAATGCACGGATAGGGATCAAAGGCAGATGAAGAGAGTCTTCCTTGGACATGGGCCATTGAAGAAAGAGGGCTGATCCTTTGATCTCTCAGCTTTTATATCGAGCATGTGGCAGGTAGGATGGAACACCCTGTTGGTCAGTTTTGGGTGTCCTGTCCTGTCTGCTCCTCCCCACAGGAGGGACTCCTCTACTCTTTTCCGCTTCTGACCCTCCAATGGGGCAAATAACAAAGTGAGCTGGCCTTGGTTGTTACAGCAATAAGGATAAACAAGAGCCTCTCTGCATGCCATTCCTTGGCATAAATTAGAACCAATCAGGTCTTAGCATTCTGGGAGCGAACAGTGTCTGGAGAATACGCTGTTTATTTCAGAGAATTCAGTTAGTTAGAAGAGGCTTAGCTGTAAAATCACTGAACAGAAAATTGGTTCTGTTTTACCACAAACCAGGACACCCCTGAAAAAGGGGCTTTACTTGGCTTCCAAGGTTACATTTCTTTAGTGACAAACAATTGACCATTCAAAGACCTTTGCTGTTGTCCCAAGTTTGCACTTCTGTAAGTTGCTATTTAATTTTAGGGCTGTGGAGAGTTTATTTTACATAGAATAAGTGCTTGTGTTACTATATGTTAGTTACAGACCCAAAAAAACCTTGTAGCAATAGGACATCATCACACACACAAACCTGTATGAAAAAAAGTTTGGTAATAATCCCCTGGTTGTTAGGCAAGTGCTGTTGCAGCCAAACAAGACAAAAAAAAAGTTCCAGACAACACCAAAGTAATCCCAGACACAGAAAACTTACCTAGGCTTGGTCCTGAGGCTTCACAGAGTTAGTACAAAGACTGTGGCCTGTTACTAGCACTAACAGTATAATATTTAGTGGATTAGAGTGTCACAGCTCCCTGTGTCCAAACTTGATATTCTAGCCTTTTTTCATGTATCATTTGGAGTGACAAAAAGCAGAAGAAGCTTTCAGGATGCTCACTATGACTTTATTGTTTCCAGTCATCTTCTTGCATTTGAGTATCTTGACTGCAGATTGTTTTTTTAGATATCTTTATGGCATCCTTGTTAAGGTGAGATTTTTCTAGTTTATGTTTCACTTAAATCACTTGTTGTTTCACTTGTTGGGACAAGGATGAGGTATTTTGAAGCCCTATGTCCACCTGTCCTAACACAATTGTAGTCCTTTTATCAAATTTCCTTCTGTTCAGTCTATTTTATTTTTACCTATTTCCACAAAGATATTTCATAGCCTGTTATATTTTGATTACTTCTAATACAAAAGTTAGTTTTGGTTTGCTAATAATGATTCTCCTTTTATTTTTCCTTTTTAATGAATTCTCTGATTTAATGCTTATCTTTTGGTTTGCTATTTCTCCTTATGAATTTATTTCCTACAGTTTTACTGGACTCAGAATTTAGGATTCTCCTTTCACTGGTTCTTTTTGTTTGTTTTTGTTTGGTTGTTTTTTGGGGTTTTTTTCTCTCTCACTACCTCATTTGTTGGCTTTTCCAGTTCTTAATCCATGTCAGTATCCAACTGTGAAAGATACAGGTTGACTCACACTACCAGTTAACAATCATCATCTTTCCTTCAAGTCCATGCTATGTCTCACCTCCTTCCACTTCCAACAGGGACTGAAATCTGTTCCTCAGTTTGAACTGCAATTTCTCACCGTACTGTTGTTTTCATTCATTTTCATGTTGGTTTCTTTGCTGTTTTTTGTGTAAGTTCAGTCTTTTTCAGCTTTAGTTTCAGTATAGCAGTGCCAAGACTTTGTAACTACTGATACAAACTGCTGAGTATGCCTTTGCAATTTGGATAGATGACCTGATTTTAAAATTGATACAGATATAATTAGTGTATGCTGGGTTTATTGTTGTCATTGTTTTTTATTTTATTTTGCCATCTGGCAGGCTCTATGTTTCTTTGCATAAGGAACAAGATACTCAAAAAGTAGGTCAAAAACATCAGGAACAATTCTGTGAATCATTGCTCACTGTTTTAGACATTGATTCCTCTCAGGTATTAGATATTGTTGTCGTATTGTGGAGGAAAGAGTGATGGAACTGGTGTTTGCCCTTTCCTTATGCCCCTGAAGGGCATACTGTAGAATACTACTGCTGTAGTATTGACATCTTTAGGAATCTGGTCCATATGAATTACAAATAAGAAGAGGCATACTAGTTTAGACAAAATTGCACCAGGGTCTACCTCTGGCAGCATCCAGCAGCAAATACCCAGGAAAGAGAAGAATAATAGAATGAACTCAGAGTAACACAGTTTAGGTCCCAACAGTCTGAAAAATTTGAACCTATTAAATCAGAAATAATCTTTGGGTCTCTCCTACTACGGATATTCTACAAACAAAAAAGAAATGCTATGAAGATAAGATTAATATGATCTTGGTTATTACAGTCTGTTGGGATATTCTGCTGAGCTTGCGGATGTAACTGTTGTCTCAGTCTATTTTTGTGCTCCTCGGATGATGTAGCATTCTTATCCATACGCCCACTTAAAGTTCTTCTCCCTATTCCAGATCTTGACATTTTATTTATAGTTTTCACTAATGGGTATGTCACTCAGATATACATTAAAACAAACATGGATAACAGTGCTTTTGTTTGCTTTTACAGGGGTCTATAGAAGTACAGAATAAAAAAGGGGTACTTTAATCAGTAATCATGCTCCAGGAAATAGACTAGCTATGTTTGAGGAGACACAAAACAACAGCTGAATTTATAACTGGTGACAGAGAAACATAGATCCCTCTCAAGAAATAAAATCCGTAATAGACATGATAAATGCAGTATTAGCAGTACTGTTACAGAAAAGAATGAACAAAATGTTATACCTAAGAAATACAGCTTTCACAAGTAAAATCAGGTTTTAACATTATCCTGAATATTGATGTCCACAATGTTCTGCCAAGTAAGGTATCTCTTGACGTTACCTCTTACTTGTAATCAAGCCCTTTGAGTGACTTCCAAGTCCATTTGGGTAAACAACTGTCACCAGAAATCAGTACAACCACTTGTAGAAGAAAATGCTTTTTTTCACATTGGAGCTGCCACTTTTGGCATAAAACTTTCCACATAGTCTAAAATAGCAACTGACTGAAGCATCCCATTACTATATTCAAATAAATGGAAGGAGCCAAAAACTCAGAAGCTGCATGTTAGCTGGTGTTTGGAGAAACTGAAGAATACCACAAGGGCTTATTTACAGTAACTCATAATTATATTAAAGGCTGTCATGAGGGCTTTTTGATCTCAAAGTGTCATGAATACAAATAAAAGATAATTTGTTAATCACAATCTGCAATGTATTTATATGCCTCTGAACACAAAAGATTTTAAATTAAAAATGAAAGTGAGAAGACAGATATGCAATGACATCAGTGATCAGTGGTTGAGAGCTCTGTCTGCGTTCAAGGCTTGGTACTCCTAGGTCACAATAGTAGATAGCAGTCAAATACTGCTGTTTCTAGAATTTGTTTTATTTTCTTAACTATTGCCTACTCAAGATCTCTAACATCCAAGCCTTTGGGACCAAGAAGTATTTTACCTATTTACTGCCCTGATCATATACTGCTTATTCTTACCCTTTCCCCATAAACTGTGCAATAGATTAAGACTGACTGCAGGAAGTAAAAGCCCCAGGTAGCAGGCAACTTTACGATCACAATAACAGCTATAAGGGTGCCAGACTCTGTAGAGGAACTGCTGAACTTGCATACAACTCACAAAACAGTTCTAGTCGAAGGATGTATTTTAAAGCAAGAAAGTTAATCTACCAGAAAGAGTCAAGTATTAACTATTATTTGCTTCTGACATCACCAGTGCTGTCATAGACACCAGTCAGACACCCATCATTTCAGATTAGCAGTGGAAAGAGTCAGACCAGATGGTGCCAGGACTGCTGGCCATGCATCTGAAGCCCCTGTGAGGTTGTCACAAAAGGATAAAGAAATCTGATTCATATCTCAGTTGGCCTGCCTTAGGTTGTGATGAGTTAACCCACTGAGTTTCTGACAAGCAGAAAAGAGAGTAAGTACTTAGGAGAACTCACAACATAAGTAAACAAGGGTAGCATATATGGACATGTGCATGTCTGAGTGATTCATCTCATCTTAAAACAGATTTGTAAAATAAATTTGATTAAGAAGTCCCTTATTTTGCTATTAATTATAAAGGAAGGCCAGCCAACCAGGTCTTGTGCAGATGTATACACAATAGTTATCATTAGGTGAGATGAATGCCACTCCATGTCTGAAATTATGAATGTTGTTCAAAACATACAGTTCTGAAACCACAAGGAAACAAAAAATAAAATCCAGCCTGCTAAGCTTTTCACTGTGTTGTCCTCCTCTTTCTCACTAAGGAAGCCAGTGCATTAGTAACATCAGCCCCAACACAAGTGGGAATGTGACAAGAATTTACAGGAATCTCTTTCAAGAAACTTTCATCTAATTATAAAGCTTACAGGTATGTAACGTATACTTAGAGTGATGTTGCCAGTGTCATTTATATAAACTTGTTAAAGCACTTCTGCAGCTCATTAGATGTATTTTGATTTCTAGCCTAACAGAAATCAAACAGAAATGTATCATTTCTGGGGAAAATATTTTGTGAGGAAGTGTGGAATAAGGAGTTGGGAAAAGCTGGCCTCCTTACCCTTTGAACCCCTTAGTAGCAAATAATTCAGAATACAGGGGGCCAGAGAAAGAGCGTAAGCCTGTACAGCAACGATTAATAGAATTATCTGAAAGGCGTGACCTGGCTTCTGATTCCTGTTTCCAGGACTATAAATGCATTTTACATTAAGGAATAATGGTCCCATAAAACCATGTTCCCCTCCACCACCACAGCAAAGAAAAAACAAAACAAAACAAAACAAATCAAAACAAATCAAATCAAAACAAATCAAAACAGAATTCATAAGCACAGAATGAAACTCTGTTTTCAGTATGGGCATTAACACACTCACGAGACAGGTGCATGTTACAATTCTTAATTAAGACATGATTAAGAGATTTTACAATCCAGTCCTCAAGCTCTTGGCCAAGGTTTCTAATTTCTGGGCTATGATATGAAAGATAGGGGTAACATCTTGTAATCAGTTTAAAAAAAAAAAAAGTGTGACAGTTCGAAAGAATATTCTGTATTCTTGATCTTAGAGAGGTGAAGATGCAGCTTTGCAAATCTGATTTAGGTGCTAAATCTGCAGAAAGAGGTGGAGATTGACTCCCTGGAGACCATGTCTTCTAATAACTAACTTCAAACAATTACTTTGAGGACTAGACGTTAAAACATCAGTAATATCTTTGCAGGATCCCATCTCCTGTTGATACCTCACGTAGAAACAACTGGACCAGAGTTACCTAGTTTGAACTATGAGTGACTACAGCTTGGAACATAGACCACAAGCAGCACATTTGAAACATATGCAGAAGAGTTTGGGGCCCTTCTGCAAAAAGGTCTGCAAGAATATTCTGAGTACCTTTAGGATCTAGCAGTAAATTGCACTTTACATAAGGGCATATATGTGTGTCCTACATAGCCACCTATATGTACGTGCAATTTTGTGTGTGTTAAAAGAGGGAATTTCCTTTTGGCCTTGGAAATAGCTAAATTGGGCCTTTGAGCTTGAAACAATAGCAGGGTCTTGATTTCTATTGTGGTTTTTATGTGTATGTGGATGCAGTGGTTTTTTGGTTCTTTTTTTCTTCCAGGTGGTTTTAATCATTATATTCAGGTGGTATTTATTACATTAGTTCAGCCTTTTGAGTTAGAAAATCAGGTATCAACATGTTTTGTCATTCAGGCTGTGTTCACTCAACCATAAGTACATGCAAAAATGTGTTCATAATGATATGATAATTATTACCTAGAAATCCCTGAGTAAGTAAGAAAAAAATGTTGTTAAAAAATATTAATTTTATTAAATATTAATTCAAACCACACCCCAAACTAAAACAAAAAAAAAAAAAGAAAAAAGAAAGAAAGAAAAAAATACTATGTTTTAGAATATGCAAAAGCCTTATGGTGACAGAATAGACAGAAATGCAGGCTTTTACATATAGTTTCCAAATTATTTTCACTCTGACCAAATAATATGGCTTTGTTCTAATCAGTGAACACCAAACAGATCTGACACGTAACAGCAAAGCCACTTATGAACACAGAAATTACACAAAAATAGCCTCACTATAAATGAAGAACATAGTAGAAATTCCGTAGTCTCAAAAATAGATAAACTTCATCTGGAGAATACCACATCATTTCCAGCAGTTATGGTTACCATATGCCTAAGTGATTCTGATATATAAAACACATAAGGGGTTCTTTTTTATTTTTCCTAATATGAAACTAATGAAAAAGTAAGAATACAAAGAATAGGAATTCTCTGTAGTAGAAAAATATGAATCTTAACAAAGAAGCTACTTCACCATGTGATTAGAATAAGAATTATGGTAAAAATATTGAACTAAAAAGGGGGGGGGGGGGGGNCCTACTAGAAAATACAGTCTCTGAGCACTACAGAAATTAGACTTTTTTGATACAGATATTTCTTTAGTAAGAATTTGCATGATAATATTATATACAAAGATCATGTTTAGGTTATGCCTTCTTCAAGGGTAACAAAAAAGGTTCCAGAAATACTAGATTTAAGTACTGAAAATTGACTTTTCCTTTAACAGGAGGAATTTTTTTTTCAGACGGATGTTTTCAGAAACATAAGAATTTGGAAGTGGAACTGCATTTAATATGAAGAGACTTTGAAAATTTTCAAACTTTCTTCAATGCAGGCAACAGAGCATGATGCAGATGAAAAGCAGCTTCTCAAGTCATAAAAAGACTTAATGAATTTCACAGGATCCAATAAAGTATTTTTGCCCTCCTGCATAGGTAGTCTACAAACCCTTGCATGACATTGCATCCCTTAACAAAATTGCATAAACGAGCTGTATTGTAGCATATTATTAACATTGTCTACAGCCTGAAGAGTTAAAAAAAAATCACTTTAATTTTAAGGTTTAGACAGATTGCCTAAAGAGGATGCTAGAATTTTTCTGTCAAATCATAGCCTCTCCACAATATTTAGTTTCTCATGAGCATCTGAAGGTCTTAAATCATCTCTTCTAATTTAAGTTTCTTCTAATATAGATCTAATTTACCAAGTAATCATGGTGTAGAGGACAACAGTTTGAAATCTCAATATTATGATTTTTTTTGTGTGTGAGGACTTCTTACCTTTTGTTTTTAATTCCTCTTAGATGTTTTGAAAATGTTGGAAATATCATCAACAGTTTCAACTCAAAGTCTAAATTTTAGTCCTGAACAAAAAAATATTTACTATATGTTCTGTAAACAGTATTTTTGTCTATAAGTCATTACAAAGGACTATAGTGAATAGAGGAGGAAACAAAGTACACAGTTATATATCTAACTCCTTTTGCTGCACTGAAAGAGCAAATGATAATAGTCTTTATTCACATACTTTCAAAAAACACCCCAAAACAGTCTGAGCTGAAAGTCAGAGTGCTTGTCTGTATGATACAAGAATATTCTCACTGCTGGCTTTCAACTTGACTGAAATTTTCAAGGATATCATAAAATTAGAGACCATTATTGTAGCCAGCATATTCCTGTGCATCACTTTGTCCATCTCCCCCATCACTATACTGCTTTCAGGTGTAAACCAACAATTTTGAGTGTTACTCTCTTGCGCCATGTGAGCAGTGCAGCATCACTCTACGTTCAGCAAACTTGGTGCCTCTGAACAGTGTACAATGTAGAGCTGGCTTCTGAGGATTTTAGACTAACAGTGCTCCCCTGCTATTGATTAATTCTTGAACTTAATTTTAAGTGCCATGTCAAGTCAGCCTGAGGTATCAGAGGTAAAATTCAGTTGTTTCTGGATTTCTGCATCCAGCAGCAGAACTGCAGGGAGGCATCGAGATTCAGATGTAGACTCTTAAACAGAGGTGTCTCAAATGTAGTTGTTTATAGATGAGCTAAGTGTCTACAATTATACTCAACAGGGAACTAGTGCTCAATTCAGGTTTTCTCTCCTACACACTTACTGCAGCCTAAGGATAGGATGCCATAAGATACCCAAGGCTGGTAAGTACCAAATTGACTTGTGACCAACCTGTGTTCTTCTACAACGGCAGCTGTAGCCCAGGCAAAATGCCTTACGGTGTTAGGAGAGATAGTAGGCATATATATTTAGGCAATTGATTGCACTCTCTAGTCAGCTGACAAAATATAAACATTAGGTTTAGAGTGAGCAGAAAGCCTCTCCAGATTGTATACTTAATTTTTCTAGAACTTAAAATTTTGTGAAATTTGAGATGCCAAATATTATTATGTGAGATAATAAACTATTCAAAACCATAACATGGATCTTGCAGATATGACAGAGAAGAGACTTGTAATCTGCCAGATCCAGCAGAAGGGATGTCTAAGGGCATCTAAAATTGTACTGGAAATTTATTGATGGGCAACTGAATCCTTCCCTAGGCAAGATAGTCAATGTAGAGCTTGATTCAGATGTTTACATATGGCATGCGATGTTAATTTAGATGCCCAATGACATAAAGTCTACAGTTGATGTTCTTCAATGGCATAGACCTACCACAGATCATACTTGTTAGCTCTGTGTAGATGTGTCAGAAGTCATTTGACATCTCAAATACTGCTAAATTAAATATAGCATATATTCACCAGTATGTAAGTGTCTACAGTATGGATCTTAATGCTACCACTTCAATAAGTACGAATTATTTTCACCCACTCTTCCCAAAATTGTCTTTGAAATTAATATTGCAGGCATAATCTGATTAAACAGGCACAGAATATTGAAGCTGAGGGTCTGCACATGTCTTTGTAGCAAAGCAAAATTAGCAAAAAAGCAAATATATTTACTGTTTACTGACCTTTTAACCAAGACACTCTGTCACGAGAACTTTAGCATATATACTTGCTTTTTAGACAATTTTGTGTCTGCTTCAAGATCAAGGTTTAAATCCCTGTAAAGGAATTTTGTGAAAGATATGAATAAAAACATTTTCAGATCAAGGATTATTGTAGCCTAAATTTGAACTTGGACAGACAAAGTTTTCATCAGTCTAGTCTTTCAAAATGATAAAATTTTACAAATATTTCCTATTTCTATTTTCTTTACTGTTGTTCATTACAGTTGAACTCAATGAGGATGCCACAACTAACAAACCTGAGTTTGAAATGTTGAGAATGTGGCAGATGGGGATGATAAGAGAACAAATAATTTCCTCCAAGACATAGGCTTGGCCATTGAGCAAAATGTGCCTGTACTATTTCATGCTTTTTACTTAATATCAATGATAAAAATATACGATGTATTTCAGTAACACTAAGTAAGACGGTAAGTGTCCCTTTATTCGGAAAATAATAAAAAAACTTCCTGCAATGAGAACAGAACAATCTGTTGTAAAAAAACAAAAGCAAAGATAGGCCAAAATGAGATTACCTTATATTTAGATTGTATTACTCTGAACAACTGTAATGATAAACTAAACAATAGGGAGGAAAGTTTCGGATCATGACTTACTTTACTGTTTTAGATGTAACTAAAAATTGACAGAACAAATGAAACCTTTGTAATGCTTACATGATAACTCAGCGGAAAACCCTACAGGTTTCTATGAGTCTAATACTTGTTTTCTGAGATAGTCAGTGAGTAGATGATCATGTAGATTCATTTTGCTTCCCTTTAAAGGGTCATGAGACAGGAGCTCCTAAGGGAGGAATCATGTAAGAGGTTCAATATATATTCAGGCATGTATAAATCAATGACATTTTGCAAACCTTGTAGAAAGGTAGATACAGGAATATGAGAATCTGGGGAAAAAATGGGAGTCTTTAAATAAAGTAGTCTACCACATCTAGCAAGAGACATTCAAATTCTGTTCAGAACTCAGGTGCAAGCCATTTTTGGAATGTATTTTTTCCCCTTGAATACAGCCCAACCACGGCAAATCAAGCACAAAGTTAGGTACATAGAATATGTATGACTCTGTGGTTAGTTTGCTTCAAGGAATCTGATTGAAGATAAGCAAAGAGCCCCAGGCAGCTTCAGTCTTACTTAGTTTCTGTCAAAAACAGTGATGTTCCCTCAAGCCCTCTTTAAAAGGATATATATTATTAATTCATACTTTTCATCCCCCTTAACTTGATACTTATGACACTTCTGATATCTAAGACAGTAAAAAAGGGAAGAATTTTTAGTATCGTTCACAATTTCAAAGAAATAAATGCACAACTGAATATCTTCAAGATTAATAGAATCACAGAATCATAAAACCATAGAATCACAGAATCACAGGTTGGAAGGGATCTTTAAAAGTCATCTGGTCCAACCTTCCCTGCAACAACCAGGGACATCTTCCATTATATCAGGTTGCTCAAAGCCTGGTCCAGCCTGACCTTAAAGATTTCCAGGGATGGGATGTCTACCACCTCTCTGGGCCTATTGCAACAGGCCGTACTAAAAAGTTTGTTCCTATCTTTCTTTTAAGCCCCTTTTATATATTGAAAGGTTGAAAGAAAATTTTCCCTGGAGCCTTCTCTTCTCCAGGTTAAAACACCTCAACTCTCTCAGCCTGTCTTCGTATGAGAGGTGTTCCATTCCTCTGATCACTTTTGAGGTCCTCCTCCGGACCCGCTCCAACAGGTCCACATCTTTCCTGGGCTGAGGGCTCCAGAGCTGGGCAGTGCTCCAGGTGGGGTCTCACCAGAGCAGAGTAGATGGGCAGAATCACCTCTCTTGACCTGCTGGCCACACTTCTTTTGATGCAGCCCAGGATATGGTTGTCTTTCTGGGCTGTGAGTGCACATTGCCAGCTCACGTCCAGCTTTTCATCCACCAGTACCCCCGAGACGTTCTCCTCAGGGCAGCTTTCAATCCCTCCATCCTCTAGCCTGTATTGATACTGGGGTTTCCCCCAGTCCAGGTGCAGGACCCTGCACTTGGTCTTGTTGAACTTCATGAGGTTCATAAGGGTCCACTTCACAAGCCTGTCCAGATCCCTCTGGATGTCATTCCATCCCTCAGGCGTGTCAACCGCACCAGCTGATGGTTGTCAGCTGCAAACTTGCTGAGGGTGCACTTCATCCCACTCTTTCTGTCATTGATGAAGATATTAAACAGTACTGGTCCCAATGTGGACCCCTGAGGGACACCATGAGTCACCGATCACCATCTGGACAGTAGGCTGTTGACCGTTCATTATCATCTTTTTTTCAGTTTCCCCATACTTCTCAATTATTGAAAGAACAAAGACTTTCATTGTTTCAGAACAAATAAACCAAGATTGTTGAGCATAATAATTTATTATCCATAATGCCAATAAGACCTTGTAATGAACAGATATAGTAGGAGAGATTACAGTTTTACATTCCTCCAGATATTTTGCTAGACACCAGTTCTGTCATTTGCAAAGATCTCTCCCCAGCATAAAATAATTTTTCCTTGTTTTCCCCCTTGAACTCTGCAGGTGTGTAACCCCACATAAAGCCCAAACACTATAAAGCATTTGCAAAAATAATCGTTAAAACTAACCAAGTGATATTGTAACTTTTGACTTCACTTGGTTTATGTCTAGTTCCCTTTACAGCAAATTTTTCTAGGACAAAAACAAATCAAGAGACAACTACCATTAAGAAATACAAGTGATCAAGCAACTATGCATCCAACTCTGATCCTCTTTTATTCAGCAATAAAACATCACCTATTTTGTCTCCTGTCCTAATCTATTTATTGCCTTACTTTTGCACTTAAACTTCCTTGTTTCTTTCCTTCATCTAAGATCAGCTTATCTATCCTTTCAGAATTACTTCTCAGTTTTGTTCTGGTAAAATTGTCTGCTTTGATGGTCTTTGAAATAACGCCACAAACCTTAGAATGATGCTTTAAAACTTACAGCTACTTTCTTTTTTAATTATCAAATACTTTTTGTTACTTTGTTCCTCTTTCTTCTGCTATAGTTAAAAAGATAAAAAAAACTATAAATTGGTGTCCAATATGCAATTTGTTTGGAAGAAGTTATATCCAATGAACTTGTATATACTGTTGACTCCAACAATGATAAATGTTGACAAACAACGTTGACACACAATGACAAATTCCTGTTCATAAGAATGGAGCTAGGTCTTCATCCAAGATGTAGAGTATTTTGGTCATTTAGACTGGTCAAGTTTTCTGTGGATATATTAAGAAATACATCTGTCAAGTTATTCACTAACATTATGACTTATATCACTGCCTGTTTTCCAGGGACAGGTGTATAAAGCCTACATTCCTCCAACTGTTGCATTATAAGCAACAGCTTGGAGGTTTTTGTTGTGCTAAATTTCACAAACAGTAAATCCTGTGTAGAAATGGAATCTATTTCAAGTCACCTAAAGTTACCTAACAGCTTATGGCTTAATAAACTTCTGATAGAATTTGCTGAGTTTCAGCATGATATCCCCTGGCTATATGCAATATTGAAATTCCGTGTGTATAATTTTGTGGGTCCCTTTCCTCATTTACTAATCATTTAGGTTGAAATCAGTGAAGAGTGTTGGGGTTGTTTTGTTTTGGTTTGTTTTTTTCTCTCTGTATTCTGCAGAGTGTGACAAAATTCAGTTATTAATTACTTGGACATGAACTGGAACTCCTGCTTGGCCTTAATATGCAGGACAGGTCTGCCTAAACTCTTTATAAAGATACAGAATACCTTATCAAGCTTATCAGCCTGTCAGCTGAATATTGTATCAACCCTGTGCAGGGAACCTGGTTAACACAGAATATCCCCAAAGGTACTGGGCATGAATATTAGGGCAGTTGAATGGAGCCCATAATTTTATTTTTTTTTTACTGGCTTTCATTTTCCCAGATATTTGAAGTGGGTGATCTCTTTGGATTCCAACAAAATTTTTTTTTTTTTTTACTGGCTTTCATTTTCCCAGATATTTGAAGTGGGTGATCTCTTTGGATTCCAACAAAATTTTTTTTTTTTTTTACTGGCTTTCATTTTCCCAGATATTTGAAGTGGGTGATCTCTTTGGATTCCAACAAAATTTTTTTTTTTTTTTACTGGCTTTCATTTTCCCAGATATTTGAAGTGGGTGATCTCTTTGGATTCCAGCAAAGTCTTTTTTTTTTTTTTTTTTTTTTTTTTNTTTTTTTTTTTTTTTTTTCTATTGAACTAAAAGCCCATGTAACTCATCCTGCACATATAAATGAAGGTCTTCAGCCCACGTGGAATTTTCGTTCAAGTCTTGTGTTCCTTTTCCCACTCCATGAATAACGGTGTTCAAAATCAGATTTAGCATTCCCCATCATGCTGTAGAGAAGTAAAAACTATGCACAGATGAGTCTTACACAAGGCTTTTTTCTGATCGTGCTTTGATTCAGGTCAAATTGGTTCCAGACACTGAACTTAATTATATAAGTTTTTACCTGTGGCTTCTGGCAGTGAGTTAGAAGGAATTCACTGCTTCTGTGTTGTGGTTTGGGCTGAGCTGGCCACTACATGAATGACAGATGCTCTCTTTAACCTCTCTCTCCCTTCCCAAGAGAAGGGAGAGAAAATAAGGGAGAAACATGGGTTGAAAGGATAACTAAAATTAATTTATTGAAATATTAATAATAACAACATAAAATTAATGAGAAAATATAGAAATATTTACAATACATGCAAAATCAGTATCAAGCTCCCAGGATGGTGATCACATCACTGGCAGGCACGGGGAACGTCCCAGACTGGACTTAGAGATGAAGAAGAGCTGAACTCAGGAACTGGATTCAGGAATGCACAGACTGGGATCAAAGCCGGATGAACAGACAGAGTCCTTCTTGGACACTGTTCATTTAAGAAAGAGGCTGACCTTTTATCTCTCAACTTTTATACTGAGCATTATGCAGATGGGATGGAATACCCTCTTGGTCAGTTTTGGGTTACCTGTCCTGTCTGGTCCTCCCCACAGGTGCAACCCCTCTATGCTCTTCTATTTCTGACCTTCCAGTGTGGCAAAAAAAAAAGTTGGCTGTCCTTGGTTGTTATAGCACTAAGTATAAGCAAGACCCTCTCTGCATCCCATTCCTTGGTATTAACTGTAAACATCGGATGTTGTCATTCTGGAAGCAGACAGTGTCTGAAGAATAGGTCATTAATTTCAGAGAGTTAGAAGAGGCTTAGATGCAAAGTAAGATTACTGAACAGAAAATTGTTTCTGTTTTACCACAAGCCAGGATACCGCTGAAAAAGGGGCTTTACTTGGCTTCCAATGTTACATTTCTTTAATGAAAAACAATTGACCATTAGTGACTTTTTTATAGTCCTGGGACCTCTGGCATCCTGCTCACACTTTCAAGGCCTTTGCTGTCATCCCAAGTCTGCACTTCTGTCCTCAAACCAGGACATCCTGTAAGCTTCTGAAAAATAATCCAGATACCTGAAGAAGAATTAAATTGAAGAGCTCACGAACAATAATATTTTGTTATATAAGACCTCACAAAACTTTATGAACAAAACCCATCAAGATACGTGTAAGTTAGAACCATAAGAAGTCTGCTTGTTCAAACATGCAGTGGCATGTGAAAATTAAAAAAACCCACAAAACTAGCACAAAAAAGCCAATGTATGTTTGGGGGGGGGGTTTGTTTTGTTTTTGTTGTTTTGGGGTTTTTTTATGTATATATTACACATGCTCTGATACTTCTAGCCAGACATACTTTGCATTGTAAATATTAACTGAAAAGTCTCTAAGTCTTTTTAGGTAAAACTGTGTGAATCTCTTAATAACAATATAGCTGTGAATGAATTATGGAATGTTTCTTATGTATTTGTTCCATACATTAAACAAGCAAAGCCTTTCCCCTTTATTCGCAAGAGTCTTTAGATTAACAGGTAGCTTCTGTTCCTGTCAGAGGATGTTGCATGTCACGTAAATATCTAACTAATTTTTCTTTGTAGTCATATAAGCTCAAGTCAGTTGCCCACACTGAAGTGCATAAAAACAATTGAAACACCTTATAGAGATGACACAGGATATCTCATTTTTTCAAGGCCACATGGAGTTTATGTGAAATGCCTTAAACCATTTTAAATGTCAAGAGATGTTGGCCTGCGGACATCTGAATTGAGTCTTTAGTTCAACACAAATATCACTATCACTGGATAGGATAGATAGATAGATAGATAGATAGATAGATAGATAGATAGATATCTAGATATCTACATGTCAGTGACGTGCCTAAGTTACTCATATATTCAGTGACAAGCTTTTCAGTACAGTTTAAGGAGTCTAGAGATTCATAAAGCTCACTCTTAAGACACCTAGACTTACCTGCAGTAGCCTGAATATAGGTATTATTATGACTGAGATGTCTGACACATCTGTCTGAGACAACCAGATGGGATACAAGATTTAGGGGGATACCGTATCCTCATGGAGAAGCAGCTGTGAGTCATGTAGAATACCCAAGGGCATCTGAAATATTTACAGATGCCTATCTTTAGGGAGCTGAATTCAGCTCCAAGTAGCTATCTCATTGTACTATACACCCTACTCCTGAATGCAAATAGACATGTGAAGAAAGAAAAAAGACAACTATGATTCTGACCTCTCTGTTTACCAAAAAGCTGTACACTTTGGGATTCTGGAAAATAATTCTTCCTTCCAGGCAGAAACCTGTGGACTACTGACCCATGCCAGTGAAGTTCTGCAAAACTTCTTCCTTTGGGCTCTGGCTAAACGACACACTAAGTCTTCACTAAGCTTCAAAATTCTCTTTTTAAAGCAAATTGTGTTTGTCAGCTACATTGCTACCATTTTCTTGTGTATTACAAATTGATAAAGTAGTGTGTTGTTGCATTTCCATCTGTTCTCAACTTTCTTTCATGTTGTAATCCATGCTATAAAAGAAATATGTTTAATGTTGTGTTAAATGCATAATACATTTAAAATGTGGCATATTTGTACAGCATGAATTTGAAAATATACTGTCATATGTTTTGAATAATGAAACATGTCTGGTCTCAAAAAATGGCCGTATTTATTGTACAAAATGTGGCATTGAAATATATCAAATTTTAGAAACATTATGGCTTCTTCCTCTGAAATATAGTAGAAAATTACTTTTTATTTGGAAGATTATGCTTTTCTTTCCGCTTTTCTTTCCTGTTTTCTTCCCATCTTGCTTTCCTTCTTTGAAGTGAGTAGAGCAGTTGACAGTTGAGCTTGACAATAATGTAGTTCTGTTTGTCAGCCCATAGAGGGAACACTCAAACCTGGCCCTTCTGCAAGATAACAGGATGAAGTGTTGCTGCCAAGATACCTGGACAATTAATGCTTTCTTTCCTGCTCTTTATTACTGTAAACTATTATGGATGACCTACTTTCTTTATTCTCTCCAATAACGTAGAAAATTATCAGATCCAACTAAGCTGCCAATGTGGTCTGTAATTTCCAGTTTAGAAAGTAGCTGTATCCCAAAGGAAGGGGAGTGGATCAGATTACCATCTCGAGCTACATTATGCTAGATAACCAAGGCTAAATAAAGTTTTATAAAAGACTTGAAACCTTACAGCTCATTTCCAGGATGAGATGCTTTTTCTATGTTTTACATGAACTCTTAATCTTAAAAATGAAATTTAAGTGCCATAATTTAAACTTCTTAAAACGGACCTAAACAAGTTTGGTAACAAAACTACGGAAAAATATTTCAGTGAAATTAATGTCTGGAATCTTTTTGAGGTAAAGAAGTTGAACAAAGTACACCAAGAGTTAGGTTTCTTTTATTCTTTCTGATAATCAGCCATTTAATTCCTACTCAGTGTTGTCTCAAATAAAAAAAAAAAAAACTGACCTTCTTACATTGCATTTGATGTCTCAATTAATGTGCAACAGAAAGTGTTCCTTCTTTCACTTACACTGAAATGGATATTCAGGAAACTTCTTACTGACGCATGAATTGGATGAACATTGGTGAAGAACTGGCCCAAGAATCTAGGCAAATATTCAGAGATCCACAGGGAAGGCTGACAAATTTCAGACTACAAGAAAACTCAATTTTGTGTTACTTGAGTTCAAATGACTGTGGAGAATCAATTAACTTGTCTGGATGCCAGGGAAGAGACTAAAAGAAGCAATTATGCTTGGGGGTATGCTGTAGGGAGAAACAGATACTAATGTGTCTTACAGCAGAGAATTCATACCTTCACTTAAATTCCTCTTAAATTCAGGGATGTTTGACTGTAGGATGTAGTCTTGGATTCCTGAATACCTGCTCCAATTGTTCCTTTTCAGTCTAGACTTTCAGTTTGGGCCTCTAACTAAAAGCAATATAATAAAAAAGCTAGTTTTTCTAAACACTTGCATAAGTCATTAATTACTACATAATTTCATTTTTCTAATCCTTGTATTAACATTATTCATACTCAGTTTTGGTTATAATGTTTCATCTCCTTAAGCTGTTTATTGTTTGCTTGATACGTTACCTTTGTTCACCCTTAGAAATCAAATCAGAATTATGCTGGACATTCTTAATTTGGCAAACATTGTAGAAATTCTTTTAACTCTAGATGCTTAGTAAGTAAGAAAGAATATGGATAATTGTACTATTGTTATACCAGGGTGCATGTTTTTCAAGTTATTTATTGCACGTGTAATAATAAAGGAGATGAAAATACATATATTCTTAGGGTTAAGACTTATTTTAATTATGTGAAAATTCAGAAGACGAAACACTTCATTGTCAGTCCACTTGTCCATTGCACAGGAGGTGAGCATCAGTTCAGTTCTATAGTTTCTCTCCATGTTTAAATATTCACTTTAACTTATCTTGGGAAGACTAGCACTGCTAGTACTTCATAGCAGTACTCAGTAGTTACTTACCCATAAGAATAGTAAGAATAGAATAATGCACAGGCAATCTTTTTTAAAACTTCTTTTTCTCCCGTTCCTTACATGGTCCTTGATGATCAGCCAGAACTTAACTACAAGAAAAGGTTTCTTACAAAATTAGCTGTTGCTTTAAGGGTATAAAATAAAAGTAGGGATTAACCAAATAATACAAAAATAGTTGTTAAGTAACTTAATGTTTTTGCATAAAAGCCAGTTATTCCTCAGTTGTATTATCAGCACAAAAAAGAAATAGATCTTCATTTCTGCTATCTCATATACATTATTTCTTCAAGACTAGTATTATCACCTAAGATGGAAGTTCCTGATCTTATTGTCTGAACACAGAGCAAAAAAAGCCTCAACAGATCATTCAATACGAATGAACACATTTGAATTTAATATAATGCATGGCTGAGAATTTTCTTCACAGAGATAATTCAGTATGTTGTGCATATTAGTGCCAGATAGGTGATTGGTCCTTATTCTGTTCAAAAGATAATTCTGGAAGGAATACCACTTTTAGAAAAATCCTTTAACAATGGTACCAAAGAAGCAATTCCTTGAAAGCAATGTTGAATTAGGTCATCAGCACAGCCTGCTGTGTAGTCTATTTTGCCTTTTCCCAGAAGACTAAAATATCACATGCGAGGATTTTATACTTTGCAAAGAGGGATGGAGTGAGTGAGATGCTGTTTAGCAAAATTTTATCTTAGCAGCCATGGAGTTCATTTATTAATGAATGTTTTAAAAAGTATATGACACTTAAGAGACTTTAATGAACCAGAGCTGTAGTTCTTATCATAGTACAAAAGTTCATGCATACTGAAGTTTATACCAAGTATAATTGCATCATAAACATGATACAGTGGACATTAAAATTTCTGGCATTTTCTTCATATTTTAACAGTAAGACCCTCTGCCTTATCTGCATAGCTGTTGTAGAAACATATTCCTTGGTAACTACACTTAAGTTTGTGTTGTTTATCTATTATATTAGTACAAAAGAAAAAATTTCAGTTATCCAAAGGCCAGAAAAGTCTAATAAATATTCTTAGAAATTATTTAAACACAAGTATTTCTTACATACTGCATCATCTTCTGAAATCACCTTTGAATATTAACTTGTTTACACTTTATTCTGAAAGTGTTGACAGGGGCAAATTAGAGAAAGAATTTTCATTTGGTCAGGAAACATTTTATTTACAGTTTGCTTGCACTGAATCTTCTTGTGCCTTGTCACATAACAAGACTGATGTTGATGATATTAGAGTCCACCCACAACAAATAGTTCTAGAGGAAATGCAAGTTCCGTGCACTCCCTCTGACAATTAAAAGCCTTCAGAAATTTGATGTATATTTTGTCAACTCCTGCACTAAAAGCAACGAACCAGATCTTCAAATGTTGTTAATTGATGTCCCTTAAAGTGTAACTTTAAATTATACTAGCCTAGGACCTGGTTCATTTCAGAAGTGAACATGAATTACTACAAAAAACAATTGCTGATGGAAAAGGTTGAGATGATTAATTTTATTTCATCTTAGATATTACATTTTTGGGTTAATTTGCTGAAGGAGTATACATAGCAAATCTCTGATAAAGCAGACCATTCCAGAGGAAAAAAAATAAAAATTAAATGGTGAAAGTGAAGACATAGAAATTTACAGGGGTTTTTTGGAGAGAAAAAAAGAACAATATGTCAACAAATATGAAAAGAGTAAGTTAATAAAATTCACTAAAGCAAGGCCAAATTTGTATCATTCACTAAATTTAATGAATTTTGTATACAACAGAGCATTACAATCACAGTTAAGTGCTGACATTTCAAACAGGAATACAGACTATATTTTACTGGTCAACAAGTTTCATACATTTACGATAAGACACTAAACTTTCACTATCTGTTATAATTTTCAACAAAGATCAGCTCTTCAGATTTATAGTTTCTGATTGTCTGCGTGAATATAAAGAGAGAAAATATACTAGCGATCTGATGGTAGACCTATACTTAAAACTAACAGTACTGCACAGGTCTTTTTTTATTAATGCGGTGCCATTTAGACTAACTCTGAATATTTGATAGCTCATTTCGGCTTACCACAAGCCTTGAAAGTATAGATTTAATTGACATACACTGGACACATTAAGAGTAATGACTACGTAACTAATCAGTCTAGGGAGGACTTCCTGATAGGAATCATTCTTCTTAAAGGTCTCCATTATAGATATTTATGGCTGAAGCAGATATTTTAATCTCCCTTTATAGACAGTGGAGGAGAAATGAATACTTTTAGGGCACAACTTAATTGATAAAATACAGAAGTCCACCTAAGGATTACATGAATTGCACCCTAAAATGTTTTTTCTTCATTGTTTTTAAAAGATTAGCATGAATTGTTTAGTGCAAGTATCTGTATCTGATTAGATAAATGTCACTCTCTGTGTTAGCTCAAGGAAATGTACTTACTAAATCATAGAATCAAAGAATCACCTAGATTGAAAGACACCTTTAAGATCATTGAGTTCAACCATTAACCTAACACTGCCAAAAACACCGGTAAACTACGTCCCTAAGCACCACATCTACCTGTTTTTTAAATTTCTCCAGGGGTTGGTGCTTCAACCACTTTCTGGGGCAGCCTGTTCCAATGCTTGATAACACTTCCAGTGAAGAAATTTTTCCTAATATCCAACCTAAACCTCTCCCAGCACAGCTTGAGGCCATTTCCTTTTGTTTTATCACTTGTTACTTGGGAGAAGAGACTGATGCCCATGTCTTTACAAGCTCCTTTCAGGTAGTTGCAGAGAGCGATAAGGTCTCCCCTCGCCCTCCTTTGCTCCAGGCTAAACAATCCCAATTCCCTCAGTTGCTTTTTATAAGATTTGTTGTCTAGGCCCTTCTTCAGCTTCATTGCTCTTCTCTAGACACACTGCAGCACCTCAATGTCTTTCTCGTATTGAGGGGCACAAAACTGATCACAGTATTCAAGGTGGGGACTCACCAGTGCTGAGTACAGGGGGACAATCGCTTCCCTAGCCCCTACTTGCCACACTATTCCTGATACAAGCCAGGTTGCTGTTGGCCTTCTTGACCACCTGGGCACACTGCTGCCTCATAGTCAGTTGGCTGCTGCCTCATAGTCTGTTGACTGTCAACCAACACTCCCATGTCCTTTTCTGCCAGGCAGCTTCCCAGCCACTCTTCCCTAAGCCTGTAGCATTGCATGGGGTTGTTGTGACCCACATGTAGGGCCTGGGACTTCACCTTGTTGAACCTCATCCCATTGGTCTCAGCCCATTGATCCAGCCTGTCCAGATCCCTCTGTCAGACTTCTTACCCTCAAGCAGATCAAAACACCCACCTAACTTGGTGCCATCTGCAAACTTACTGAGGGTGTACTTGATCCCCTCATCCAGGTCATTGATAAAGATATTAAATAGAACTGGACCCAGTTCTGAGCCCCGGGGAACACCACTTGTAACCAACCACTAACTAGATTTAACTCCATTCACTGCCACTCTTTGGGCCTGGCCATCCATCCAGTGTTTGACCCAGCAAAGTGTACACCCATCCAAGCCATGAGCAGCCACTTTCTCCAGAATACTGTGGGAAATGGTGTCAAAGGCTTTACTAAAGTCCAGGTAAACAACATCCACAGCCTTTCCCTCATCTACTAAGAGGGTCACATTGTCATAGAAGATCAGGGTTGTCAAACAGGACCTGCCTTTCATGAACCCATGCTGACTGGACCTGATCACCTCATGGTCATGTATGTGCCCCATAATGGCACTCAGGTTGATCTATTCCATAACATTCCACAGCACCAAGGTCAGACTGACAGGCCTGTAGTTCCCCAGATCCTCCTTCCAGCCCTTCTTGTGGATGGCTGTCACATTCACTAGCTTCCAATCAAATGGGACCTCCCTGGTTAGCCAGGGCTGCTGATAAATGATGGAAAGTGGCTCGGTGAGAACTTCCACCAGCTCCCTCAATACCCTCGAGTGGATCCCATCTGGGCCCATAAACTTTCGTATGTGTAAGTGCTGTAGCAGATGACTCGCTATCTCCCCTTGGACTATGAGGGCTTCATTCTGCTCCCCACACCTGTCTACTAGCTCAGAGGATTGGATACTCAGGGAACAACTGGTACTACTAGTAAAGACTAAGGCAAAGATGGCATTGAGTACCTCAGCCTTTTCCTCATCCTTTATCTCTATGTTTTGGGCCCCATCTGCTAAAGGATGGCCATTATCCTTAGTCCTCCTTTTATTGCTAATATATTTATAGATTGTTTTTTTCTAATCCAACTAATCCAAACTTTGAGATTTTTAATTCCCTAATTTCTCAGGATTATAAATATTTTGAATTTTAAATCCTATAGAAAAAAGTACAATTTCCAAATTAAATAGAAGTCAGCAAAGTCTAGGATTTTTTTTTGCTATATGGGTATAAAAAACATTTATGTTTTTGAATAGTTTCTCTGAAATTCTTATCCCAGAAAATTTCCTTGTGCCCAGAGTATTATCTTTTTCATTATTATTGGTTTTGATTTGGCACCAAAGAAGTCAGAGTATTGGAGCATCTAGTCAGAATAGAAGATGGTCTGACTATGTACCTAAGACTTTTTCACTTTTTTCTTTCTTTACTAGAACTATGAGATATTAAGTTAAATTATGTTATGCAGACAAGCAAATTTTTAATTAGCTTTTTCATTAAAAAATAAATGAATATTATTATAAACCTTTGTCTTAGTCATCCTGCAATACTGTGTGGGAATAACATATCTTTTCTCCAGAATTTTAAACTTTCCAGTTAATCTCTGGACTCTATTGTTATGCACTAATTATTTATTCTGTTTCTTAAAAAATATTTCTATTAAAAAGTTTCTTAACATTTTTAATTTCCTTATGGATTGACTATATTCTACTTACATTTCATTAAATCCTATATTCTAGTAGAATCAACGAGTCTAGGACTTTGTGAAATGAAGCCTAATGTACATGGATTGAAAATAATCACTATAAATATCTCAGGCACTGTAGAACCCTTTGACATGAAATATTTCTGGTGTTTTTTTTCTGAGAGTTCTCCATTCTGGTCTCTTTTTCAGATTTTTATTCCCCTGCAGAAATTTTAAAGGAAAAAATATATAATCACTTTTGCTGCATTTGTGCATTTAGAAAATAAATATCTGGAATGATGTTGTAAGGAAGAGATTTGCATTAAAGTTCTGGTTCATCATTAAGGATACTTCATGGTTTTCTTCAGTTTAATCACAAGAATTTAATTGCAATATAGGATTGATTTGCAATGCTATTGGTGAATGTTTATTATTTTGGGGATTCAGCCTTGGGATATGCAGCAAAATCATGTACATGAGTGGATATTACTTTTCCTCCCTCAGGAGGAACTAGAGGATGTCAAATTAAATCATCGGGCATGGAGGAAGGAAGGAAGGAAGGAAGGAGGAAAAGGGTCATCTTCATACAACCTCTAATTTAACTGTGGAGTTTTTAGTCAGAAGACCTTGCAGCAGCACTGTAGTTTCAAGAGAAGCTTGGAAAAACAAATGGAAGGAAAGTCAATCACAAACTATTAAGCACAAAGACTACATTTGGATATAAAATACAGACTGTTAGCCACAGGTCAAATGACAGAGACTGGCTGGTAGATACACTATTACCCTCAAAATCATATTAGCCATGTCCATGACATACAAAATTTGACACATGGGTCTCCATTAAACCTCAGTAAATTTAGTTGGAAGGTACAAAATGATTAGGAGAGCAATCCCAAAACCAGTTCAAACCTTGCAATTTGTTAGCAACAGACAAGTAAGTGAAACTTTGATGAAAAACAATTGTCTTCTGCTAATACAACCTACTGTTGTACTCCTTATGGGAACAAGAAAGTGAAAAGAAAAGAAAGTAGACTAAGAAAAGTTGTATTGTGTGTATTTTGTCATGACCATAGATATCCGATTTTACCACTTCAGAATTCCTTTGAGATTTATTTAATTTCTTTGACATTTATCTAATATCTTTGACTTTTTTTATGTCAAAGAGATTACAAATGCTTACTGTCTTCTAACTTCTTTAAATCAGTCTGGCAATTTAGACATTTTAAAAGTATGTTCCTGTACTTAAGGGGAAATAAAAACTCTCTTTAATCTTCAGGTAACCTGTTTATGAAATTTGATTAGCTCAGAAAATATTTTTAGGGTGTTGTGGTTTTGGGTTTTTTTTACTTCCTCCCCACTCCCTCCAGTGTTCGTATTTATCTGCACTGTCTGCATTTCTTCATGATTCAGAACAAAACCAATGATATATGAGAGGGAAAGAAAGTACTGCCAGACTACTAAGTGTGCTGAAACTACAGTTGGAAATGCAAGTCTTATGGGAGACTTTATTTTGGAATTTACAGCTCAATTCATAAATTAAGAAGTTATTAGATTTAGATACATTTCAAGAAACATCCATTTTTCTATGCATAGTTGAACCAAACTTACACACATTTTTCATCCTTTACTGATTTTAATATAAATTGGTTTGCATTATTTTCAGCATTGTGGAGATGCTGTAAAGCTCTCATGTGAAGCTCTCCTGAGAAATTTTGTGTTTCTAAAATATCCATTATATGATGTACTATGCAAATTAGCGTATGAAGCAGATGCTTTTTTTCCTGTATTCTGCGCTCTGGGATCATAAAGTCTACAAAATAAAGAAAACTAAAAGGAAAAAGTGAGTACAGCATTCTTCTATACTTTCTTTTAAGCCTGTACTTACTACAGAGTTTTTTCTTTAATACTGTGCGTAGTATGCTTTAAAGGATAAGTGATGTGCAGATGAGGATCTAGATCTGATTTACAAAACAAATATCAAGAGGAACTGGAGATTTTCACATACACACATACATGCTGTTCTAGTTGAGATTAACAAGGAATTCAGTTCCCCTGTGAGGTCCCATTTTCCATTTCCCTGCCATGGTACTGGTGGGTGCCCCCAGCACTGCAGTTTTGCCTGTAGTCCTATGAACTACATGAAACTAAATATTGTGACAATAACCTCTAAGTACTATATAAAGGGTAAAAAGGTATTGTTGTACATTGCGATATGATTCTTCCCAGGTTTACCCTTAAGAGACCTGAAAGAATCTGATGGGGCTATACATCCGTAGTCACACTTGTAACAGGGACAGAACTCCATTTCGTAAGACATGGTCTCAATGCTCAATTTCCTTCTGAGCCCTTTCAAGGTTGCAGCTGTTCTTTCTCACATACATCTGTCTGATTTAGAGTACCTTTCCTTTGCATAACTAGTGATAAATCTAGACCTGGCCTGTAAGTACTGTATTTTCCTATGAAGGAGAACTCATTGATTCTTTTTTGTGATATCCATAGAACATGATTTGCTTATTTGTCTTTATTTGCTGATTGTTTGGGGGAGGGGATAGGGTTGTTGGGGATTTTGGTTGGTTTTGTTGTTGTTGTTTTTTGGTTGGTTTCGTCTTTTTTTTTTTTTTTTTCCCTTCTACGAAAATAACTAAGCAGTTCCTGACGGTGCACCAAAATGACAATATGGCTCATAACCTGAAGCTGGTGTACAACAAACACTCTCTCAATCATACAAGAAGTTTAAGCAGCCAAATGTTTCAAAACTTCAGATGGATTTTACTATCTCAGGATGCATTTTGTTTGTTTGATTGTTTTGTTGATAAACCAAATCTGGATGAGTGGGTGTTCAACTCTGTTTTCATTTAGAGAAGAATGTTCACATCATGAAAGAAAATCAACATTCAGTAGTTGCTTCTCTTAGCCCCATATCTGTATTTACAATGGCATTGTGAAGCCAGTGAATTGCTGTTGGTGATAACTGAGCCTATGAGGCAAGAGCACCCTGGTAATAAATTTGAGATCAACTGAGTTGTTACTGATTTTTGTAATAAAATCATGTGATATTTTCTTCAAGTTTGATTTGAAAAGATAGAACATGATTTCAAACTCTGTTTTAAAAATTACATTACTCTGACTACACTTTCTTCACCAGTATAATTCACTGGTCTGTAACAGGACCCTATTACGAGAACCAGAAGGGAATTTCTAATTTCCCATTGATAATAAAGCAAAATCCTATTTGAGCATTATCATGGCTTGTGAGAATTCTGAACTATTGTCCTTAATCTTGAACACATTAAAGATATACAAAAAAGAGAAATAAATTATTCATAGCACTAGTTTCCTACCAACATCACACTCCACCATTAAGGAGGAAAAAAGTGAAATGAATGTGTTATTTTTCCTTCTGTTCTGGTCATGTCATAGAACATGTTGGAATACTACTGTGGCACTTAGAAACAAATGTACCCCGTTTATAAATAAAGAGATAGTGCTATGGTTCCTGTGATTGTATCTCTTGACATGAGATCATGGGGTGAAGAAAATGATAGTATGAAAAGAGGAGACAATGCAGTCCACTTAAATTCTCTTATAGAGCCATAAAAATCCTTTGCGTGAAAAAGTTTAGTTATTTTTCTCAGTTATACCAGTCAAATGGAATATATTATCTTTCCTTACAAGTCTTACCTCGTTTGATTCCAAGTCAAGCAGAGCAAGGGGTTTTGCCACTTTGTTCAGGTAAGGTAATTGAAATAATGCATTATTGTACCTCCTGGCATCTGATACCAGGAATTGTTAATAAACTACACAGGTTTGCAAGTTCTTCTATTTAACATACTGAAAATACTCCCAGAAAAATAAGTTCTGGCTATGTGGGGTTTTTTTCTATGTATCAACACCTAATCTTTGTGAGTATCTATGTCTTTCTGACCACACACCATACATGCACAAGACAGCTTTGTTTCATAACCAGTGATTTTTTAAAGGAAATAAAAACACCAGAAAAAAATCCAGCATTCCTACCATTATTCCTTATTTTCACATAAGAGTATCAGATCATAGGAAATGTCCTACTGGGTCAGACAGTCTGGGTCAGTCTACCTAGCTAAATATGATGTGTCAGACAGTGACAATGGAAGATGCTATTAAGAAAAAGAATATGAGCCAAGACAATTGCTTGGTCCATCCCCTTTGTATTTCTCCACTATCCAGAATTCTTGTAATAGGGGTATTACACAGTATATCCCTGCATAGTCCTTTTGGTAGGTTAACTTTGCTGGCTTCCAGGTGTCCATCAAGCTGCTCTCTCACTCTCCCTCCCCAGCAAGACAGGCAGAGAAAATAAGATGAAAGAGCTCATGGGTCAAGATAAAGACAGGGAGACCACTCACCAGTTTCACGCAAATTGACTTAGGGAAGATTAATTGTATTTATTATCAATTAAAAAGAGAGTAAGATAGTGAGAAATAAGAACAAAACTAGAAACACCTTCTTCCCCACCCCTCCCATCTTCTCATCATCAACATCCCTCCCATCTGGGATCACAGTCAATTCATAATGATTCATCTCTACTGCTCCTTTCTCCTCCTGCTGTTCGTCTGCTCCAGTGTGGAACCACTGCTATGGGATAAAGTCCTTCAAGAACTGCTCCTACGGGTTTTCTGGTTCCTGCCAGAAAACACACTCCTATGTGGGCTTCCCATGGGCTGCAGCTTCCCTCAGTGCACATCCACATTCTGCATCACGTACCTTCATGGGCTGCAGGATGAATATCTGGTTTGCTGTGGTCCTTTCCACAGGCTTCAGGGGGACAACCTGTTTCTCTATGGTCTTTTCTATGGACAGTGGGGGAATCTCTGCCCTGGTGCCTGGAGCACCTCCTCCCCTTCCTTCTTCACTGACCTTGGTGTCTGCAGGGTTTTTCCTCTCCATTTTCCTTACTCCTCTCTCACACAGCTGCAGCCCAGTATTTTTCACCCTTTCTAAAATATGTTATCACGGAGGTGCCGCCAGAGTTGCTGATTAGCTTGTTTTTTGGCCAGCAGAGTGTCCATCTTGAAGTCAGCTGTAACTGTTTTTGTTAGACGTGGGGGCAGCTCCTGATGTCTTCTCGCAGACACCAGTCCTGCAGCCCTCCTACTATGAAAAGCTTGCCACGTAAGCCCAATACAATCTTCTTGGAACTTATTTTTGGAGCTGTCCCCCAAGATATTTTGTATGTTTTTTGTAGCCATTTTCTACCTCCACACTTTCCTCTGCATTGTATTTCTGATGTTCCCTAACTGCTGCATAAAAAAACTACCTCCTTTATGTATCTAAACTGATGTCCTTCAGGTTTCACTGAGTGCCCCTTAGTGAATAACTGCTTTCGTGATTTTGTAAGTCTTAGCTATATTCCTTTTCATCCTGTTCTTCTCCAAGACTTCCAGCTTTTTTAAGACGTCCTGTTAAGGCAGCTACTACATCTTGATATCATTGTATATCTGTCCTTTTCTGTACCTCCACTACCTCCATCACAAAGTTCTTGAGATGGAAAGAGCAAAACTAAACACAGTTCTCAGGGTGCTGGTGTTTTATTTGGTAGCAAATAATGTTTTCTGTCTTCATCTTAACATCTCCATTCCTGATAAAGCAGAGTGCAGGTTAGAGGTATGCACATCTTTTGGATAGCAAATGCACGTAAGTGGTGTTGGATTAAAACAAAGCAAAAGAACATTTCTGGAAACTCTGGTTCTCCTGTCTTCTAACTGACTCATTAACCAGAAAGCTGGAGTTTGACAGAACTATAGATCAAGGTAAAATTATTGCTAAAATATCAAAATGTCAAACAAATGTCTTTAATAGGTATACTGAGTCTCTATGTTTATGAAAAAAGCAGGATGAAATAGTAACAAAGAACTTTATTTAAAAGCACATGGTACTTGTTCTGGGTCTTTTGCTTACATGGAGATTTCCAAGCTACTAAAAAGTTGCTATAATGGTACATTTAGCTCAGTATAAAAAAATGGGGGAAAACAGATCAAGGGCTATACAGAGAATATTATTTTTAAAAAGGTCCAGAAAAAAACAAACTTTTGGGTCCAAATGTAGACATTTACAGTGACAAGCTGATGTCCCTGACAATAGAAAGTGACATCTGTTTCAGAGTTTAAAACAATGTACATTTGGAAACAGCAATAAAGAAGGACATTTTGTAAACAGGAAAGGCAGTGCTATAAATATAATTCATAATTTTCTTTGACCCAAATGCTATAAATCAAACCCCAGTCTGTTTATCTATATACAAATTCCAGAAAGCTTTTTTTTTTTCTCCATAGATGTCATCTTCCAAATGAAGATAGCAGTGGTAATTCATTAGCCATTGCTATTTTTTCACATCCTGAAGCATTTATGTGAAATGCAATGAATTTAAATTCATTACTTCCTGTCTTTATACTCATGCAAGTCACACTTAAAACAGTTGTATCACTTTCAGTAATTGTAATCCTCGAGCAAGTCAGGAGACTATCTCCAGAAGGTGAAACTTGTTGTAGTTTTATTATGCTTGTTTATGATGATATAAATTAAACCCATCCCTGCATATGTCCAATACTTTTTTATATTTAGAAAATACTACCATTAGTTAATTCTTGTTTGAGGTAATACAATAAAAATAAGATGGAGCAAATCCTGTAGTCTGGCTTTAATTTCCATAGATAAGCATATTTGCAGAATTATTCTAAAGAACTAAAGATTTTTCAAAGTCTTTAATTTAATTGGCTTTACAAATCAGTTAAGTTGTTAGTGGCTATATTTTTCCCCTTTGTGAAAAAAAAAATAGATGTAGACTATTGTAATGCTTTATAAGAAAGCATATCTTGGCTCCTCAAACTGGAAAAACAAAAGGAACTTTCTGTAATAACACTGATAAACACTGTAACGACACACTTTTCAAACTATCCCACTGAACTAGATGTGTTGACAGCTAGAGACATTTCAGCTGTTTTTGTTACCAACAGACTATTTTTCCTAACCTTTATATATATATATGTTAGTTATATAAATCTATACATATGATAATGTTTTGTCTTTGTTTTAAGTGGTTGGAGATCATGACATTCAACTGTAATTCAAATTTAAGTAACTTTAAATGTAAGACCTCTAGCCTTGAAAAATAATTAAATAATTCAAGGTAGTTATCACTAAGCAAGTTGTTTTATGGTTCCAACAACAATTTAGTTCCAAGCAGTACTGCTAGTTACCACTGGCATAAGAGTTATGAAATGTCATCTGCATGAAGATGATGCTGTTTAGCTCCTCATCTTCTTGTAGACAAATATTAACCAAACTATTGTTCAGCACTTAACTGACTACATCTACGCTATTTTGATAGCTGTTTCAGAGAGGACCTAAGCACAGCACGTTTTGAAGTGACCTGGGTTTTCATCTGAAGAATTCTCTATACTAAAATAGTAATTGACCACAGGTAAACAGAGTATTGCATACTCTGAACAGCATACATACTGTGGCCATTTTTGAGGGTGTCTTTCAAGCTCACTCTCTGGAAGGCTGCTGAATCTGAAATTTATTGTAGCTTCACAACTTTTTCAATACACTGTTTAGAGAATGTCACTGAATTAGGTCTTATATGGAAAGAAAGTAGTCACTGCTACAAAGTTGAGAGTAGTGGAGAAGGGGGAGAACTTCAAATAAAATATTCTCCTGTAGCAATTAAGGGTTAAGTGTATCCAGCGGTGAGGAGGCCATTAAGCCTCATCATCAGTCCCATATGATCTACGAATGACTGGTTTAGTTTCCAGGTTTATTTTTCTCTTCTCTAAAAATAAAACAATGTACTAGAAAAGCAAAACACCCAAAACTCCCCCTCAAATTTGCACACTTTAGAAGCTTGTTTTCAGAGAAACTCAGGTCTCCAGGGCCTTAATCACTTTCTAGTGCTTTCACATTACATGTTCAGTTCTACTCAATATTTCTGTCTGTGCTTCAAAGCCCTTGTGAGACTGGTAAATTAGCTAACTGGGTTCTTTTTCTTTTTTCAGTCTTCAGTCTACCTGACAGCTACACCCCATCAAACTTCTAAGAAAAGAGGACACATATCCAGCAAGAATGGAAGCAAGATTAAGGAATTCACTAATCTGATGAGAATGTCCTCAAACATCATAATGTTTTGAGCAAAACATACAGCTCACTTCTTTGTGTTTTGTTTTCCTTCAGTTTATACCTGAATACTTTTCAGTTATTAGCAGGTATAAAGAGAATGGAGACAGTCTGTCATTGTTTCTTCCTAATAAAAGAAGTTACTTTGATGTTCTGATATTCTGCCGGAAAGTGACATACAAAAAATCAGGAAGGCGTGAAATTATCAGTTTCAGAACAAAGATTACTTAGGACAGTGGTGAAAATTTTAAATGTTATTATGAGTTTCCACTGGGAAAAAAAAATTAAATGCTTTGGTGAAAAGCTTCATAACAAAAGTAATTGCAGATTCTGGAAAGAGCATCTGAAAGGTTTCAGTCCAAGAGGAGATGATTTACAAAACTATGTTATTCTTGAAATCCTTCACAATAGAATTTGGTAAAGGTAAGATAGCTGTAATAGCTTTTCTGATGTAAGTTCATCTAATACTTCAGAGCAAAAAGTGATATATATCCAACCTGTATTTTGAAAAATAGCAAAATAAAATGTTTGCTTGGTTTAATTTGAGGGAAACTTCTTTCAGGCTTTATGTGAACTCAGTTTCATTTCCCCCAAATAGGAAAAAAAAGAAAAGTATGTTTTATTTATTTCCCTCAAAAGAACGAATGTAGACACATATGACCTCACTACTATAAGCCATTGCTTGAAGACAGGGAGGAACAAAGGAAGGATTCTCACTTTAGTAAAGGTGACTTTGGTGAAGATGACATATTTTTGTCTACAGCAGCTTCAAAATAGAACTGAAATATTTCTCAAAGAACGGAAAGCTCTGTAATATATATGCAGGACCTCCCTGAAACATAAGGCCTGGATGTTCTTTTCAAAGCCTCCATGTACCCATGATTAATCTTCTCCAGAGGACAGAAGCATTTTGTGAATTGGAAGGGGTGAAAGTTACTGCTTGTGTGTCTTGTGGGTTAAGGAATTAATTCTGATGTGGAACTCTAATTTCCTGTGTTCCCTAGTCAATATAGATAAATAGATTTCTCCAAGGAGAAATTCAGAGTATGAGTTTATACTTAAGAACTAAATCATCCATTATAGTAGGCCTTCCTTATATGGAAAATATAACTAAATGTAGGATATAAAGACTATTAATTCAGATGCCAAAACAATGGAAATATCTCCACAAATATGTTACTAACACTTTTACTGTGGAATCAGAAGCTCAAAGACAAGAGTATTGGCACTCCTACCCCCAGCATATGATACGTACTCATGCATCCTTATCACCTCAACTAGCTACTATACCATCCATATATTTGTCCTGGTTTGAGGTAAAACAGGACCAATTTTGTTCAGTAACTCTGCTTTCTAACTAGGCCTCTTCTAACTGCTGAAATTAACAGCATATTGTGCAGAAAACTGCTCTTTCTCAGAGTGATAAGACCCATGTTTATACCTGATGCCAAGGCACGGTATGCAGAGAGGCCCTTGCTTAGACTTACTGCGATAACGACCAAGGCCAGACACCTTGTTATTTGCCCTGTGGGAGGGCTGGAAGCAGAGAGGCGTAGAGGGGTCCCATCTGTGGGGAGGAGCAGACAGCACAGGTGACCCAAAACTGACCAAACAGTGTATTCCATCCCATCTGCATCATGCTCAGTATAAAAGCTGAGGGATCAAAGGCTCAGCATTCCGTTGTTCCGTTGTTCCGTTCCGTTGTTCCGTGGTTCCGTTGTTTCAGTTGTTCCGGTTTTATCCGTTTCCC
>VZSF01004872.1:259288-320915 GCA_013398295.1 Chionis minor
TTATCCTATTATCCTTCTTTACTTCCTTCCTTCCTTCCTTCCTTCCTTCCTTCCTGTCCTAGTTTGAGGCAAAAGAGAACCAATTTTCTGTTCACTAATTTTACTTTGCAACTAAGCCTCTTCTAACTAACTGAACTCTCTGAAATTAGCAGCATACTCTTCAGGCATTGTTCGTTCACAGAGTGATAAGGCTGATGTTCACAGTTGATGCCAAGGAATGGTATGCAGAGAGGCTCTTGGTTATATTTATTGCTATGACAGCCAAGGTCAGCTAGCTTTATTATTTGCCCCATTCAAGGGCTGGAAGTGGAAAAGCATAGAGGGGTTGCACCTGGGGCTGTGGACAGTACAAGAGACCTACAACTGACCAACAGGGTATTCTATCCCATCTAAATCACGCTCAGTATAAAAGCTGAGGGATGAAAGGGTCAGCCCTCTTTCTTCAATATCTGGTGTCCAAGGAGGACTCTGTCTGTTCACCTGTCTTTGGTCTCAATCCATGTGTTCCTGAATCCAGATCCAGAATCCAGTTATCGTCCATTTCTGAGTCCAGTCTGGGACTTCTCCAGTACCTGCTGGTGAAGTGATCATCATGCTGTGAATATTTTATACATTTTCATTATTTTCTTTTTATTATTTTGAAAATTTTCATTAAAGTAGTTTAGTTTTTTTCTAAGCTTCTAAGTCTCTCTTTCTTCCTCCTCTCCTGGAAGGGACATACTGTCCCTTCTCTGAAGGGACAGATGAATGACAGATGCTCTCTGACCAGTCTCCCTTCAGAGAGAGCATCTGTCATTCATTTCAGTGGCCAGTGCAGTCCAGACCATGACACTTCCTTCTTTCTTTCCTTCTTTCTTCTCTTCCCCCCATCCCTGCCCCAGCATTTGATTATGCTCTCTAAATTCGGCTCAGAGTCAAAGCAAAGGCCCATGAAAGTAATCTTTGCAACAGAATTACGGATAAACAAATAAGAGTGCATTTTGTATGACTAAAGAAATTGATGTTTTAGTGACCTAAGTATAACATTGTGAGAGTATGGATACAACTGTAGTTTTCCAGATCAGTTAGTTAAACTGTGTCTTTATCAGGTGATATAACTATAACTTCAAAATATTTTCAATACGTTGATTTAAAATGAAATCACAAATCCCTTCTTTATGTTACACATCCTTTGCTATCACATTGTGTCATATGTGGGGAAAATAGTTGAGTAATACTTGAGTTGCACCTAATTGTTTTAATAAAATAAAATGTTGGAAATCTACTCCATGACAATATCTATGTTAGAATGTAAAAAAAGTTCATTTAAAAAAAATAATTGAATATTTGTCACTGCTCTTGCTTTTATTTGGAAGGAGCTGACAGCCTAGGTTGTCAGGCAGTAGTATAAAGTACACCTAGCTACTATGATGTTGGAGTGAAAAAGAATTTAAAATTATTTAAAAGATTTTTGAGAGTTGGTGTACAAATATGTTAGTTCAGATGAAGAACAAAATGTTCAGCTACACTGTGAAAGAGAAAAAAAGGTAGATTTCTCTGTCAGGTGGTAGAATTTCCAATAATAATTGGGTTTTACAAGTGCAAAGCACATCATGACCAGTCATCACTTCAGAAATATAGAGAAGAGCAGGGTACATATTAAAAGAATTTTATCTCACTAAAGGGGAGTGGCTTCTAAATGAAATCTGTACAATGAACATGTAGTGAAGATGCTCCAGAAAAAGAGAAGAGAGGCAATAGAAAATAGAAATTACTTTTAAACAAACATATGTAAGGAATTTTAACTTTCATAGCTTACCAAAATAAATGTATTGCTTTGGTTTGTGTTATTCTGTTGTAGTTTGGGATGGATTGGCCCAATCAGGTGGAATGACAGATGCTCTCCCTCAGATTCATGCTCGTATGGGTTATTTTGGGTTTACGTTTAAAAGAGGACAGATAATGTCTGCATTGAGACTGGCTATAAAAAGTAATCTATAGCATAGAGTTTGAATAAGAAGAATGATTCTAAAGAGAGGACTGCATGGTTAGGGAGCAGTGAGAAGTCTAATTTCTGAATACCATACTCTTATTATTAGGTTGAATAGTAGAGTGGATGAGAAAGGAAACAACAGAAAGCTATTTTACACAGAAGTATTCATACAGAAAGCTGAACTGTTGCATAATTGCAACATCCAAATAAGAGTATCCTTTTTCCTGTTTGCAGATGAAACTTTCCTAATCTTTCTGTCTTCTGACAGCTACTCACCTCTGCTTGCACGTATATTCTTTATAATGTGAAAAACTGAGTTACTGATATCTTTTAATCACTATACTTGCACAAATATTTGGGGGTTTTTGTAGGGTTTTTCTTCTCTCTCTCTCCTTCTCCCCCCCCGCCCCTTATCTTCTATTCTTCTGGCTAGATGTTTCTGTTGGAGTGAACCAGGAGAGAATCCGAAAGTTAGAAAGTATTTTCTGCTGGTCAGTGGTGAGAATTTGTTGACTAAAGAAAAATCTCTTTCAAATAGTATACTTAAAAACTAACAGAAAAACCTGTTGCTAAAGAAAATGTACATTTGTTCTTTCATTTCTGTTGAGAGTCTAGGCACAGAAAAGTCTGTGAAAAAAAAAAAGCTCATTAAAATGTGGCCTTAGATTGGACATGGACCTCATACTGAGATTAAAAATATTCTCTCTCTCTCTCTATAAGCCATGAACTTCCCCGAGAAGAAGCTTCTTCTTTATATTTGGGAAATAAGACCAATTATATAAAAAATAAATGATAGTAAGAGCACAACCTTCATTTAGCACCTAAAAGACATTAAGAGATCTGATCTGATATGTAACTGCGATCTTTGCATTTACTCATAAAGCACAGTCAGCTGCAATATAGCTATATTTCTGTCAAATTTGTAAAGCTTCTTGAATTCTTTTTTCTTTAAAGGTAATACTTTTCATGTAACTATAGGATTAAAAAGAAATACAAGAACTGATCTTTAAAAAGCAAAGAGGTTTCATAATAATAAAATATATAATGCTTAACAATGCTTAAATATCCTGGTAATTTTCATTGGAAATTCATTGTACACAATACATTTTTAAAATAGGCCATTAACAGTTCTTTCAAAAGCAGCACTTTTCATGAAGAAAGTTTCTTGACATTACTGACATTACTGATGTATAACAAATGATCTGTGACAGTTTGCAAACCAGTTAATATAGTCATCAACATTTTGATCTGTCACACAGACGCATGCACCCACACCATTTCTTCTTACCACTTTATTTCTGCTTCCATGTGTTAAAAAAAAAAAAGAAGAAAAGAAAAAATTATGTAGCTGAGAGCTATTTTGTCAGTATCAGCAAACAGCAATAATGAAAATGAATAAAAATGGAATAAACTGATAGACAAATAAAAAGCAAATAGTAGCTGACACTGAACCACCTTTCAGACCTCTGATACTTCCTCTTGAAGGACACTGGTTTTTACTTGGCTATCACAATGAGACAATGAGAAAATATAAATCACACCAGTCTTAAAATAGTTCGACTTATGAGGTTATACAAGTTATGTTTCCAACCAACAGATTTAAGAGAAAGCATCTTATTTCCAGAACATCAAAAGAATTTCAGCCAGTTGTTGCATGTAGCTTTACACCAGCTCTGTGTTTGATCATGACATTCTTTTATAGGCAAGATTGTTATTTCATCACATATGCAGTTTGGATTAAGTGTTTCAACATACATTTTGTGAAAGCGGCCTAGCCACTGGCACTGATTCCCTGGGGCTAGGCTATAGCTTGTCTAAAGCAAAGTAAATACCAGATCCCCAAAAACAAACATTTTGGTTTTTAGGTCTATTTCTTTTGATCCATGCCAATTGCTATTATAGTCTTTGTCTCCTAACGTAGAAGGAAATTTTTGTGTTGATAACACTAGCAAGTTCTTTACATTTACAGGAACAGCAGAGTAAAAATTCTGTATTGGTGAATTTACTGTCTTTTAGTAATGAAAAAATCCTTTTGGGTATCATCTAAAAAAGTAAAATATTCATGTGGATGTCTTTATTTCTGGCCTTTGTGAACTTCAGAATTTGTAAAGAGCTCAGTAACTCTCAGAATCAGAGCAATGCAACTGAGGATCATATCAAAGGATATTGTGACCTAACTTTGCTCATTTGCATTTCAAAATTTGGTTTAATAGTATCTCTTTAGGGGAGTCTTTGGTGCTCCAGGTCAGATACGCTCAAGAGAGAGAGGCAGGAGGAGGGAGAGTCTGCTGAGGACACAGTTGGAGAGGCACTTTTGAAAGGATGCACTCCACAACGAAGTGGGGACACTCCTGAAGGACTGTGGTCCATGGGTGACCCAGGCTGAGGCAGGGTATTGCCTGGGGTACCAAGGCCCCTAAGCAATCTGTGTCAAGGCAGGGACACTGACAGACAAAAAGCAGCACAGGAAAATTAATAAGAAGCAGAGTGACAGTAGGAAATCACTAATGCACATGACCCCACACCCCAGCCCCAGTGCTGCCTGTCACCTCATTGGAGAAAATAGGACAGACTGAGTACAACCTTCAGTGAAAACAGGGAAAGTAGAGACAACAAACAACAAAAGGTGTGTGTCTGAAGTTGAATTCTGAGAAGTGGGGGGAAAAGCTATTTAGTGAAGTATTTGTTTGGTTATACTGTGGGGGTTTTTCTTCCCCAGTAGTGGAATCAATGATCAGAAGTCATTCTTAATTGGCCATAAATTTAATTAAGTAAAAATTCCCAAAGTCAAGATTGCTTTTGTAGCGAAAATAATTCAACTGGGGCTGCTTCTCTTTAAATTATGTTCATTTGTAATGTATGATTGGATACAGAAATAATTCTGTGATGTGGTTTGCTTCTTGCTGCTATTATATGTAGCGGTATTTTGTTACAAAGCTTCTTGCAATGACGTGGGCATAGCACTGGGATAGCTAAAGGGGAAAACATATTCAAGGGTTCCTATTCTATACAATATGTGAAGGTCAATATATATCACATACACCCCTTTTCCCTAACTCCAGAAAGCTGTTAGGATTCTGCAATGTATACTTTCTTTTATTCTTACAGCTTTATTTTATTGAGTTGCTTCCCTCATCTAATTCCCTGTATTTGGCATACCAGAGTCTTTTAGAGTGAAAATAAATCACACATTAAGCAGAGGCAAGCTGAAGACTGCAGTACCTCTCTATAGATGGAAGCTACATCTTTGTTTAGTAAACTGTAAAAGTTTAAGAGTTGTAGATCTTTTTGGAGAAATGCCGCATCTCCTGCTTTCTTCTACATTTGTAACATGTCTCAAAGTATTCCTTTGTATGAATAGAAAATGTTTTGAAACCCTCAGTCTTCTTGTTGCTCATCTTTATTTTTTCCATTTCAAGTAACTGTTCTTGCAAAATATGAAAACCAATGCATGATTTTATTTGGTTTGTATTGTCCCTTAAATGTTCATTAGTGACAGAACTAACTAATTTAAGTCTCAGCATTTACATATGGTACTGATAATGAGAACAGACATATATTTCAGTCTGTTTGACACATTTTAAGAATATTTTTTCCCAAAAAAGATTATATTTTTGCCCATTTTTGTGGATTTTATTTTTTACTTCTTTGTGATGTGTTTTCTTATAAAACTTATTTTCTTTGTATAATATATACCATATTTCAAATAACTTGGCCATAAGTTTTGCCTAGTAGTGAGCTACTTGGAAGACTAGTATATCAAAGTAACAATTTGCTGAGAGTCTGAAGAGAAGAAAACATAAGAAACATTTTGGTGGTTGTGTTATGCAGTTTGAACACTGGAAATCCATGGATAAAAAATCAACTGCCTTTGCTCTTATTCCATGATCTAAACTAGTCACACAACACACAAATCAGATAAAAGTCTATGCTCCTGTCTTTCGCTAGATTTTTGTAACGTGCAAGTATACAAAACAGGTATTTACATTGGAGACTTACGCGTAAATCAAAAAGACAAACAATCTTTATGTTTTTAAAAGGAGTGACCAAAAATAAAAAATCAGGAGCTACTGATCAAAAATAAAAAAAAATAAGCAAAGGCTTGATTATTTATAAACGCATTCCTGTTCTTTGTTAGAAACTGAAACAACATTTCTGTATTTGTTTAATAATTTCCATATTTGTTTAATATCATTTACAAATACATTATAATAGGCTCTACTTGGGTTAGACATACATGATTAGACCAGATACAGACTGATGAAGACTTAGGCAGTATTTACCCACTTTAAGCTTTTCTGGATTTTGTGAAGTATCATAAACAATAAAGGCACAGTAACCAGAGCCTTCATCATAAAAATGTATTAAGTTGGTCAAGTATGACTTTCCCTTGGTGAAGGCATGATCACTACTACTAGTGATTTTCTTGTAATTCATGTGCTTGGAAATGGTTTCCTGGATTAGCTGAAAAATTTAGCAGAGATAAAGCTAAGTCTGACCAGCATGTAGTTTCCTGGGTCCTCCTTCTTGCCCTTAAAGATGTGGGTGACATTTGCTTTCCTCCAGTCTTTGGGGGTACTTCCTCCAATCACTATGATTATTCAAAGTTTATTGAGAGTGGCCTCACAATGACACCTGCCAGCTCCCTCAGCACTCATGGATGCACCCCATCAGGTTCCACAGATTAATGTACAGTTTGCTTAAACATGCCCTAAGATAATATCCTTTCACCAAGGGTAGATCTTCCTTGTTTGTTTGTTCCCTAATCTTTGGGATCTGAGATTTCTGAAGGCTAGTCTTGCTAGTAAAGACTGAAGCAAAGAAAACATCCAATACTTCAGCCTTTTCCATGTCCTCTGTAACCATGTCCAGCTCTCATTGAGCAATGGATCCACATTTTCCCTAGTTTTCCTTTCATCATCTATTGATTTATAAAATCTTTTCTTATTGCTTTGACATCCAACACATATGCCTTTGCCATATATACACAAAATATATAAGCAAATGTATAACAAACACGAGCCACAAACAATAAAAAATTGAGACCTTATACTCAAAGGGCACCATAAAATGCTCATAGAAGATACAGGGACAAGTTCTCTCTAGTGTGGACATGGCTAGTCTGCAGTAGAAGATGCACTCAGCACAGTGCAACATTAAATCAATTCTGCATAAATTGGTATGTCCATACATTATCATATAGCGCCATAAAAGCCCTCTGTAATTCCAGATGCAGAACAGCACACAACTCTGTCAGCTATACTAGGGATAATTAACTCAAAAAAGTACCAAATAGATACAACTGTATATCCTAAGGTTCCTATATTTGCTTAGAACTTAGGACCTCAGGTATGTCTACACCATTTTGCATTTCATGCTGTCTCTTTTCCAACATAGTATGCCTTTCTGGAGTTATCTGAATGACTCAAAACTGACTTTTAAAATGTTCCTTACTGTCATTTTGTATTAGCATAACAGGGAAGAACTCTCAGCCCTGTTTGACAGAACAAGCATAGAGGAAGAGAAGCAGCTTACCCAGATCATGAAGCAGCTGTGAAGAAGCAGCTAATTCTGGAAACCATTTCCAGGCACATGAATGACAAGAAAATCATCAAGAGGTCTGCACAGCTTCACCAGGAAGTCATGCTTGAGCAACTTGACAAACTTCTACAATGAGATGACTGGCCTGGTAAATGAGGGGACAGCTGTGGATAGTCTACCTGGATTTTGGTATGGTCTTTGACACTGTCTCCCGCAAGATCTTCGTAGATATGATATTGATGTATAGGCTAGATGAGCAGAAATTGAGGTGGATTGAAAATTGGCTGAATGGCTGGTCCCAGAGGGCCCATCATCCCGATAATGGGGCAGAGTGTATCCTCAGCAAGTTTGCAGATGACACCAAACTGTGAGGAGCGACTGATAAGCCACAATGCTGCCATGCAGAGGGATCTAGACAGGCTGCAGAAATGGATTGACAGGAACCTCATGAAGTTCAACAAGGGGAAGTGCAGAATCCTCCACCAGCCTGACAATCTTGTCAGATATTGTGTTATGAACAATATTCATTGAAAGTAAGATGCATTTGCTAAAAGATTTTTTTAATAATCAGGGGAAAAAATCCAAACCAAAATCAAAAAGCACCACTCATGACATCTCATCCCTTTGTTTCCATTATAAATAATGACATAATTCCTTTTCAAAATGCAGAGTTCATCAACCTTGCCTCTTAAAAAATGATGCTACAGCAGACATCCTTCAGGGAAGACATTCAAGAGTTGTTTGGATGAATCTTCTTCAAGAACTTAACCTTGGCACCCAGAGCAAATGAGAAACCTGGCTTGAAAGGAAGTTGCTGCTCAGAGATGTCCTGCCTCTGGGAATCTGTCAGTGAAAGAGGGGCATGGCCAGGTCAGCCTTTAATTTTATATGTTTTGCCAAGTGTCACCACAAAGCAGAGCATATATCCTAGCTTGGATAGAACTTGAACAGCCACAAGCCAGATTCCACATTGTGAACTTTGGAAGACAACAGAACATGCAATTTGTCTTATGAACAAAGGAAAGAAAGAAAGAAAGAAAGAAAGAAAGAAAGAAACAAACAAACAAACAAACAAACAAACAAACAAACAAAGAAAGAAAGGAAAGAAAGAAAGAAAGACGGTCAGAAACTAAGCACGCTCAGAAGTGTACATAGGATCAGGCATGAACATTTTACACCACACATTTTTGTCCAGTGATAGTTTTTAAAAATAATTTTAAATGTAATGTATGGTTGGATTTATATACTGTAAATAAGAAAAGAGATTGAACATGCAATAACCATTGCAAATATATGACATTTTAAAATTCCCTTAATGAATAGCCAAAAATATTATTGGAACCCTAGTCTGACACAATTTGCTTGTATGTATGGCATTTAGGCCTACACTACATGAAAGACTTTCAAAGTGTAAGATTATGAATGGACTCTACTGTTGAGGTTAGTATGAACTGTAAAATTCAGTGGAGTGCCAGAAACTGCCAGCTGGAAAGAAGACAGGGGAATATCAACAGGCTGCATTCAGAAGGAATCCTGATGTGTTGATGTAATATCCAGATAATGAAATGATTTGCCCGCTTTAATATTCCATTTACAAAGAACTCATTTAGCCTTTGAAGTGGAAGACTTTGGAGATCATATAAACATATCTTAGGTTGAAAACAGTCTCTTTAAGAGCATTATATTTGACTTTGTAAACATTAATTCTAATACATCAGTAGCTAAGTTTGATGTACTTAATGAACATAGAAATGTATTTGATACCTTGTTGGCTAAGAATTTAAAAATAAATTGTACTTTCCAGTAAGCACTGGAAAAAATAGATTTATCTGTCTAGAAAATGGCAAGTATCTTGTCGTCATGTGAATATGTGAATACATGTAACAGAAAACTGAGTTAAAAGTTAAAAAGTTCAGATGCATTGTAAGAAACAACAAGCAAAAGAGTACAGTTTTCAAGTGGTACTAAGGAGACCTAACTCACAAATAGTAGCTTCATCCAAACCTATTTAAACTGAAGTTTGTTTTCTCAAAGTCTTCATATTGTGTTCAAATCTTAAAGTTTCAGCTGATAATGTTTAGAGAAAGTTACATTTCTCTTGATATTCCTCATCATCCTACTGAAACAACTGTATGAAACACAGCAATGGAATTAAAAGACAGTTCTACTTATGCGACTGAAACCATGATTTCCACCATCTCATAAAATTTGACAAAGCCCTTCATTATTGCTCTTTTATTCATCAAATAAAATTATGCCATCTGAAAAATGCATGTTGCATACCACGTATTTTTCATTACATCATACTATTGCACAGCTCCATTGTTTTGGGATTTTTTGGGAACCTTTTAGATTAATACTTTAACATATTTGGTAATAAACAAATGACCATTCTACAACCGAAAATCAGTTTATTTAAGTGTTTAGGTTTGTGTTTCTTTTTCATAAAATCTGGACGATAATCATACTACTATAAGAACATATTTTTAAGTGTTGTTTATAAACATTCTTTTTTGATTGTTTAACGTTTTTCATCCTCTGTATTTTAAAATAAGTATTCTTGCTTAAATCTTTTTGTATGATACAAATTTTTCGGAACTTGTAAAAGACACTTTAAACATGAGGGAACTCTAAACCTGGAAGAAAAAAGAAAAAGGAAAAAGGAAAAAAGGAAAAAAGGAAAAAATACCCCAACCCCACAATTATTTTCCCACTAGACATTCTTCAACCAGAAAATTCAAATTCTACAATACTGGAAGAAATTGGAATTGATTTAACAGTAATGGAACTGGTTCCCCCTTTCATAAGACATATCTCAATTTATACCTGAAATTTATTTTTATTTCAAAGTAATATCTTCCAGTAACTTCTGGAAAATGACAACTGTCCTCAGCATCAACGTTTAATAAAGTGTTTCATAGATGCACGCTACAATCATGTTGCAGTCTGCATAGGAGGAAGGATGACCACTATGATTTTTTCAAGCTCTGATTCTGCAAAGTATAGACAAACACATATGTTGATGCTAATTCCCTTGATATTAGTAGATGAAAATGCAACACAAGGTGCACATTATTGCAAGGCCTGGCCCTTCCTAGATTTTCTATGAGTTTTTCACTTTGCTTATGTTACTGCTTGTAATAACAGTACATCACAATCTTTTTAACAAGATTATTCCATATAACATAACAGAAATTATTTTTGAGGTAAATAAGAGTGAACATTCCCAGTTTGCAGAAGAAAAACTTTTCAAAAAACCCCACAAGTCGAAGCCCAGATTTCATTTCATAATCTAGAATTCATTTGTATGTGTGTGTGTCTGAATGTGTGTATCTTTATAGTAGCTAAATTTCTAAGCTCCACTAAGCTCACCTAAATTATAGTTGAGATTTTGCAAAGGAATTTGGCAAGTTATTCAGTTTGCCTAAAAGAGATACTTAATTTGGTCAAATTAAGGATTCCTATGTGTATATATATGATGCTGAAATTTAAAGATGTGGACTCATAATGATCCTAAAAACTACAATGTATAGTCATTGCTACCAAATTTAGAAATATGTAGTACGGTAAGAAAATATTAGGAAAATTATGTGACACCAAACAAAAGACCAAATTGTTTCTTCTTGAATAACATCAAAGTGACATATTGCTATCAAAGTATATCATTCTTGCCACAAATCAGTAAAATGTGAGGGTGTTATCAGTAAAATGTGAGGGTATTTTCTCGAAGTCTTTTTTATACATTTTACTCACAGAGCAAAAATAAGCTTGGGGAGCAGCATAATCTTGAAAAAAACCAGTAAACTGAAATGGTGGAACAGAAGTGAGTCATTCTTCATCTTTAAACCAGAGGTAGGATCCAGGTATGGAAATGGTGACCAAGAGGTGATCTGTCTTTGAACTTCCTATTTTGTAATTGGGATCTGCTATAGGTTTAGAATTCCATTTAACTTACTTTGAGAAAGTCAGAACTGTTTAAAGAAAAGGATATTTTTATTTTAAACAATACCTTATTAAGGTTGGAAAATGAAGAGAAATGTCTAGATTTAAATCTTCATGTTTCCCTGCTGGTGGGCTGGGGGAAAGAAAAAGAGCAAGCAAAAAAATTCCTTTGTCATTTCCTAATTAAATGAAGGGGGAAAAAAATACAAATGAGAAAAATAATTCCCAGTGAAAATTTCTAGTTGCAGCTTACTGTTTTGGGGAGAATGAAAAAGCAAGGTCACGCAGAAAAGGATGATTGCATTTCAACTGCACCAGAACTTGTTCAGTCATCAAAAAAGAAGACGAGCAGGTAAAGTGTATTAATTTTTGCCATGGGAGAACTTAGGGTAGGGTAGCTGCAAAAACGGAATCACACCTGTCAGTGGCATAAAAATTATTTATTAGATGGGATGGATATAACAGATGGATAGGGATCTCTTTTCTGAGGTTCGGTTCTACAGAACACAGAGAATCCAAAGTTTTGTACAGAATATACACTCACACCAATTAAGCCCCTGCCTGGCTATGATGGGCACTATACTCTTTAAGGAACAACCAGTGTTTCCTAGCCCTGGCAGGCAGCCTGGCTTTTACCCACCTTGGGCTCCCCTTTTGTCATAGTGATGAACATCGCTGGATGTGTTTCCCCCACTTCAGAGCCTATTGTTCTCACTTATTTACTGCTTTCCTCCTTGGTCATGTTCACATAGACTTATGTCTCTGACTTTCTCCATATCTAAAGTCAATGAGCATTTGTTATCTAATTTACTATCACTATTTTGGCCTCTGTCCCAAGTGTATTAAAAGGATGTAAAGCTGTTACCATTTCTCTGCATTTTGTTTCTTTCCCATACAGACTTTAATTGCAAGCAGGGCAGATCTAGTCCAGATTTCATTTAGCAGTGCTTACAGGTAGCATCCTCATGATAATTACTTGTTTTTTGCTTTTCCAGGCACATGTCAGAATCATTTTATCAGTTGAAACTGGAAAGACTTATTTTATCTGAACAGGTAAGTTTCACCCTGTGATAATATTCTTTTACAAAAGACAATAGATAACCATATTTGAAAGATGCAATAGTGTAGTTATTAAAATTGTGTAGAATACATTGCTGCACATATATATATACACAATATGCATGGTGATGTCTATACAAACATATATAGCTAGCGATAGACATATAACCTCTCTCTTTTTCTCTTTCTTATATATCTACTGATATATAAATGTGTGTATATAAATATAAATGCAAACAACCACATATATTGTAATGTATTATTCTGTAACTAAAAAGAAATACATCCCTATGACATTATTACTGCTTCAGAAATCATGCTGCTCTGACAGCTTAATTACTAAGTGTAAGTAGTAGAAGGTAAGTCCCTTTGGCTGCCTGGTACCCTTATGCTACTGAGAAAGCAAAACAGATGCTTAAAGTATAATACAACAGCTAACAGAAGGAAAAAAACACACCTGTGCAAAACATGGAAAAAACTGCTGGAGAACAGAATAATCTCCAGCAGAAACTCTTGCACTTTCAACATCTCAGACAGCCAGGTGACATTTAAGTTCTTCAGTATGGATGCAAACTACTAATCTTAGCTTGCTAGCTAGTCTTGCTAGCCCTGATGAGAACAGAAACTTGTCTCCCTTAGAGCCAGGCTAAAGGCTGTGGCCACAAGATTTGGGCATACTGCCTTAAATTTAAAGAAATACATGCCTAGTTTAAATGTTGTCACTGAAAGCAAATACCAGTTCTCGTCCAATTCTCTGATTCAAATTCATCTCCAGTTTCATTTCATTAAAATTACTGTTGTCACGTTGAAAGAATGAATTCTGTATTTTATACTGCATTTAAAAAAACTCAGTATTGTGAATAGCCTCTACATAATGCAATGTATTTTTCTCAAGTGCTTTTCTTTCTTTTACTTGTAAAGTTACTACAAGTTGGTAAATACTATTAAGCAATGCTAATATACAGCAACAAAAGGCACTAAATTAAAATTGGAAAATAGCTGCTTCCTTTTTTTTGGTATTCTCACAGACAAGAACACAAACAATATTGTTTAAACTCTAAAGGCCTGAAAATTCTGTAATATATATTTTTTAAATAAGTGTCCTGGTTTGAACTAAAACAAGACCAATTTTGTTCAGTAATTCCGCTTTTTAATTAGGCCTCTTCTAACTGCTGAAATTAACAGCATATTGTACAGAAAACCTGTTCGTTCTGAGAGTGATAAAACCCATGTTTATAGTTGATGCCAAGTCATGGTATGCAGAGAGGCTCTTGCTTATACTTATTGCTATAACAACCAAGGCCAACCAACTTTGTTACTTGTCCTGTTGGCGGGTCAGAAACAGAAAAGCGTAGAGGGGTCCCACATGTAGGGAGGAGCAGACAGGACAGGTGACCCAAAACTGACCAAACAGTGTATTCCATCCCATCTGCCTCATGCTCAGTATCAAAGCTGAGAGTCAAGGATCAAAGGGTTAGCCCTCTTTCTTCAACGGCCAGCGTCCAAGGAGGACTCCATCTGTTCATCTGCCTTTGATCCTGATCTGTATGTTCCTGAATCTAGATCCAGAATCCAGTTCCCATCCGTCGCTGAGTACAGTCTAGGACTTCCCCAGTGCCTGCTGGTGACATGATTGTCATGCTGGGAGCTTGATAATGCTTTTGTATATATTTCATTATTTTCTTTTTGTTATTTTATTATTTATATTTTGTTGAAGTAGTTTAGTTCTTGCTAAACTAGTCTCTCTTCTTCTCTCTTTCCTGCTTGGCAGGAGAGAGGGAACATCTGTCACTCGGCTTGCTTGGGCCAATCCAGCCCAAACCACAACAATAAGGAAAAAGATAACAAATTTTTTCTTCTCAAATAGTCTAAGTTATTATTTTCACTATCACTTCTTCCCCTCCTATGAACATATACATACATTTTTATATATTAGCAGAAGTATGATGAAAACAACACATGCTCCTTCTGTATAAAACTAGATAAAATCATATAGGCCTGTTCAAGGATTTGCTCCACTGCAGACACAGGTTGCTCATAGAAACATATAATGAAAAAAGTCAGGAGGATGAATACTTCTGTAGATTCAATCTAGTCTTTTAAAATTATATTTAGATGGAATCATGAATGCTTTTATAAACGTTGAATACTTCAGATAAAATAATAGTTCTTTAGTATTCAACTTACTTTATGATGTTAAACAATACAGTAAAGGAACTCTCAACTTCTACACATGCAGAATGTCTTTTTCCCTTGAGTTAATCTATTCTTTTCAAGATTTGTGAAGACGTATATGTATTTCTTTTTCAATTTACAAGACAAACATTAAAAAACTGTAGCATGATGATGTCATTCACACTTTTCTCAATGGATGCAGCAAGCTCATTAAAGGCATTTCATGAATACAAAAGCAAAAAGGACATCACAAATCACCCTGTCCTGGACTTTGGGCATGAATATATACCGCTTTATAGAGAGCATAAAGAGTCTCTAAAGAGATCTGCATCCAGGCATAGTTCATCAAAAAATATATTGGGACTGGCAAAATAGGTGACTTTTTTGTTCATTGATCTGTAATCTTGTTTGTCATGGAAGATCTTTCAGAATAAGTTACAACTTAAAACTACTTGTGCTAAAAAAGAAACTTTTCTAGTTGTACAATGTGAGAAAACAGTGTTTCCTATATTTACATTCTTTATTTTATTCTGCTCCATTTTATGCTTCCTACCTTTAAATTCCTCATTTTTTTTCTGCTTAAATTTATGCTTAGAATTCAATTTATTAACAATAAGGAAGTAACTGAAACCTAACTTAATAGCAGACCAATTGCTTGGCCTAATACACTTTTCCCTGTTTTTTCCTCTTTTGTGAAAAATAAAAAAAATGCGTATTTCCTGGGACTGAAATAGAAGACATCTGTCACCTGCAAGCATGCCAAAGAACGTTAATAGCAGTCTTGCTCACATTACTCATTTCCAACATGACAAGAAAAATCTGGTTACAAACTGTGTGCAGACCACTCTGCTTTCGCCGTGCCAACCATATCTGACGCACATGTTGTTCTCCTCACCAATTATGTGCTCATGTAGCACTGTTGAACCTCCAACCAAAATGTCTTTGCTTACATGGCTATGGTGGGGTGTTCTCCCTCGTTATACTCTGCTCATGCTGCAATACAGAAAGAAAAATATCATCTCTGTATCTTTAGTCCTCTGTTCTTCTAGAATATTTTTGTTTTCTCACCAATAGGATATAAAATCCAGTCTTATATTACTTTGAAGCAGCACTCAAGGTGTTCTGTAGATCTTTTACATTTTGCAGTGTTAATCGATTTACAACCATGTTTGTTTTCCTGTTTTATTTTACAGTGGATACAGGGATATAGTCTAGATTTAGGAAGGTTATTTCCACATAAAACATGACAAGAGGCAGACAGAGAAACAAACAAAGGCATCAGGCACTGAAATATCTGCATATTTCTAAGAAATGTCATAATTTCTAAAAGAATTAGGTATACTTTTGTGCCTTTTGAACACATAATGAAGAAAACTTAAAAAGGAAAACATTTATGTCCATATTTTTTTGACAGGAAAAAAATGTAGCTTTTGGAGCCTAAGAGCTACTTAAAAATATTTCCAGCCATAGCAGAATCTGAAAATAGTGTAAAAATACAAAAAAATTAAAATATTAGAAAACTGTTGTAACATACACTCCTTGGAATGTAAATTTATAATAATGAGTCATATACATAAGATTTATTTAAAAAAATCTTTACAAGAGAATAGTAAAACCTTTTTGTTTCTTTTTTTTTTTTCCTCAAGGGTAGNTGTCCTCTCACTGGGCACCACTAAAAAAGACTGGCCCCCTCCTCCTGGCGCCCTCCCTTTAAGTATTTGTAAACATTTGTAAACGTTTATGAGATCAGGTACATCTGTTGGAGAATACTGTTGCACACTCTGACTGTCAATAGATTTCCTTTCCCTAAGAACTTGATATTACATGGAAAAAGAAAAATGGACTTGACACAATTCAGTGTTGTTTCCGTACAGGGTTAAGTTGAGGAACATTTGATCTGAGAAATATTGAATAACTTCATAGCTCACAGTCAAAAGTCAGTTAGCAAATCAAGGTGCTAATCTGTATTTAGGTTAAAGAAGGCGGCAAGAAAAGCTGTCATAAAGGTTTTATTTCTGACTTTGTAGTAGGCAGGTAATATCAGTCTAGCATGCAGAAAAGCTAGTGTACATCAGTCCTTTTACTTATGACTTTCTCTGAAAGTAAATTCATTAATTTCAACAGTACTAGTTCTGTACCACATGGTAGTTAGTACAAAACAGCTGAATCATTTCCAAAGATGGTGTGTAAACATAGGATAGGCCTTCTTTAGGGGATGAGAGTCCTTTCTGAAGAGGATGTTCATCTGCTGCATTAGGAGTATAATCTTTCATAAGAAAACCTTTCAAACAGAAAGTAATAATAGAATTTCTTGGCTTTGCTGACCAGTTGACAGCATTTATGCAGCCTATCTACAGACAGTGCTATGACATAATGCAACTGAGAATTTTCTTTACTTTCAACACACCATCATTCCCCACACTTTATAGATATTATTTTGAGAAACTTATTTATTTTATCCTGTTCATTTATAAAATAGAAATAAAAATTTCTACCACAGAAAATGTGTTGAAACATGCCCAATTCTAGTGTATCAGTTGTTTAGTTGAAAGGTAAAATTTCAGTAAATATTCCCCAAAACTTCCTATGTATTATACACCCAAAGGCACAATTTTCTGAATTATCCACACAAACGTTATTCAAATTGATAGAAATTCTGTCACAGATTAATTTTATCTGAGGTTAGGAAAGCTTTTTGCCTTAACTTATTTAAGTCACTGGGAGAAAAGAAAGGGATCAATCAGATCCTATGCCCAAGGTGATTGGCACTAAGTAGAGAATAATTAAATACGTGCTTACACATCTGTACTTAAGAAATTTCTCAATATAAATTTACAGGGAGTTCATTTTCAGTACTTTGATGGTAGCTCTGTTCTGTTAAGAAAGATGTTTATATTTTTATATCAGAGCTAGAGGCAGATGTTGCTCCTTCTCACTTGTGCAGGCTGTTCACCCAGGTTTCCTAGTAAGATCTAGGCAACATATTCTAGTGATTTATTTCACGCTAATGCAGAGTAGGGGGAATAAATGCTAAATCTAAGTAGACCAGGTAATCTAGTCATAATGGAGCTACATATCTACGGGGGTTTGGTTTTAGCTGCAGGGGAAGGCTTTCTAGCTAAGCAGGAGAGGACCTGGGGGTAGTGTGGGAATTTGAACCACAAGCTGAATATAGCAGGAATGTGCCTCCATACATGAAGGGTGGCCTCAGCAAGTGCAGGCTGGGAGGTTGCAATGACCATTGCATGCCCAGATTTGCAACACTCGGGCCAGGCCAGTGCCAACAAATTGGAGCCCGTTAAGAGTGCCACTTGGAGGGCCTGGAGCACAAGACACACAAGGAGAGGTTAAAGGAGACAGTTTTCTTTAGCCTGGAGATGACATGGGGAAGGAATTTATTGTTGCCTTCCAGAACATGAAGGGATGTTAAAAGAAAGATGGAGCCAGCCTTTTCTCACAGATACACACAAAAGGGTAATAAACAATGGATGCAGCAGAAATTCTGATTAACTATATGCAGGAAAAAAAATAAAATTGTAATGACAGTGTTTAGGCCCAGAGGTGAAAATTTTCATCACTGAAAAATGTTAGTGGTCAAGGCCCTTCAGGGCCTCTTCAGGGCCTTGAGCCCAAGGTACCTCTGAACTTAGTCCTGTGTTCATGGTCTCCAGAGGTTCTTTCCAATTTAAAGTTCTCTGATTTTCTGTAATGCCAACACTAACTTTTTTATCTTAGGTTTCATCTTTTTATTGTTTTCGTTTCAGCTGCTTAGAGTGATGATATAAGCTTCTCTGTTCAACACTGGTTTTTATAAAAAGGCAAGTTTTAACCTGTGTGACAAATAAGTGTTTTATTTGTTTGCTCCCATTTTATATGCTATCTTCACTTAAAAACATGATGACTGACTGTGGTGGGACTACTAGATAGAACATGAAATTGCATCTGCCTTTGGCAGTGAATGAGCAAACGCAGGAAAAAGTTTCCAGATTTTAGGGAAGGTCAGGAAGAGGAGGAAGCAGGCAGTGAATTTTTATCAAGTATATAGGAAACACAGGGTGCTTATGGCACAACCAGTATTTGTGATGGCAGAGTCTGTAGAAACCTGGGAAGCTATGGAGCTGGCAAAAACTGTATGTGAATACAAGTCCCAGTCTGGAAGGATGGGGTATACATGGAGATACTTATGTATATGTCCCTTTTATCTCTATTCTGTCTTATCTAATCACTTTGTGTGGCCTCTGTTTCAAAATATATGCATTATTCTCATTTATTTTCTAATAAAACATGTCTTTTTTTAGTTCAGAAAGACCCTTTTTTTTTTTTGTGGGAAGTTCAATATAAAGAGAAGGTTCAGGGAGACCTAAACCAAAACTCTAACCATCTTGTGTCTTGTCTTAATCCTTAATGGTGCTGCAGAAAAAAAATGAAGACTAAAAATCTCCCACAGCTATCAAGAAGAAAATAGAAATTCTATCATGTCAGCCGTTATAAATTGCTCATTTGTAAGCCCTTTTCCCAAATATGTTGTCCAAATACATTGCCCAAACTTCATTCCAACCTAGAAAAGGAAAAATTACAATTAGTCGTACAGATGAGAAGAGCACCTAAAATGTTTGCCCATACAGGAAATGAAAGTTGACTGCAGCTACCAGTTAATCCTGGACTACCTACTACTGATCTAAGGTATTCGTTCCAGAAGGATAAAGATGAGTTTTCAACCAGTCCTCTCCACAGGACTAAATTTCATTAAATGCATTTAAAGTTTCCTAATTTACCCACATGGAGATTTCCAGTTTAAATATATAAAATCAGGTATGTATTAAAGAAACATAGACTTCTAACTTTTTACTTGAAACATTGCAAGCAATGTAAAATAAAATTCCTTTCACAGTATGAATTTAAGAAATGCAGCCACCATTTTCCAACCCAGTATATTATTGTTTTAAGTGGAGATTTAAAAAACAAAACAAAACAAAACAAACCCAAACCAAACAACTTCAATGAGACATATTAGTTACTAATTTTTTAGCAGTTAAATCTACAATATGAAACAACTGTTATGTGGGACTATGACAGTGTTACGCTTTTTTTAAGAATTTAAAAGTAAAAATAAAATACTAGTGTCTTTTTCTATTCTTTTTCTTCATGCACTGTTGAACTTTAGCTGCTCAAGTCCTTTGAAATAACTTTACAAGTAAAGAAAAAATCACAGAGGAAGGTACTGAATCCATATTAGTAGTTCTTTGGTGAGTTCCACTGAAAGTGAAGGATTGACATACATATTGACGATGATTCATCTGCTTTCTATTTTAAGGTTTTCTCTCCTTTGCAGCATGGAGACAAATAGACAACCTAAATTTAGTCTAACTATAAAAACTACACAAAACATACCACTACAGACTTCAACACAGGTCAATCATATTAATTAAAATCCAAGACTCCCAGTAAACACATACCACCTAAAATGAAGCTTCCTCCACTTTAATTTTACAGTACTCTAATTAATATTGTTCAATGAAAAACAACACAAAACATATGTTTGATCACCTTGTCACCAAAGTTTAAATCTCAAATTCTATTTGGAATGTCAAATACAAAAGAATAAAAAAAAATCTGCATACAATCTTCTCCAGTTGGAAAATTTCTAATTCTGTCTTGCTCCTTTTGTCACTTTTAAAATTAGAAAACATACTGTCCTCTGCTTTTGCAAACCACACTCTGTTCCACTGTTTCTCATACCTCAGAGACATGTAACAGTACTACATGTCACTACTTTACAAATAAAGGGAAAGTTATTAATGAAATATGGTTCCCTTACACTAAGTCAGATTTTTAATTTACATCAAACCTTTTTTTCAGCTACAAAATTGTTTATACTATACAGTAACATATTTCCCCATGGTAAATATTTACAATATTTGAGTAAATATTTGAAGTGAGTTTGCCAAATTAAGTACCTCTATAAATTTAGAAATTATTCAAACAGTTTTCAGTTTACAAAGCACATTTGCAAGTATATATATTTGTGTACGTGTGGGTTTTACCTCGCTTTTTCCACAACTTGCATGTCAACTTTATCCATTAAGCTCCCATGTGAAAAGCATACTGTCACACGGATTGTTAGTTCACCACTACTTCATGTCACAACTTATCCTCTGGAAGTCTTCTGAATTCTACCTCAATTAGGCTTTGGTTGTTTCTTCCAAAAGACAAAAAAGAAACAAACCAAAATGAAAACACTCTCCTCCCCAACATAACCATTTTATCTCTTAATATGATTCAAATTCATAAATAGTTTCCAGATGACTGTAACCACTTTATACAGAATTCTGAAAAAAAAAAAAAAAAAAAAAAAAAAGGAAGGCAACTACTATTTTCAATGAATTTCAGCAATATAGTTACAAACTAGCTCGTTATGTATGAGTTAATTAATTATGGTTACACAGGAAATCTTTCCTTGAGTATTTCTGAACTATGGACTTCTTGTGTGTACAATAGTAATAAGGTTATTGCACTGAGGTGTTTTGCTTGTATGTGTGAATATAAACTGCTTAAGACTGAAAAAAAAAACCCCAGCAAATTAATTCCTCCCTCTCTTTCTGCCCAGTCCTCCTGTGTGCTCTACTGATCACCCCATTGCTATGGGGTGACTAAGATTTATATCTGGTAGGAGATGGGAACCAACAAACACAAAAAAAGAGCTTTTTTTTTCACAGGGAGAAGACTTCAGAGTCTATTAGCTAAGGAATAGTACTTTGAATTCTAGATTTCCTTCTACAATTTAATAGGCAGTGTTTTCCCTTGACCTAGGTTCTTCTTGTTTAGGAAAAAGCCTTGCAGTTAGCTGCAGGGTTTTTTTGTTTGGTTAGTTATGGTTGTATTTTTTCCCCTAGCCTGACTCCTTCATCTGATACTTCTGTTACTCTTGACTGTAATAGTCAGCTGCCCACTTCTAATGCAGACACCTAGAATCCCTTAGATGGAAAAAAAAATTCTTTTCCCTTGTCTGTAAGGGAAATGTAGTGTATCTAGCTCAACTGTTGATGTCTTCGTTATAGACAGCTAAAATTACATTAGATGAAAATAATTTCTTATTTCAGATCCAGTCCTATCTATTCAGCTTTCCTTGTTTTCCAAGTTTTCCTGCAAATCCAGCTCCAAACTGCTCTGCTGCTGTCTCTTACTTTTTTATCACTTCCTCATTCCAATTTACACAATCTTCTTCCAAACCAAAACAAATCTCTTCTTATCACAGAATCACAGAATGGTAGGGGTTGGAAGGGACCTCTGGAGATCATCTGGTCCAACCCCCCTGACAAAGCAGGTCCACCTACAGCAGGTTGCACAGGATGGCGTCCAGTCGGGTTTTGAATGTCTCCAGAGTTGGAGACACTACCGCCTCTCTGGGCAGCCTGTGCCAGTGCTCTGCCAACCTCAAAGTCAAGAAGTTCCTCCTCATGTTCAGATGGAACTCCCTATGTTCAAGTTTGTGCCCATTACCTCTTGTCCTCTCACTGGGCACCACTGAAAAAAGACTGGCCCCCTCCTCCTGGCGCCCTCCCTTTAAGTATTTGTAAGCATTGATGAGATGCCCCCCCCTCAGCCTTCTCTTCTCTAGACTAAAAAGACCCAACTCCCTCAGCCTTTCCTCATCAGAAAGATGCTCCAGCCCCCTAATTATCGTTGTGGCCCTTTGCTGCACCCTCTCCAGCAGTTCCCTGTCCTTCTTAAACTGGGGAACTCAGAACTGAACACAGTACTCCAGATGCAGGGTCACCAGGGGAATGTAGAGGGGAAAGATGACCTCCCTTGACCTGCTTGCTACACTCCTCTTCATGCACCCCAGGATGCCATTGGCCTTCTTGGCCACAAGGACACATTGTTGGCTCATGGTCATCCTGTTGTCCACCAGGACTCCCAGGTCCCTCTCTGCACAGCTGCTTTCCAGCAGGTCAGCCCCTGTCTTGTAGTGCTGCATGGGGTTATTCCTCCCCAGGTGCAGGACCCTACACTTGACTTTGTTGAATTTCAGAAGGTTTCTCTCTGCCCAAGTCTTCAGCCTGTCCAGGTTGTGCTGAATGGCAGCTTGGCCTTCCGTGGCGTCAGCCATCCCTCCCAGCTTCATGTTATCAGCAAACTTGCTGATGGTACGCTCCATCCCTTTATCCAGGTCATTGATGAATACCTTGAACAGGTCTGGACCCAGTACTAACCCCCGAGGAACACCACTAGTCACAGGCCTCCAACTAGACTCTGCCCCACTGATCAAAACCCTCTGAGACCTTCTTATGCTCATCTCCTCTCTAGTTTTCTTTCCTCACCCTGCCAAAACTAGTTATTTCTTCACCAGTTTGATTTTTCGTGTGAGTTTTCTTTTTGTTGCTTGAACTGTAGTAACTCCTCATTTTGCATCTGTATACATGACTGATTCTTTCCTGTGCCCCAGCTTTCCAGAAGTCTTTTGTCCCAGACTTTTTCCAAAGTCGGCTCTTAACCTAAACTTTTATTCATTATCGCAAATCTCAGCTACCTCTTTTTTCTCTTCCTCTATTTTATTATATAGGCTCCTCAGATGTCTGGAAAATCAGCTGACAATTTCATGAAGTGACTTTAACAGTACGGTTATTGATGACAGTTCCACTTGCCAAGTTTAAGCTTTGTTTTCCATTAACTGTTCCTTTCATTGCAAGTTATGTATCAGCCATAGGAAAAGAACATTTTAAAAATTAGATGCAGGAATTTTTATCTTCTATAACTATTTCTCCCTCTTTGAGCATTTTGCTATTCCTGATGCTGTTGTAGCTTTTATACCATTGCGTTGGTTAATTAAAAGGAAAGGACAATAATTATAGTATTTAATATTTTAATATTTAGAATTATACTAGTTCATACTGTCAGGTAGTCTGTTTTAACTAACATATACCGCAGTGCACAGTACTTGTTCCACAAGTAACTAGTGAAATACTGCTCGTGTTTCAATGGAGTAAAGGTAGACGTGGAATCAGATTTAAACTCAAAGCCCTACACGAGAAGCTGTATTTTCTCTGAGATAGTACTAAGTTTTATTACCAGTTGTAATTTTTTGAGAATTAATTGCATCCCTCATAAACAATATGCATATATTAGTCATCATACAACCCCAGCTGGCAACTAGGACCACACAGCTCCTTGCTCACTTCCCTGGTTCGGATGGGGAAGAGAATCAGAAGAAAAAAAGTGAGAAAACTCGTGGGTTGAGATAAAGACAGTTTAATAAGTAAAGCAAAAGTGGTGCATGCAAGCAAAGCAAAACAAAGAATTCATTCACTGCTTCCCATCAGCAGGCAGGTGTTCATCCATCTCTAGGAAAGCAGGGTTCCATCACCTATAATGGCTACTGCGGAAGACAAAATGTCATAACTCCAAATGTCCCGCCTTCCTTCTTCTTCCCCTAGCTTTATATACTGAGCATGATGTCATATAGTATGGGATATCCTTTTGGTCAGTTGGGGTCAGCTGTCCCAGCTGTGTCTCCTCCCAACTTTTTGTGCACTCCCAGTAAACTCACTGGCAGGGCAGTATGAGGAGCAGAAAAGGCCTTGAATATGTACCAACAACCAAAACCACCAGTGTGCTACCAACACTGTTTGTCAACTCAAATCCAAAACATAGCATTACACCATCTGACAGCAAGAAAGGTAACTCCATCCTAGCTGAAACTGGACAATATTTTGCACATAAATAAATTATGCACAGATGATCAGAGGAACTCTCTGCCATTCTGGAATTTCCTCCAGTAAAATGTATTTAAATTACAATCATGAAGGAAAATTTCAGTACTCATGTATCTTAATGAGTTCTATTTCTACTATATCAACTTAGGAAAGAGGCACCACAGATAACTCATTGAAGATTGTGTTCAATGTTCACCTGTTGGCAGAAGACTGAAGAAGGATTTAAAGTTGAAATGGAAAAAGAGAAAAGGAAAACTCTAAAGTCAAAATAATGCTCAGACCTTGAAAGCTGTGTGAAACAAACTACCGAGAGGTTAAAAAAGATGACAGAGGACCAATTAAGAGATTCACTAATGGGAATAAAGAATATTTTCATATACAGAAAGGTACAAGGAAGGAAATTACTTTCCTTTGAAAAAGAAGGAAGAGAGGTAGTAAAAGCATAGTATGAAGAATACAAAACAGTCAATGAGATAGAAGAAATAAACAAGGATTACTCTTCTGCCTCTTTCATAGCACGTTTGCAGCATTTGAAAGCTAGTGGTGGTCAGAAATTGGATTTACTGACAGCAAACTACATAAAGTTTGAAGTTTCCTGCCAGAAATGTAATTTTATTAAGAAGAAGAAATTCCACAGGAATAAACTGATTTTAGCTAAATGTGAATAGAAATCATGGGTGGAATTCCAGTTCAGATTTAGGTATTTAAACTTAAGTAGCTGCATAAAAGGGTTTGTATGTGAAGGATGAGTCTCACTTTCCATAGTAGTAAGTGGAGATATGGAATACACAACCATTGCCTACACTTGAACACTTTCTGTCATTTGAGATATTTGACCTTCTTTTAACCTCCACGCAAGAATGGCAAAGGACTCGCTGTAGGAGTGGGTCTCCAGCTAGGGTCCCATTTTATAGCCTGGTCATATCTGAACTGTGGTCATCTGTTGGTCGTGGTCCCAAGGCCCACCCAAGCTGAGACGGCCCGTTCGCTTGGGAACCTGCCTGTTGCCCAAGGTTCCCACCTCTCCTTTTCCCAACATTTGCGGAGGAGTGGTGCATGCTGTCTGCACTCAACCAGGGTGCATGTGTGCAGCAGCCATGGTGCATGGCTAGTGGTGTAAAAATAAGGGCAAGAAAGAGCTGGTCTGCACTTGACCAGGGTGCAGTAGTCACAGTGCATGGCCAGTGGTGCAAAAGTAAAGGCACCAAAGTGCCGGCAGCCACTGTGTTAAGACCCTAGGCCATGTTGGTGGCAGGTTGGAGGTAAGGTGTGTTCCTGCCAAAGATGGGTGTACTGTTTGGTGGATAAGGAATTGGTTGGATGGTCTCATCCAGAGGGCAGTGGTCAACAGCTCAATGTCCAGACGGAGGTCAGGGACAAGTGTTGTCCGTATTAGGACCAGTATTGTTTAATATCTTCATCAATGACAAAATGAATGGGATGAAGTGCACCCTCAGCAAGTTTGCAGCTGACACCCATCCGAGTTATGTGGTTGACACACCTGAGGGACCTGGACAAGCTTGAGAAGTGGGCCCATGTGAACCTCATGAAGTTCAACAAGGCCGAGTGCAGGGTCCTGCACCTGGTTTGGGGCAACCCCTGATATTAATACAGGCTGGGCGATGGAGTGATTGAGAGCAGCCCTGAGGAGAAGGACTCAGGAATACTGGTGGATGAAAAGTTGGACATGAGCTGGCAATGTGCGCTCACAGCCCAGAAAGCCAACCATATCCTGAGCCACATGAAAAGAAGTGTGGCCAGCAGGTCAAGAGAGGTGATTCTGCCCATCTACTCCGCTCTAGTGAGACCCCACCTGGAGTACTGCATCCAGCTCCGGAGCCCTCAGCACAGGAAAGGCATGGACCTGTTGGAGCGGGTCCAGAGGAGGGTCACAAAAGTGATCAGAGGAATGGAACACCTCTCATACGAAGACAGGCTGAGAGAGTTAAGGTGGTTTAACCTGGAGAAGAGAAGGCTCCAGGGAAAATTTTCTTTCAGCCTTTCAATATACAAAGGGGTCTTGTCAGATAGATGGGCACAAACTTTTTAGCAGGGCCTATTGCGATAGGACAAGGGGTAATGGCTTTAAAGTAAAAGAGGGTAGGTTCATATTAGATATACGGAAGAAATTTTTTACAGTGAGGGTGGTGAAACCCCTGGAGTAGGTTTCGCAGAGAGGTGGTAGATATCCCATCACTGGAAACCTTCAAGGTCAGGCTGGACAGGGCTTTGAGCAACCTGATCTAGTTGAAGATGTCTTGGTTCATTGCAGGGGGATTCAGGTTAGATGACCTTTAGTAGTCCTTTCCAACCCAAACTACTCTGTGATTGCAAACAAAACTTCTCATATGTTGAAAACTGAAAGAAGAGGAAAAAAATAGCACAAAATTTGGTTCATAATAAATGCATTAATTAATTTGGTCCAAAATGTCCATAAGTAACTATGAATTTACCATTTGCATTAAGTACCTGGGGGAAACCTTAAATCTAATGAAATATCTTGAAAAATACAATCTTGGTAACAAACAAGGTGCCCATAAGCTGAATATCTCCTGTTAGTATCTTGGAAAAACTCCTGTTTTGAATTTATTAACACCACAATGAAGAATATCATTATCAGCATATTTCACCACATTCTATTCTGGTGTATTGAGTTCATTTACTCATTGTTTGATGATAACATAGAGAAACAATCTTTCTCAGAGTAGACTTTCGGCCAATTCAATAGCATTCAGCTGTACAATAATATTGATGACAGAAAAATAAAAGCTATAGTTCTTTTTATTATTACTCTATAGCAAAGGGAACATACTTTCATCACAAAATCTTTGAAGACGATCCAAGATCTAATCTAGCTTTATCATAATTACGTGGATTTCAGAGTTCTCAGATTTCTCAGTGTACCTACAAGGCAGTGCCTTAATTCATTGTCTTCTCATTCAAGTTTCTAGGCAGTAGTAAAGACATTTTTACAATTCTGCAAAACATCTGTTTTGCCCTGATTAAACAGGGTACTAAGATATAAAAGAGAAGGAATGGATATTGCTGGAAGAAGATAATCTAAACATAGCAGCCTCCTGATGTATAAAGCACAGCTAGGTGTAAACAGTACAAAGATACGATTCTAAGTCCTGTGAAGTTCTTTGTATTAAACATTTGGACAGTGTTTGAAATTTAACTTTTTTTTTCCTTATTCTAAATGCATACTGTGTCACTTTTTCAATATCATTGCATTCAACTGAATAAACAAGTGAATTGAACAATGCAAAATTAATCTACCCTTCCTCCCCTCTGGGATGTTTCACAGATTAATACTTTTCATTTGCACAGGTTTTGAAATGTTTCAAACATCATTACAGCCATTGAATAACATAATTTCCATATTAGACTAGAGATAAGAGAGAGCAAAAATGTATATACTGGGAATTTTTGGCTTGTCCTTAACAAGGCATTTCTGCTTTAGTAAAAATTTAAGATTCACAGATGCTACAGACCAGAAATCTAGTATCTTTCTTTGACAGAAGTTAGAAGGTCTTACAATCTCTACCAAACTAGCACAAACTTATTCTGGAGGAGATAAAGAACTCCAGATTTACCAGAACTTTTAACTAAGAAATTTTCCTCAGAACATAATTTAGTGAAAAAATATTATGCTGTGATAGTTCACTTCAAAAGGTTTGTTTATTCTTAGTTCTTCTCTTTTCTTTTTTTTTCTAAATGTAATTTAAACTTTCGAGACACAAACATTAACTTTCCTGACAATTCTGCTGCCTCATGAATCCCTCAAGTTATTGTTGAATCTTACTTTCCGTATGCTTCCTTTCCCTCACAAAGGAATTTTTTTTTTTCTTTTTTACCTTGGCCCATTCAGAAAATGACTTTCAAGAAGCTGTTGACAAAGTTAGCTGAAAACTTCAGAGAATTTAGTTTAAGTTCTCAGTAAGTGTAGCATGAGATCATTTTCTCCAAGTGGTAAAATATTTCTAAGAGGCTCTGAAGGAGTTCTACATTCCTCCCTCTTTGTTTTCTTAGAAATAACATACTTTTTAGTATAATATTTGTATTGCATTATCTATATATATTTAAATTTATATCTGATATCTTTATAAAGGTTTGTTTATCTTGCTAAACAGAATCCCCTACCTCTTGTCTGTCCTGGACTCACTTTTGCTCTACTGCAGCTCCTTCCCAAATCAAGCCCAGGCATGGTTCTGGAGCAAATCACTGCACAGTTACTTCTGAAAAAGCTAATACAGTTTAAATTATATCAGATTTGTTTCCATCTGGTTTTTATGCCTCTTTCACAAATAATTTTGCCTTTAATTAATGAAGGTAAATAGGGAAAGAGATTCTGGATGGAATTTGAGTATTCTAAAGGAGTGTGTAACTTACCTGTCTTCTTTTTAGGTTTAGAATATGTGCAGATATCACTCTTTTTCAAAGATCAGATTAAGTCCAAGAGAGATATTTGCATTTAGAATAAACAATTCCATAATTTCTCTTAATAATCATAGCTTTCAGTGATTCATCAAGGCTTGTCATGGTATTCTATCTATTTTAGACCTCTTCTGCACACAGTAGCGAAAACTGGGAACTGTTACCAGGTGATCTATTAGAATTAGAAGTATACAATTGGAGATGCTTATCGTCCTCTTTCAACTAAGCTTTGGATGGCTAACTTGAGTGAGATGAAACCTGTGAATGAAATAAGTGTTCAGGGAGCTGAATATTATCCTGAAAACCTAAGTAATACCCTGCCAAGATACCTCTGTTATTGTCTATTCTTTAATAAATCAATAAAGTAGAAAGAATTCAGATATCATTAAGTCTGAAAGCTAGCTTTTTATCAGTGACACTATGTTAAGCCACTTGCTTCTTTAACTTAGCTTTTATAGTACATTGAATATCCTTAGTTCTTTCCATGTGTTTGTAAGCAGATTTCCTTCTGTTTCAAAGAAAGTGCTAGAGTTGATCATGCTGAGTTCTGAGACTACCTTAGAAACATTTAGAAGTCCTAAACAAATAGTCAAATGGACAAAGCTTTTGAAGAGAAAAATACAAGAAACAGCATAAAAACCCCAATAAGTGACTGACATTATTAAAGCAGGTGTAGCACTTAATTAATCTGTAGCCATCTGCTTCTTTATTATTGGTCCCTCCATAAATTGCAAGCAAATTAAAGCCCAATGAAATAAAATTACTCTGTAGATTCTGAGCATTATACTGTCACCTTTGTAAAGAGAGATTAACTACAAAGGGAAAATTAGTATAGTTTACCCTTTGAAATGGATTAATTAACCTGGATCTCTATATGAATGTTTATTTAGAATTAAAATAATATTAAAATGGTTCCATTTCATTCACTTTGAAATTAGTGTGCTCACTTACTTATTTAATTTTGTTTCAATACTTAAAATTGCACCTTCAATATCATGAGCTAAGCACCTTGTGCATCTCCAGGTAGATAAGCTTACTCAGAGTGAAATATTATCTAAAAAATCTCCTGCAGCATATGCCCAAGGAACCTATGATACTTGCTAACAAATTACTTGACTTGCTAATAACCAAGGGGCAGAAGTACTTCTTAGCCTGCCCGAGGGTTTGTAATGCATGCCTCACAGACAGACAGTTAAATGATCACAATGTCCACAAGTGGGTGGATAACGGAAGACTGCAGCAGGGAAGAGAGAGAGTTGGGAAAGAGGATTTGTCAAGAAGAAGATATGACAGTAGGTAAAGTGTGGTAACTGGTTTGTGTTTTTACTGCACCATCCACCTGATTTGGGCACTGCCATAGCTAGTCGTGACATAAGGTAATTCTCTTCTAATTTACAAAAGAATGGCAGTAAAATCAGAGAGAGATGTATGTTACATGGGAAATGAAATGGCTGGTAAGATGTTGCAGTAAATAATAAAACAACTGTGGAAAATACAGTGATGTACATCTGAAAAAAAGGGGGGAAAAAAAAAGAAGCAAATGAAGAAAACCTGCAGGGACTTAAGAATAGAAAATAAGAAAAGTTATAAAAAAACTTGAAGAAAGCTACACACTAGGAATAACGGTTATGAACAATTGCTCTGCTAATTCTGAGGAGTGGAGACATGCAATCTTGCCAAATATCCATAAATAAGAGCTATGAAGATGACAATACATTATTCACTTTTGTTAGCAAGAACAAAAGAAAAAATGCTGTTTAGAGAAAGGAGTAGGAAATATTTAAGAATTAACCAGTCTTAATCCTACAATATATACTACAATTTGATGTATTTAGCAAGAATACATTCAGTATATTCATCAAAAACTTGGGATTTTATTTGCACTTAATCCATTAAAATTGTCATAGAAAACTTTTCAGGTATCTCTGAGGAAAATGAAGAATTAGGTCTACTTGGTTATAATAGTTTCCCCCATCAGCTTTCTGTCTCTTTCCCCTCAATACAAGACCTATGGAAGCATTTAAATCCAATTAATGTCAGAGTTTTCACAGTGGATAGGAGTGGTACTCTCTGTTTTGCTCCAAAGATAGGGTTCTATTATATATTACATGAGTTACTTTCAGAATTAGGCAATTTTCAGTTGTGTTAACACATGTAAGTTAACAACATAGAAATAACTATGATTAAATAATGACATATTTGTTCTCTCAGGTGACTTGCTTTTATCTGAAATCCTTAAATACAAACAAATGTGGAAATTTACTGTCCATGTGTCTTTATTCCCATTTTAATATTCTGTCTTTTTTAAAGAAAACATCTTTAATAATTCCTATCCGTATGTATACATGTATGTATATGAAGTAAAACAGCTTTAGAGTATACAAAGGCATTTTATTTCATCATCCATTCTGGGTTGTGACAGAAAGTGCACTGATGATTAAGGCACATATAAAACTATGAGCTTTTAGTGGCATGCTCCACTGAAATTAATGTAAAGGCTTCAGCTGCCAGAACAAGCATCAGTCTGATAAACAGAAGTAAAACAGAGACAAATTGAAAGTCCTTTAACCTTTAATATATAAATTATTTGTGCCTTCAAATGCCATACCAAATAATTCAGATACTTAGATTGTAGTAAAGTAAAAGAAGGAAGATGTGAATTTGAGTTTATGAATTTTGAAGGATTCCAGTAATTTGATAAACAAAATAGATTGATAATGTGAGACTACATAACTGGAGTGTTTGACATATTTATATGGAACAAACCAATAAATATTAAATATAATAAAATGAGTAATAAATAAATGTAAGATATACTAAAAGGAGAAATAAACACAAATTGATTGATTGTTGTATAATTTATATTTTAAGCTCCTTAAAATCTTATATTCCTTGCATTTTAAATTCTCCACATCCTAAATTCATTGTATTTGTATAGTCCTAAAATTTTGCAGGCTGCTCTCATTACAAAAAAGGATGTGAAATACAAAAGTAAACCTCTGTGTTCTCAGATACTGATATAAATAAAAATACTCTGTAAGGTAAATCCATTTACCAGAATTTCATATGTATCTGCTACTGCATTCCTTCCTGGCTACAGGAATGGTCCAGAAATAAATCTCACTGAAAAATTCTAGGGCAGAACAGATCTTTCATTTTATACAAGAATAATATAACTGTCTCAGATGTAGATGTTTACATTTTCAGAATGTAAAGATAGATAAGGTAGATCCCTCAAAAGTGTCTTCACTTTTTCCCCAGAAGTACTCTGGTCACTGAAGCTGACTCAGTTCTGTAGGGAAAATACCCGTGCTACAGATTTACAGCAATTATTCAACCCAAACATCATAATTCCTTCTTATGGATACTGCAAAGTTATTTACAAGCTACCTTCTATTTTTGTTCACTTTCCAAAAATAGTAACTTGGTCTGTGTTTTATAGGTGACCGTGATAAAATTGAGGTTTCAAATAGCATTTTTTTTCCTCTTGTTTCTAAGTTATTTTTCCATTTGAGGTATGTATCTTGATATTGTACAAGGACTCGGACTTTATTACTAACACTCAGTGTGAGAATTAAAAAGCTCTTTTCACATCTGGACCTCTTAAAAAGCTGCTTTGGCATCTGCACATCTGAGTAGAAAAGTCACAGCAGAATTTCTGCAATCCAGTTTCGTGAAGGGAAATGCATTTCACAAGGCATTTAAAAACAACCTGTAAAGTCTCAGAACACAACAACTTTTATTGAGGATGCATGATTAAAGTTAAACAACTTGAGAACTGGCGCCATGCTTCACTGAAATACTCGAGCTATTTGTTGTTCTGTTTTTTCAAGTGCCAGGGTAGCTCTCATATAGTTTAATAAATTTAGAGCCATCCTCTACTCCTACTGGCAAAACGTTACTTGACTCCATTGGCTGCAGCCAGGATCATAATAATTCTTTCTTTCCATTAACTCAGTATTTTTTGTAAATGCAGATTTAGGAGTAGAGATTAGAAGTGCCATGAGTTCGTTTTAAGTGAAACTGAAGGATGGTACATTGAATGCTTTAGTGGCTTGTGTGGCCTACTTAGAGACGGCTTAGAAAAATTACCTCCCCCGTGGTTCAGAGCAACATTTTGTATGTGGCAAACCAGAGCTATTCTGGAAAAAAAAAGTTTGTTTGTGAAATTAAATAATTCCTAAGGAAAATAAAGACCTATGAAAAAAAAATATACCTAAAGACCTGTAGTCAAGAGGACAGATCTATGAACTGTCAGCAGACAGTTACCTTCTTTGGAAGCAGGAGCTGCAGCTCCTGAGAAACAGGAAAAGCACAGACTGGGTAGTAAGTCCTATTGCTCAACTCACTCAACAATCTTGGGGAACCTGGCAAGCCACCAAGCACAAAGTAAATATCTTTAGCTGGAGTCCTACATTAGACATAGTTTTTAGAAAAGTTTACAAGCTCCTGTGCTCCCCCATCTACAGGGATGGGGAGCATCCAACAGGATGGTTCCCAGCATGTTCTGAAGAAACTAGAACATCACACTAATGACTTCGGGTGAAGCTTCAGTAATGACGCAGATATCTATGTATAAACCAGTAACCTATCCCTCCTCCCCCGTTAGTGAGAAAAATAGGTATCTCTCCCATTAGATTTCAGAGTGGATATCTGACATACATCAAAGAGATGAAACACCCAAAAGCCTATCTCTGAATGGACTAGAATGGTTGCTAAAATAGTTGAGTACTATGCCTTAAAGATATCTATGTTAGGTAAGATTTGTCTTAACCTATTTGAAAGAATTTGGTATATATATAAAGGAAGTTATTTTTACCCTTTCACATCATTAATAATTAAGAAGATCCTAATCAAACCTAATACTGGAGAATATAAAGTATGGTCATTGAGGTAAAGTAAATAGAGTAGTATTGAGAATTCCAAGCTGGACATGAAAATTAACAACCTTTTGAATTCTTGCAATGTTACAAATTGCATTTTATCTAGAAGCCTGCTTTGAAATAGCAGTAATTACAATGCAGGAAAACATTTAGGAGATGTTTGGCTAATATATCAATTGCATATCATAGGTTTGAATCTTTGGAGCATGAGACTGATAAAAAGTACTCTTCAGATTCTTAGCTAAAGGGTGCTTGAAGCTGCAGCTGAATAAATCAAACAGCTGTATTTTCAGTAATGACTTATGGGAAATAAAAATAGACATTCTGGATGGTAGTTAGGTTTTCACTGTCCGTTCTGGAAGGGCACTTGTAATTGTTGATTATAAAACTTTAAGGATTGGAAGGAAAACAGACATATATGAACTAAAATGCATTACAAAGTGGTAGAGAAAATAAGTTTTTGTAAACAGGAAGTGAGGAAGTGTTTATACTTATCATTAGAGAGGTTTTTTTTTTTATTGTACTTGTTGTCTTTATGTTTTGCAATGTAGTTGAAAGGTCAATGGCTTTAGAAAAATAACAAATTACCCTGTTCTCTCCCCTCTCCTTCTTTTCCTGCCTCTACTGGTTTTGTATTTTTCCATGGTACAGAGTACTTTTTCCCAAGTCTGGTCAGAAAGAGTTCTTTATGAAGATTATTTCTAAACATATGAAAAAGAAGGTCCTGTTTCACAGGTGTTTTTAGAAAGGTTAAACAAATTTTAATTGGTTACATTGCAAATGCTTTTTGCGAGCCTGATTGTGAAACTTATATTCGTGTTGTGTAACACCTAACTGCAAATAATTTCAATGAAGTTAAATTTTTTCTGGTTACAACTTGCAGGGTGAGAAAATACTGTCACAGGTGGATAAGGAAGGCAGAATTTGATACTAGTAACTGCATGCATAATTAAGAGAAAATCACTGGGGAAATTAGCACATAATATAAACCACAATTTTGTTCAAGTTTAATGATGACAAGAAAATCAGAAGAGAAATCCCCATCTACCTCTCAAAACCCAATAATTTTTGCTATTGAAAACAACAAAATGTGCATCTCCTGTATGTTCTCTGCTGTTGAATGTAAAAGCTTTAAATAAACTTAAAATGTTATAAAATAGCCTAATTTGTCATGTAAACTGATTTCACTTATGAGTGACTGCAAAATAAAATCATGAAGGTATAAATCATAGATCATAGCTCATAAATCACAAAGAAAATCAGAAAATTTTATTTTCAAGAACTTGATTCAAATCTGCCAAAGCTACAAATGAAAACTTTTTTTTTTATTTTAATCTGGACCCCAGTGGAAACAGAATACTATAGAAAACACAACTTTTTAAGGACATTAGTTTGAAAATTGCAGTATTGAAGTACTGCAGTAGTGAGTAGCAATCGTAAGAGAGAAAGTAATAGGAGTAGAAGGTAATTTATGGAAAGGTTCAGTTTGCTGCACCCTTAGGGAAGGGCTCAGTAAGTCTTTCCACATAGTCATTCATATTTTTTTCACTTCTTTTCTCTTAGTTAATGCAGTTTAGTACAGAAAAATTATGGATGCAATAAACTGGTCTCCAATACCATTATACCATCTACAATTACACTATATTTCATTTGAATGAAATGGGATTACTCATGAGGAAAAATATTCTTTAGCATGAAGGGTGACAAAGTCCAACTATACTTGAAAGGCTTTAAAAAGGCATGAAAACAAAATACGAAATAAGCAGAATAGACATGTCTACAAGACTGAACACAGACAGCATGTCAATGATCTAAGAGTGGCACAGAGCTTTTATCTTCAATATGTGAAGAACTAATTACAGAACTGTTTCTTTTTTGTTTAAAAAATTACTCACCCCAAACACTCTGTCCTGCCCTGGCTACAATTCTCAAACATTTTAAAGAACTGTGGAGGTTCTGTGGATATTGTGGAAAAACTCCACAAATGCTCACAGAAATGAAGATCAATAACTGGTGCTAAGAATGGCTTCATAATAATATCTGCTCAGAATAAAAAAATAAAGAATTGGATTTTCAGTAACACTTAAGATATGTGAAGAAGATGTATTTGGAAAATACTTGGGAACTTAACTAAATTACTAACATTTTATCCTAATTTGACCTTTAACCTTTACTCTTATCTCACCATCTCTGTAATAAATGCCATTAGCAAAGACTCTAACAGCAAGATGTAGACTCATTTCTTCTCTTTTTAGTTAGTGGATGTCTCTGTAAAGATATGTCAGACATAGCTACAGAGACTACTTACAATAAAGTTGTCTACATCTCCGCTAGATGTCTCGAGCTCTCCTTACTTTAGCAAGTAATCTGGACCAAGAGGAAAAGATTTTTACAATGAAAATTCCTGCTCAAGGTATAAAGTCCTCACTTTCCTAATTTCAGTGATTTTACTTTTGACTACCTCTGATCTCGTATAGATTTGAATGCTTATGAAGAGCTTGTGTGCTTTAAGTACATTGATGGAGATCATCTGGTTTAATTTCTTACTAAAAGAATTTATGAAATCACTCTGGAATTATAACTAAATATGAGAGATGGAGACCTTTTAATAAAATTCTGTATACAAGAGATTTTCTGATATTTTATTGATTTGTTCATGTTTTACCAGCTAAACATGTAAAAAGAAAACAACAAATCCCTAGCTTTACATCAATGTACTACGTTTTGTTTGTTCTATTTTCAGAACCACAGAAGAGATGTCAGAAGAATGATGTGACCTCCTTACGTTACTACTATGGAATATTAAGTTCCAGGTATAGTTTTGTTCATTGGCTTCACAATCATAATACACAACATCTGTCATTACTAGAATCTATTTAGAATATATTTCCACTGCTAATTCACAATTTTGTAACTTATTAAGGCTTTTTCCTTTTTTAATTTAAAATATTTTAAAAAAAATTTAAAATTTATATTTCTTGGTTTTGCTAGCAAGAAGGTTGTAAGTGGCTAAGATCTGAGAGAATCTAATTAAGGTCAATTGTTAAGATACCTCTTGTTCTCTTGAGGCTTTTTTTTCACTTGTGGCTTTAGGTGAAGTTGAGTTCCTGTAATTAATCTAGAACAATTCTCCATAGTAATTCAAAATTTTAAGTCTACAAGAAATAAGAAATAATCACATATGAATGGTGCTATGACTCAAGGAATAAAAGCGGTTCTTTACATTTGTTTTTTCACAAATAGATTTACTAATCATGATTTGACACACCTTCAGTTTAAAGCTGTACTAAGAGGACATATGCATCTATTAAACTCCAGTCAATTTAGACCACCATTACGGGGCGGGGGGGAAGGAAAGACTAAACTAGTTTGCCATTCTGTAAGATATTTTTCTCTTTGGAATTTAGGAAACATAGCATAAAGTGGGGAAGACAATATATCATAGAATTGTAGAATCGTAGAATCATAGAATCACAGAATAGTTTGGTCTGGAAGGGACCTTTAAAGGTCATCTAGTTCATCCTCCCCTGCAATGAGTCAGGACATATTCAACTAGATAAGGTTGCTCAGAGCCCCATCCAACATGACCTTGAATGTTTCCAGGCATGGGACATCTTACCACCTCTTTGGGCAACCTACTCCAGCGGTTTCACCACCCTCACTGTAAAAAATTTCTTCCTTATATCTAGTATGAACCCAAAAAGGAAAAGGAAAGATGGAGAGGAACTCTTGATCAGGGAGTGTAGTGATAGGACAAGGGGTAGCAGTTTTAAACTGAAAGAGGGTAGATTGAGGTTAGATATTAGGAAGAAATTCTTTATTGTGAGGCTGGTGAGACAGTGGAACAGGTTGCCCAAGGAGGCTGTGGAGGCCTCATCCCTGGAAGTGTTCAAGGCCAGGCTGGATGGGACTTTGAGCAACCTGGTTTAGTGGGAAGTGTCCTTGCCCATGGCAGTGGGTTTGGAACTAGATAATCTTTAAGGTCCCTTCCAACTCTAACCATTCCATGATTCTATGAAGTCTCAATTTTTATATCTTTTTAATCTGCATTCTGAATAAACATAGGATCTAAAGAGGAATTACCAAAATAGATGAAGATATCAAGCATGCTAGCTTAGATACTAGAAAAGTTGTGAAGCCTTTATTTAAAAAAGAAAGGCAAAAGCCTGCAGGAAGAAACCACACAGGAAGCTGTAGCTACTTTAAGTAGTTGCTTGCAAAATTTCACATATACTGAAAATAAGAGTGCTATTCAGTCTGGGGTATGCCAACTAATCATTGGGTCCTCAGGCCAGGAAGAAAGAACACAAAAGTGTAAACAATGACTAGCTGCATGAAATACTATGTTTTCTCTTTCCTCTCCCTCTCCTTCTTTTCCTCTTGCTTTCTAAATGTTCTTGAGGATAAGTGCAGGTCTACTACAGGACTACAGCTTTGACATAGTTATTTCTCTTTGTTCTTTCAAAGGATTTCTCAGTGTACAGATACCAACTACATGTTCTTTTTTCATGTCACAATGGGGAGAAACTAAATCTAAAAAAAATCCTATTGACTAGGGAATGTGATGATGCCTGGAAAGATACAGATAATACAGACAATATAATCTCTAAACTGAATTATCTCACACATAGTTTCTACTGTGCAAGACATTAATTTTGGGGGAGCGTGTGTGTTTTTGTTTGGTTGTTTGTTTTTTTTTTCCATGGTTCAGAGAACAGCCTTTTTTTCTGCTTTAAAAATGATCTTCTGCAATCAAAAATGTATACATAGAATTAGTAAAGCATAATCAGTAGACTTTTTATCTATCACAGGGCAAGATGCCACTTAATAAAAGATAAAACCACTTCTAAACATATCCAGTTTTTTACAAGAGAAATATGATTTTTATTCCTGCAGTCAGCAACCTCTTAGATTACATAGTTGAAGTAAATTAAATAATTAACGCACAGGAGCACACATCACAAGAAACTAAGCCATGAAAAATCTGCAAAACAACGCACATATCAGTCTGAGCTTTCCACTTGCTAACAGAATACAGGCATTGAGACAAACTGGTTCAGATGTAGTGTTTCTGCCACTCTTTCAATGGCATTGCTTTTTTTAGTGGAATCTGAGAAACTGCCTGTGTATTTTTGTTATTTTTTATTTGATTGGTTTTGTTCTTTACAGCCTGCATGTGTGAACCCCCTGCAGTGTCATTTAATTTCATGTGACAACATTTAGAGAATGAACTCCTCTCAACATTCTTAGTAGGCTGCAGTGGTCAACAACAAAGAATTAAATCATAATGAAAATGAACCTTATTCCTCAGTCTGGAAAGGAAACAAGAAAGGTACTGAAGAAGGCATCAGCACTACTTCCAAGTTTGCTGTAGTAAACTGCCTACCTTGTTACAAATATAGACATATTATGAGTAATGTATAGTTTTGCAGAGGGAAGGAAAGAAAGAAAATAAAAAGTAGAAGCTTAAGTTACCTGAAAATTTTCTTTCAACTGGAAAACATCTCTAAGTGTATTACCATGCTCAGACAGTGCCTGTACAGACCGTAGTGTATCTTATTTTCCATTTAGTGTGTCACCCACCTCCAAAGCCATAATATGACTAAAGGATAAAGATCATCTGCCAACGTAAGATTCCACTAGAAGAACTTATGTGTAAATGGGTCAAATTCAACCTTGGCTTGCATTTCTGGGAAACAAAACATTTTGCATTGTGGTGACAGGAATATCCTTCCTAGTAAAGTTTCACAGACTTCACTTGCGTAATTTCCCACACCAAAGTCAGAATAACATCACAACACCAACAAAGGTGAACAATTATCATACACTCCACTCCCTGTCCCTTCACCACATTGCAACAACAAAAATCCCCCAGTTTTCTGACCATGGATGTTTGAGAGCCAGTGTTTCTGTAGGCTATTAAATCTTTCTCAGAAAGCCCACAGCTCAATGAGCTGATACAATAAATAAGCAGGACTTCCCACTTTTACTGACTCAGGCTGTTTCACCAGGTATGTGGCTATCTCTATGGCTATGTTGAGAGAAGTATTGATAAAGCGATCTATTCTGTCACTAGTATAATAAGGGGTTTAAGTCTCACATAGATGTAAACAAACAATGGAATTTTATTTTGACCTTTCATACAGTTTCAGTACTTAAAAAAGGCAACTGAAATAATATTGTTCTAAAGTTATTATTAGAAAAAGATGATATATTCAGGATACGAAATCATTCTATTCAATGCTTTAATGTTCTGGTCTTGAATAGTTTGATAAACAGTTCAGTGAATCTATCTGTAGATGTCTTTGTTAAATGAAGACTTAATATGAGAGGGGAATTCACGCTGTTCAGGAAGGTTTCTTAATTCAGTTCAGCAAGAATGAACGGGTAATTGCTGTACCTTTTGCAATTTATACAAAAGTATTTAATCCTTAAAAGTACCGTATCTTTGCTGCTTTAATAAAAAGGAAGCTAATGTGACTTAGGACTAATTTTCATTAAAGCCTCCTTAAGTCTACACAGATAACTGGAATCTTCAGCTCATGATCTCAAATTACTCCCTTACTAGTCCATTCAACATTACTATAGATACAGAGGGATTTTACATGTATGAAATCTAGTCAATGAAATATTATCTACAATTATGCTGAAGGATTTTTTTCCCTTTTCTTTTTGAGATAAATGGGGAGGATCACTCTATAAATTAATTTGAAGACCAGAAATTCAAAGAAAACTCAAAATTACTGTAAGTTTATCTTGTATGCAAAGCAAGTGGTGATAGTTGCTTAATATCCAGTCTTTACAGGAAACTTTTCTGTAATGTCATGCTCAATCCCTTTTTCCACTTTGATAATACATTCCTTCATTCCTGTAGCCATACCGTGTTATTTATGTGCAGCACTGAGAAAGCCATTATCTTCTGAGTGACTGGCAGACAACAGTGTAACTGTAGTAATTTAAAATGTTATAGCAATTTAGAAGATTTATCAATACAAATTCTGAAGTTTCATTACTAATATTTGTTGTTTCAGTATACCAAGAAAAATACAGTGCCATTTTAATCCCCTTGAAAATCTGAGCAACTGTCTCTGCAATAATAGATTTTAAGTCTCAAACTAATTGATAGAAAATCTGTTGCAGTCTGGAATTACGAATTTCTAAAAATTAGTAGAAATATGCTGCTAGATATTGGTTGTCCTCTGTAATCTTCATGGTCCAAGTGTGAAAGCAAGCTCCACCCACCGCTCATAGCCTTTTTTTCCCAGTGGAAATTCTGGCCACACAGTTCAGGATCACATGTTGTCATGATAACATATTGCTTGTACAAGCAGCTGGAGTCCTGCCCTAAAAACAAGGTCATCTGTCATTAGAAAACATCAAATATGCAAATAAAGCAGCCAGCAAAAACAGAAATATTTCATTTCCTTCCTGTATATCAGCATGGTCCTTCTAGCTGCTTCTCACTGAAGGCTACCTGGGTCTGCTTCAATTGCAAAATTGTCACCAGCACCTTTGTAGCTACTTGGTTTATAAAAAGTGAGGATTTTTTCACACACAGTAATTAGGGAGGAATGAATGCAAATGACTGGCTGAATGTTAAAAGCAAAATATGTGAAAATGTTACATGTGCTTTTCTCAATACATTAATATTTTAGTCTAAGTCAGTCTCAAGAATACACAGATAAATTGTTCACAACCAAACTAGAAATAGAACCCTATGGTAACGCAACCAGAAGCAGGATGCAACGAGAAGGATATTACTGCTTCTTATAGGCCAGGAAGACCATACTTTATAACATTAAAATCTTAAGAGTGAGAGAGGGTTAAACACTAGCAAAACAGTCTAAATAATATATACTGTGCATATACTAGTAATTTAAGTGCACTACTGATAATTGCTAATACTTGATCATAGACAACACATTAGGAATGACTTGGTAATGGCAAAGCTTCAAAAGAGGGCCAGGAGATTTTAAAGTCTGATCTATAATAACTTTAGTGAGCTTTCTTTTCTAATAAAAATACTAGATCTGTTCATTGTGTTAAACAAGCAGCTTAGTACCTGACAATCCACTTCTTTGTATACATAAAAATACCATATTTCAGACCCAAATCCATTGTAAACCATATTTTATGATCCACTTTGGTTATAAGCACATGAATGAGCTTTGAAAAGTAATATGGAGTTAAAAAAGCATTAAGCCCTTAAAACATTTATTTTATCGGACAGAATGAACTGACAATAACAAGTGCCAGCACTAAGAGCAGGAAATAGGTGAAATATTTTTGCAGAATGGGAGAAAACATCTTCAGAAACCCAGGTAGGAAAGAAAAGTGTGGTGCAAAACTATGCTTCAACTGGATATTGGATGAGAATGTGGAAATCCAACAATCAGACTGAGAAACTCAGAAGCGATTTTGGGTCTGGTGGGATAGTCATAGTTGTCATGAAGCCTTGAATAACAATACACTAGTATTCCTATACCATGAGAGGAAAATGAGTATCCAAAAAAAGAATTTCACAGATGAGCAATGTAAAACATGTACCTAGATTGAACTTTTTAATAATGCATTGTAAAGCCATTTACAGTCATTAATGGGAAACATAATTAAAGCTAGATTTTTTGTGACTTCCAAATATTGTCTGACTCACAGTAGCAGTCACAGATTTAGGTTCTCCAGAAAATTCTCTTTGCCTGATGCATGGAAAGCCAGACAAAGTTTTCTGTTTCTCATGATCTGATTTTTTCTGGACAGATTTGATTAAGGTTCACTACACTTCATTCTGTACTAAACATGCCCAGCATTTCCTCTGAATTACTATTTTGAGCTTTTATTTCTTCAGGTTTCTATAGAAAAATCTGTGACCGATCATTTGTTTTTCATTAAAATGAACATAAATGTGTTAGTTATGATTTTAGTTCCTTTTGTCTGACAGTGGGTAGGCATTCATGTGTATTTCAGAGAACAAAAAAAAGATACCTGCTGTGTTGCTTACAGTGAAAATAGTGAAAAAAATCTAAGAACTGCTATAGCAAGAAAAGTTGCTATTGCACTTGTAGACTTTGAAGCCAATTGTTCAATAGTTATTGCTTGTAGGATTTTAAAAGTTAATGTCCATGAACAGGAGGGAAACTCCAAACAAAATACAGTTTTAGATATCTCACAATATCTCTTTTCTCTCCTGTTCCCTAGTGCAAAATGCCGCATCTATAGCACAAGAGTTATGAATTCAGGTGCCGGAATAGAGGGGTAGATCCAAGTATTTAGTCACGCTATATGTCATAATCTGTCATGCCATAAGCGACAGCAGTTATGGGGTTCTGAAAGTGCAAACAAATGAATGGAAAAATAATCATAAGGAAAAAAAAAAAAGATACTCGCTGAAAAAGAAAAAAACATCCAGCTCAGAAAAGTCTTGAGGGACTCAATAGTTCAATCTCTTCCCTTGTAGCTGGTAATATCTGCTACTGGACACTGGTAGAGGCAAGGTATTTTATAGAAACAAAAAGTCGTGGTATGAGTTTTGTTTTAAAATATACACTGAATGTACCAATTAAAGACTGGAACTGTCAAAATTATGCTAGCAGGTAGAACCAGAAAAATCCACTGAAGAAAAGGGTTGTTTTCACATCAGATATAAACAAAAGATGAAAGATGAGGTGGGAAGGCTTCTCTGCATGCTGATAATTTGCATAGAAATCAGTAAATTTCTCCTAATAAGAAACGGCTTAATGCTCTTAAAATACAGGAAGGAGAACCAAAAGACATCAGGATTGTTAAGAGGGAGTGTATTTTAAAAGCCTGTTAATTTGCTTCCTGTGGTGTTTGGAAAGGACTGGAAATGATTTATAGCATTCACATATTAGTCAAAGACTTATTTTTTCTGTGTTCATAGAAAAAAAAGTTATGGGGCTTTCTAACAGAATCTTTGTGACAGATACACATTAACTCCAATTCCAAAAAAGCTTATTTTTGGTTTGAATTTTTTAATAGGTAATCTTTGTGTAGAAGAAGATATTTTTCTCTCCTTGGACATTTCACCTTTGAAAGTATTTGGTGTCAGGTGAGGTCTCAAGATACTGGTTAGGGATCCTATGTATCTTAGAACAAAATAAAAATTTCTTAGGAAAGGGGAGCTAGAGGTCACATTTGTCATATCTACATACACAAAAAACCTTTTGAGCAAGGAAAAACTCAGTACCAAGACAGTGAGTTGCTGAAAAACTAATTCAGCTAATCTTTCCATGAACTGATTTTTAAATGCATGTAGGCCTCAGTATAACCGCAGACAAGATAAGCTTTAAGGGTAAAGAAGAACGGTAGTGCAACTTCACAATAAATACAACAATGTAAACCAGTGTCTGATGTGCTTAGCTGACGCATATGCAGTTGAATACCTTTCCCTTCCTGTCATCTGCAAAACCTTTCACAGTACAAATTAATATAAATATGCTGTACCAGGCAGGACAATAGTTTTATACCTCAAATAGACATGAAAGTGTATAGGTGAGTCCATGTAAGAATTCCTCAGGCTAATTCCATTTTCTTGAGTCCTAGTTAAATTTTAAATTTAAATGAATTTATCAATATTAAAATAGAACCTGATTAATAACTCTTCAACACATTCTCCCCCTCTTGTATGGAATTCTCAAAATAAGTCAAAATATCTTACAGGTAAAATATGCAAAAAAACACTCACCAATTCGTCCCATTCCCTGGAGTGAAATGACCTTAATTATTCAAAGCCTTAATTCCTTTTTTCATTTTTATGTAACTCATTTTTCACAGAAAATCAATTTACATATTCCTGGGCATTGTTGCTCATTCTCAACATACAGGGTGTGGTTAGGACAAGCTCAGATCTCAATCTTTGTAGTTACACCAGAGTTGTCTGAAATTACAGTTAAAAGAAAAGATTTCACGACGAAAGAAGGAAAGTCAAACATAATCCATATTGGCTTTTCTGTTTCCTTCCTCAAAATATTTTTTGGGGGTATGAATATTCCTGTTCTCTTCATTAAAACTGCATTTTTTCTGAGAATTTAACTGAATCAGGAGATTCTCAGACTAGTTCTGAATTTTACTGGCTGTGGAAAACATCAAGAATGCACAGAAAGAATAGGTGGTTCTTTACTTTTCTGTTCTTTGGTGCTTAATTCTTTATCCTCTCTGACAGAAGTTGGAATAAAACCCAAGAAATTTTAAGCATGAAGTGATGAAAAAAACCTCAACCTTAGATTTTGTAAATGATTTATTATTCTAATTGATAAAATAAGATGTGGTTCCAAGGATAAAAAAAAAAAAAAAAAAAAAAAGGAGTTAAGAAGTCAAACAGGTTTAAACTGAATTTTGAAGTCTTAGAAAAAGTGATTTTTGGAGGTCTTTGTTTTGAAGTAAAAAGACCCAACCAAAACAATAGAACAAAAGCATGTAAGATAAAACATCACCCTGAAATGGAATGAGAAACAGAAAATGTTTTTGGTTTTCGGGGTTTTTTTCATTCTTGTTGTAGACCTGTTACCTATTTTTGGGACAGGAAGGCGTCTAGTCTACCAGAAGAAGCACTTCAGCACTGACTAAAGGACTAGAAGTCTCACTGTGAAAGCCTGTCAGTGCCTCTCCAGCACCTGTTTTTTGATGAAATTCCATTTCCTGAAGGAAAATAAGTGAGGGAAGTTTTTACTTGCTCTAAGTATAGTTGAAATCTTACTGGATAATCAGGCAAGTATCAGGAAGATGGGGATTGCTCTGAACCAGGAGCAAGTGCAGAGGTTGCGCCATGATTAGAAGGACTGGCAGGAAGAGTTGCTTTGAATGGCAAGCCCAGGCTTGCCACATCAGAGAAGCACAGAAGTACAATGCTGCAGATGGGCCTCTGCCTGAGGAAAGCAGTTTGGAGAACTCTCTCTCTTGCTACTCTTTTAGGAGCATAGAACCTAAGTTGGTCCTTCTGACACAAGGGCAATGCTTGTCAGAGCAATGCTTCTCTGCCAAAAAAGGACAGCTGTTTTCACACAGTGACCTAAGCCTGTGAAAAACATTCTTAAATAAACTAGATGCTACCTTTCCCTTCAAGTACACAGCACATTTCTAAAGGTTTTGCAGCCTTTGATACAACTTAACAGCAATATGGGGATTCAACACTCATGAACAAAGAAACTCCAAACAAATATCAACAAAGACGCATACCAAAACAAAGAACTCTGCTCACCTGCTTCTCCCTCATTACAAAGTATGAAAACATAGATTGAACAACAGATGTCAATCACATTTCTGGATTGTACCTACATACTTCAGTGACAGGTATCTTGAAAGAATATATACTAAACTACAGCAGCCAGCTGACTACAGTAAACAGTGCAGCTAGAAAATGCTAGCCATTAGCTGTCTTCTCCCTATCTTCTTCATTTAATCTAGGAATGTCTGTTGTAAGGGAAATGTAATTATGAATAAATAAGCATTTCCTGCCTTTCACAGGACTTCAGTGTTCTACACAGGATGCAAGCAGTACCATTATCATAGCAGGCATGAATGACAGGAATGAAGTGAAGGATGCAGGGTAGGAGAGCCCTGGTTGCTGGCAGCCTTGTGACAGTACTGTGGTTATAGTGCACAAGCTGGAATCTCAGCATGATTGTCTGGGGAACATATAGCACCTCTGTATCTAACTGTAGGGTAAGGTAGTCCATATCAGATCTGCATTTACCGTCAGAAAAGCAACACTTAAAAATGCAGAAAGGCTGTTTTACTCAGATGATGAAAAAGGATACATGGATTCATAACCACCAGACTACTTCCCTATTCACAGACTTGTTGAAAATCTGTTTTGTTCTAGGTAAAAAATGTATGAACAAGGGACAAAATATATGTATTGCAGCGAGATGGGTTTCAAAAGACTATATTCTGAGTATCTATAGAGTTCTTTCATCAGTGAACCTAACATATTAAAGTGTCTAAAAGCATATGACACAACACAACAGTGTTGCTGACTGAGCTTTTCATTAGATATTTAATCTCAGAACCCTACTCACAGAAATACAAGTTACTTTTTCAAGATTTCTGTGCATAGATTTTTCCTGTGCAAGGAACCGGTACTGCCTGAAGAGTTTTTCACAGAAGTCTTTGCCTAAAATTTCCAACACTGCTGTGAAAATTTGAAATCCCTATATGTATCAAGTAGGCTTTCAAAAACATCCTAAGGCAATAATATCTTACCCTTTCACATTCAGCAGCTAGTAAACAATAGTTGTTGTTTACTTGTCCTGTTGTTGCCTTGTCCATAAAAGGCACATTTCATTGCACTGTTTCCACAATTCAATAAGTTATATAAGCCTAAAGCAGAGGTAGTGTACTGGGAGATTTACACTCTAGTTGAAACTCTTATGCATAAAGACAATGGGCTACCTTACTATCATCAGCACAGAAATTTCAGTATACCAGCATTTGGTATCAATTAAGTGTGAGTCTGAAGAGGTTTGAATACCAAAACCTGCAAGCGCCTCCTGGCTGTACAGGGGTATTTCCTTACATGCGAACAAAAACTTTCATTAAAATAATAACTTACAGGAAACATTATTATTTCTGCGTGTGCAAAAAACCAATTAATTTTCACTTAGTAATTACTTTTAGTTTCATCAAAATTACTTTTTAAACAATTTTTAGCAAGAACTGAAACATACTCTTGTATTATTACATTGAACAAAAAAGATTTTTTTTTTTTTTAATTCATACTTATAAAGTTTAGGTTTTTACTGTGAAGTGGAACAAAAGAAGTATTTTTTTATGGTATGTACACATCCTGCAACTTTAATATATGCCACAATACACATTTTAGAACCTACGAACTTTTTACCTGGTTATCTTCTGTGTCTTTGACTATACAGTTAAAAGTAATTAAGAATGAATATTCTATGGGATTGCATTGAAGCATAAAACTTCAAATGTAAATAAATATATAGCATAGTTTTGGACGATCAGCAGCTTCATTCAGATTTGTTGGCCTGTAGCCACTGTGTTATAATTGTGCAAATTAGAGAGCAGATTACAGAAATGGTTAAGTATATACTCTGAACAATTTTTCCTAATACAAAATGCAAGTCTTTCGTCTTTGTAGTTGTGTAATTGTCTGATTTATTAATTCCCAGATCTGTTATGCCAAATCTTCATTCTCCCATGCTATTTTGGTCTAATCACATTAACCATTAGCTAATTAAAATACTCAGATGTTTGGAAATGTTTATAGAGAATGATACTATCTCCATTTCAACTACATAATTGATACACAGTCATTCAAAATGACCTACGTTACTCTTATGGCTTAACAACAATTAATTTATTTTTTTAAAAATTGTTTCTATGCCTGTGAAAAGTGTATTAATTCTACTTAAGCATCAACTAATTGGAAAAAAAACAACTGCCCACTCCTGCATAACGCAATGAGTAGGAATACAGGATTGGTTTCTGTTTCCTTGTAAAATCAGATCCCATAGCTGATCACAGGGAATGAACCCTTTCTTTCTACCACACCCTGTAACAGTCTGATATCTTATATTTTTCTTCTTTTTTTTTTTTTTTTTTTTTTTTTTTTTTTTTTNACGATGCATCACACTGATATTATCAGTGGGATATTATCATCTCCCATCACTTGCACATAAATGGGGATATATCAGTTTAGAATCTCTGGGAGCTCCGGGCCTATTTTTGGTGTGCAGATAGTTTTCAGACAGGTACTGCCTATTCATTCAACATGGCCTCAAAGCACTGTGATTTATCCCTTGATACAGCTATAACATGAGAATAGAGGGTGATTTATCCTGTGCGATTTAGTTTGGTGAACATGTCCTGTCAAATAGTAAAACGAAGTGTGTATATTGTGTAATGGAAGAATTGAAATAGAATTTATAAACTGTCAGTTTATTGTAAAATCCTGTGCAATTTCCACTAAACTCTTTAAAAAAACCTCTATTGCAAGTTGTTTCAGCAGCAGCTGCAGCTGTTTTAAGACATGCTGTGAAGAAGTGATAATGGCAGTGCTTAGCACTTCATTACATATCATTAATTCATGTCGCCATTATGCTCCTCTATTTACACTGTGCTGGCACATAACTTATCTGCTTACTTTCCTATAAAATCTGTCCAAGGATTATTTCCATTAACTTTCATTGCGAGATTTTGCTCAAATAAGATTGGAACTCCTATTAGCCTCCTGTACGGGCATTTGAAGTCTTTCTGTTCTGCTTCTGGGATTCCTGCAGCTATTGTTAAGAAGCTGATCAATGGTCAGTTAGCTAAGGTACCCTCATTCAGGAGGAACCCGCATGCCCTTCCCAGCTGCAGCAGGATTCCTTTCAAGATTTCTGATCTCCTATCAGGAACGTAAGGTGTATAAGGTGGTAGAAAATGGTATCTCATATGTCAGGCTGATGTTGAGTTCACTCCATCATAATGCTATTAGGCATAAAACGAGCCACATTGTCTTCACCTGGGAGGAGAAGTAGAACTGCCTCATCTCTCCTGAGGCCAATGCTAATGCTGTTCCTTCACTAAATTGCTCAAGAATGATGCAAACTACAAGAGCTTGAAAAGGTCACCTTGCAATGCCTCCTGTTTATGTTAGCCCAGTGAGCAGTAAACCTGAGGCTAAGTGCAGACAGAATTCACGTCCCTAACAAACTTGCAAGTAGCCCTATCAAAGGATCCACGAGGCAATTTCTTCATTTAAACATAATGATATAACTGTTGCCATTATTACTTGTGATTAATGAAGGCACATTTTTTTTTCCACTTGCTTCATATGTTGTTAGTACAAAACAGCTGTGCTCTTTAGTTTTAACCCGGCAAATCTCCAGATATTTCACTGGGTATATATGTTCCAAAAATTGCTTCTATGAGCATTTTGAAGCAAGAATAGGAGGCCAACATTATAATGCTGAAACGGATGTTTATCTTGTGGCTTGAGATGCTTGCCTCAAGCACAGGTACATCTCCAACAGATTTCATTTGAACATGTAAATGTTCTGTCCAGCTTTAAATGAGACCCCAGTGACTCATACTTGTATAGGACTATGAGGAATCCACAGCAGCAGGCTGGAGCAAAAAACATCAAAATTACTTCCGTGTCAAGAACTCCGCTGAGACACTATGGCAGGCACATGGATGAAGTAAACTGTGGCTGTTTTGTTTTCTTTTATATTCATATATGTATGTATAATTAATTTATTAAGAAAGTTAATTTTCAAAATATTTGCATATCTAGAGATAGTTTATCCCAAATCAAATATTAAAAAATTTGTGGTGTTGGAAACTTTGCTTTTTTCCCGCAAATTTTAAAACAAACCATTAATTGTCGTGGAAATACATGACACTTGGAAATTCCACTTGTTTATGTCATGAAGTCTGGGAATGAAGGTGGGGAAAAAAAAAAGAAGAAAGGAAAAGTAAACTCCTGACTAAACTCTGAAGACCTGAGATGAAAAATACCAAGGGCATATATGCAGAATTATGCTGGCACATGAACTTTCCTCAGGGACCAAGCATGGTTAACACAATCAGAATTTTTAAGGCTCTAATACTAAGCATATAAAAATGCAATTTTGTAGAACATTTTCTTTGGATGATAACCCCAGGTGTTTTGCTTGAAGAAAAAACCTGCAACATGGAAATCCCTCCATATTTCTAACAGTTTTATTTTTTTGTTTAAAAAAACAACCAAAACAAAACAGAAAAAAAACCCCCCCCCCCCCCCAAAAAATAACTTGCATTCTTTTAATAGATCGCAATGTTGCAGTTCAAACACAAAAAAAATAATTGACCCAAAGCAGACAATGTCATTACCGTCATTAAGGAGAGATATTACAGGGTTGCAGGTTTTCAGCCCAACTGAGTTGACATTAACTCAGCTAAGTGGGTCAGGGAGCAAATGCGTTCCACATACACATTCCTTCTCTCAGGGATGCAGAATGTACGAGGGCTCTCTTCTGATCAGGTCACTATATGTCTATGCTAATTCAATATCATCCTACCATCCCTCTCTATTGTGAAAAAGTCCATCTGCTCTGAGATCTCATTTCATCTCGCAATGCAGAAAAGGCATTGAGAGCTGGAGGCCAGAATTCTACCTATTTTATGCATGTTTTATTTGTAGAGCATTATTTGTTGTCTGTGTGGACAGTCATGTAAATAATAATGCAGTCAAGCTCATCCTAGTCCATATGCATCAGCTCCCACTTTGGCTAAAGTATTCTCATTAACTGACTGCTGTATGGAGCTTGTGATACACGGTTATGATCCTTACACAAAGCTTTTAAGACTGTAGTTACTGGCTCCTGTTCAAGGGAAAGGACAGACTGGCATAGAATACCATTCTTTCTCTTCTAGAAAAATATATTCGTCTGTACAGCCATGCTGCTCCTGGAGGGAAGAACAGCCTGTTCTCTGTTATTATGAGCACTTCTGTGTTTTAATCTATGTTCTTTGCTGCACAGCTGGTGGGAGCAGCAACAGGCCTAGAACTAAGAGATGGAGGGAGGCTTTCAACTGCCGTGTCAGGAGTTTAATCAGAGTATCTGAAAATACAGTATCCGAGTGTGAGAGAAGGTGAAGAAAGTCCAATTCTGCTTGAGTGCAGAAACTGTTACATCAGTGGGCTCTTTTAATGAAACAAATAATTATATTTTTTCTTTTCTCAGTATGTTATTTAGAATTATTTAAGCAATTTCTTAGCACTGCATTTCATAGAATCTCTTCTCCACATTTCTGACAACTGTAGACTGACCAAGCTTAGGTTCTTGACAAGCTTTCACCAACATAGACACATGGTAAGATTGAAGGTCCAGGTATATGTTTGTGAAGTCCCACAAATGTAGAATTTAAGTTTAATGGTATGATTGTGCTATTAAAAACTGAGTCTCATATTCTCCAGTGGAAGGAATTGAGATAAACTTTTGATCTCATATTCAAAGTGTGATTAACACTGGCTAACTTTTTAGTATCTACAATCTAAACATCTAGAAGTGGAGTGGTCACTTCAGGCTCCTGTTTTGGGTAGCTCAGGAATATTTTTGGCTTCTACATTTAAATGGCTAAATCACATCATAGAAATCTCTTTGTTTCTCCACTTTAAAGAGAGTCGAGATAACTAGATTGGAATGCCATTATCCAGATTCACAAAATAAAATACTTGTGTTGAGTAAAGTGCAGAAGCCAGGATCAGCAAAAGCTATGCTTGCTAGTCAGGACTAGTTAACAAATTCAACAATGAAAGAAAAACAAATAATTGTCAGAGCAAGGATCACAGCCCAAAAAATCCTGACAAGATTTAAGTTCTTTTAAAAGTTTATAAAGGATCTGCCTCCAGCAAAGGACAAGCCTTCAATAGATTTTCTAAGTGCTTCAAATACCTGTAATATTGCTATCATAGAAAGATACATGAAAGATTCCACATAGTAAGATCTACAGAAATTAAGTATTAAAATTAATTTGCTTTTGTCTGCATAGTACCTCATATATGGAAACATAAAACACTGAAACTTCATATAAAAGTGTACTTGAAAGTTTGGGGGGGGGGTTTATTTAATTTCTGTCTGATATTTATCATGATAGTGGCTGCACTACATTAATTGCATCTTGCAATCGTATGTGTTTCCAAAGGATTTTAAATGTATAATAGCACTAAAGGTATTTTTGTAAACAACTTGCGAATGTTTTTGAAGATATGTATTCATTTTTACCAAGTAAAATTTGACAACAATTGCATCAGGATATGCTGGGGGCTGACTGGCAAGTTGACCATAAACCAACAGTGTACCCTTCTGGCAAAGAAGGCTAGTAGTATCTGTGCTGCATTAGGAGGAGCCTCACCAGCCAGTTGAGGGAGGTGGTCCTTCCCATCTGCAGCGCACTGGTGAGGCCGCATTCAGAGTTCTGTGTCTCATTCTGGGCTTCTCCCACTGATCATTAGGAAACCATTTTTTACTTTGAAGGTGACTAAGCACTGCAATGGCTTGCCCAAGAAGGCTGTGGAGTCTCCATATTTGGCGATATTCAAAAGCTGTCTCGACATGATCCTATGCAACTGGATCTGGATGGCTCTGCTTGAGCAGGAGGTTTGGACCAGATGATCTCCAGGTGTCGCTTCCAAGCTCAACCATTCTATCATTCTGTGAACTAGAATCCAGTGATCTCATATGCATGCATACTACTGCACTCCTGAAATATCTGATTTTTTAAATACATTTATTTGTTACATATTGTAATGTAGCATAACTCTGTACTGTTATATTTTCCTGAAGTAAAACCTAATATCTAAGGAGGAAATTAAAAATGCACATGCAGATAAAGTGTATTTGGAAACTGAGTTTCCTATCAAGAACTAAACAAGCACTTTTGGAAAGGACGTTAGCTGAGACGAGCTAAAGCTAGTGGAACAATGCCACCACACCATCTGACTCAGCTTGTCATGCAGGAGATAACTGGTTAAACAGAGCAGCTGACAGGTGAAAATCACAGGGATATGAAGGGAGGAGAATCAGTCATCAGTCTCATGTTTATTGTACCATCATGCTGGGAATGTGTTTGCAAATGCTAATGAATGTGCAGAGGGATAGGAATGTGTCATACCTGTAACAAAGTCTGTCCTTCCTGATGAGGAGCATGAAAAGATCTAACAGCTCCTTCATCTCCACTAAACCTAAGCAAGTGTTAATCTGAATTCTGACTGACTGACTGTCTCTTGCATTTTTGTTCTCCAGACACTAAAGTATGTGCCTGTCACTGGTTGGCTCCAATCAAAAATTCTGTATTTATAAATCCATGTATTGTGTAAGTATTGAGGAACCCACACAATTTCTGAGGAAAGTTTACTCTTACTAGTAGTTAGGTTTTCCTGTCTTTACCTGCTGATCTAGTAATGATACTCATTTCCAGGTGGGAAGTGGTTGTTTCTGTTATTCTCAGTTTCTCACTCAGACATCTAAATCTTCACATACTTCTGAGACATCATACCAGACAGTTTATTTTTACCATGATGAACCTCATGAATTATTATGACCTGTAATTTCAGTACAGAGAAAAACAATAAGGGATGATACACTGTGGTTTTAGTACACAGTCAAGTAAGGATTGGGAAGAAGGATTTACATTAGCTAATTTAGCAGTATGTGCTCAAGCACCAATACAAATTCGGACACATCTTACATAGTTCTGAGGACTTTAGTGAGAAGTCTTTACTTCTGTATAGTCACTGACTACAAAGGGAACCAAGGAAGTCATAGCAATTAACTTAGCTGTCTTGGTCACATGCCTAAATGGAATGAGTCAAATAAATCCTCCTAGGTTACTTTTAGCAAATGTGCCGGAGTCTGACCTAGCAAGGTATCCTGGAAGATCCCTCCTTTCTACTGTTCACTGAGGGAAGATTCTGACAGGTAGCCTACTGCCTACAATACTGCAAATCACCCAGATTATGTTTATATACGCAGCTATTTAGGTACTAAGCACTGAGAAATGGCACATCTGCAACTGACTGGAAAACTAGTAATTGTATTACTTGACAAAAAGGAATGCGGGAAATAAATTATATGTTAGCATATAACTAAAGACAAAGATAAGGAAGGGTACAATACAGCCTAATAAAGGTTGCCTAAGTTATTGAAAATCTGGAATCCTCTAGCTTTTCATTGTTTCAGACTACTATTGGATAACTTTATTTTATGGAAATAACCCCCCCCCCCATAGATATAAGCAATAAAAGAGAAGAAAAAAAAAAATTAAACAGTGTCTTAGACAGCTAAGCCTCGTTATACTCACAGGCGACAAATTAAAAGTACTTCTTTACCCCAGGGGATACAAAGCTTTAGAGCCTTGCTGTACACACAACAGATGCTGGCTCTATCCCTCCCTCCTGGAAAAGCAAGCACACGCACATAAAAAGCCCACCCCTAAAATAAAGACTAACATAAAAATAACAACCCTACTAGGCTAGGAGGAAGGTATATTATCCTACCTCTTGCAGTGGCCAAGATAGATATCAAAGAAAGAATTTAATAATGAGTAAAAATGAAGTAATTCTTTGCTTGAATACCCACTTGCCTTTGAACTATTTACAGTACATAGAGGTGGTGACTTTGTAATGACTACTTTTTCATGGTTTCCTTCTGATAGACTCCTCCCTTAAGCTTCTATTGTGTATGGTATTCGGTGGTAAGTATCTTTAATGATGAAAAATGTTATGAAAACCTAATTAAAAGAATTGCTTTTATGCTTCTATAGACAGACAATTGTTGTTAGTCAGAACTGCATTGAAAAGGAGGTATAATGCCAGTGAAATTGTGCTTTCTCAGTGCAGACACAGCACAAAAAACATGTATGGAGGGAGAAAGGAGTGACCTGTAGGTTAGTAATGACACTGAGGTAGATACTTTTTTATCTTGATAGTACTTAAGTGACAAAACTGCTGGACTACTGATTAAGGAACCTAATATCTTTGTTGTCTAATTTTCATTTCACTTACTCCTATGCAATCTTATTTAGATGGCACTGACTACTTGCAAAATTCAACCTTTCTTCACAAGTACTCCAAAGTATCATAGAAAAGAAACAGAACAAGCATAGCAAATTTTAATATATTTAAACAAGATGTAGTCATTTCCTTGTATCCCAACACCATGATTTTTCGTGCATGTCTACCAGAAAAGCTCAATATTACTTGCCATAAAAGCATTTGCAAAAATGTCAGTTCTAGATGTAGGGCAGCTATAGTCACACAGGACAGCAAACCACTCATTTTTCGTGTTCGCTGTGAGATATAGACCAACTACGTGACCAACATGTCTTGTCGAACTCTTTCTCAGAGTTTTCTCTTCTTTTTCACTTCAAGGGAGAATTGAGGGCATGCGGTGTGGCTTACTACATCTCCTCCATTTCTCCAAACCTTAGAGAGATACAGAGAAATCTCTCCTCCCCATAGCTCCCAGCCCAGCCTCTACTGTAGTGTCATGCTATATTGCTTTCCTTGCTGCGTGACCACAGAGGAGACAGTGCTGAGGCTGCTGCAGAGGAAGCAGGTGTAGTGAGTGAAGGTAGCTCATAGGGAAATGGGGGAAAATGAGCTTACGGGGAAATGAGGTAGGAATTATGAGGGAAAGGGTTCTCTGTAATATGGATGGGAATCATCTGCCAAATGGAGAGGTGGAACAGGAGAAGATAGCCATACCTCATATCCCCAGGAAGGAAGAAAGAATGTGGGAGAGTAAAAACACGTAAAGAAGGCTAAAGAAAGGGAGTAAGAGAGATTTTGGCTGTCAAGCTACAGCTTTCTCTTAACTGTTCCAAGCTTTCTAGTTTCACCTTCATTCCCTGGGAACTCTTCTAATTTTTTCTCATTCATGACTCCCTTTCTCATTCACGACCTGCTAAAAACCAGCACTAGACATTGTCAAATCTCTCCCTGCTGTCATCAACCTTCCAAAATACTATGAGACCACGGTTTCTCCTTAAATTCATTTGGCTGTGACCTCAAAACTGAATTTTGCCTGCATTACTAAGAATCTTTAAGCTATTTCTCAGTGTACCCTGGAGCAAATCAGTTGAACAGCCAAGCAAGCAGTCAGATTTCCTTTCCTCACCAACCGCTTGTAATGAAAAGATGCAGAAGAAAATCAGTCTTATCCTTTCTGTCTAAGCAGTTTCTGACAGCTCATTATAATTATTGAATGTCAACGATGAGTTCAGCCATATGAAACATATGGACAGAAATGATCCCTGCACAAGATTCAACTGGTTCAGAGATATAATAAAACCTCAATAACATGGAGATAGGTTAAACAATTTACACAAATATATATGCATGCACAAATATACAAGACCATGGTCACTACCTTAAAATTACTTTTTACAAAAGAAACTTTAGCAATGGCTCTTATAACACCCTACTTTCTGTCCCTTCTGAATAAAGGTACAATACAGTATTATCACCATTATCAGAGCACAGTATCAGTTTGTCTATGACAATATATAAATGCTTCAGAATCTTTGTCATTGTCAACAATTCTCCGAACAGCTGAGAAAGGTTTAGTAACAAAAGAAAGTTTAATACAGAAGTGCCTGATGCAAAATAAAACAGCTTTCTTGTCTTATATATGTATATTTAGATCTGCCATAATGCAAGCCAAATTCTATACAATGAGAATAGTGGTTGTTTTAATTATGTACTTACACATGAATCCACATTTTTCTGATACATGTCGCTTTTTCCTCATTTTTTTCCATTTTACTTGGAATACATAAACAGTTACATGAATGTTTAAAATAATTTTTTTTGTTTGTTTTAGTAGAAATTGCAGTTCTTGTCTCATCATTATTCTAAGGTACTTTGCATATTTCCAATCTCTTTTACCCCTTTTATTCAAGCTGTCTCTGTATCTATGCACAAAAACAGATGGTCCAAACATTTCCTGAAAACTTCAGCTTCAACTAGATTTCCTCATGCAGAGAATGAATTGAGTGAGCTACCTAGAAATAAGGATGAGGACAACCATCATGTTAACTGTGAGGAAGGCTTAAGAATCTTTAAATATAAAAGGCCTAAAAGGGCTGTGTATCTACCTGAAACTCTATGCATGTTCCAGGCTTCAACCACATACTTGAGAAACTGGGACTGAAAGTCTGAAAAATCTCCTATGTTTACATAAATAAGGATTTCTGGGTTTACTCTGGACCAGTCCTTTTTTTATGGATTATTTACGTATTCCAGAGAAATGATACTGCAAAACAAACTACCTCTCTGTGCTTCAAAGTACTTCAGTATCATGAGCCTTCTTGTTCCCCTTTATATTGAACATGAGCTGTAAAAAACTTCCTTTGTTCTTTATTTTTTTAGGACTGTTATTTTTTCATTCATAACTTGACAGTGATGTAGCTTCAGCAAGGGGATGGGAGCCTGTTTTCACCAACTCTGTCTTAGTGATGTTATGGTGCTCAGGGCAGACTTCTGAGACTATAGCATCAGAAGGATGATACTGAGGAAAAAGATAGGCACTTAAGTTCTTATCTTACTAGACAAATTTTATTACCAGTCTTGCATTGATAGATATGTCAAGAGTTTTAGGAGGAGGGATTCCTTTTTGTTGGCTTCTTTGTGCTTTTTGTGGTCAAAACAGCAAAGAAGCCATGTTTTACACAAGCAGTTATACGGTTTTTAGGGCCTTAGAGAGGATTTTTGTGCCTGTAATTTTAAGTAGATGGGCCTCCTCATACGCTAAGCAAGTTAGAGAAACCCTCTTGAATGAAGGCTGCTAAACTCTATTTAAATGGCAGTTCACAGCTTGCTTGGGCTCACCTATGTGGTATGTACAAGATGTGGCCATGTCATAAATTTTTGTAGCAGTAAGTTTTAGGACTATTTAGGACTAGATATTTTCTAACTCTACTCCTATACTGTAATCAGAAGGATTTTCTTCCTGTAGTTAACTACAAGGAGAGGAAGGTTATCACAGAACCTTTATGTCCTTTTCTTACAGCAGCTCTAGGTAACCATACTGCTGCTTGTGTTGTATGTATGCAATACCTGAGCAGCTCTTGATAATCCTTGGTAGAATACGGTCCTATTTTATGTCAGTGAAACTTTTTAAGTTTTAAAGGCTCAAGCTATTTCTAGCCACTCTATTTAGTGAACAAACCCACAAATATATTTAACAATCAGGCAACTGGAGTTATCTGTTACCATTTCTTTTCATGTAAGAAACTGATCCCATGGGAGCCTGTGAAGACACAAGGACAAGTAAGAGAGAGTAGTAGTTGGAAATGGCAGATTATGTTCATTAAGGATTTATTTATTCCACATATGCTGGTGTTTGACAGCTTCTTCACCATATGTGTTCCTTCTCTAATTTAATGTCCACACCTACCAGTGCTTTTCCTATCCCTACTGAAGGATGAATAGACTGATGGGATGTGATGGTAGCAGAGCTGATCCTGCAATTTAAAATAAAAAGAAGGCAGTGAATGGATTTGTTGCTATTTTTAAATGTAGACTTCTGAAAACTTTATCTTCAGAAAAAGTTCATGCCTTTTTTTTTTTTTCCCCTCTGCCCTTATAATAATGGAAACTATATCACATACACACTGTATTTTGGAATTAAACTATTCTTTTTTAGTAATTTTGACTCAAGCTGATCATAGCACCAAATTAAGATACCGAAACAAAAGGTCAGTCTACAGAACAGATATAAGAGAAGTAACCAGACTAATAGATAATCGGTTAAGCTATAAGTGTTATTTTATAGCCAGTGTTACATACAATACTGACACTCTTAAACTTCCATACATTTATGTATTTAAGCTTATCATTAACCCACCTGATTCTGCTGATACTATTTCTACTGCCTGCTGAGATGTGAATATTAACCTCTACATCTCTTGCTTGTCTAAATGAAAAGCTATCTAGCCAGATTCCCTGTTCTTTAGGGAAACCTAAAGGGAAAATTGTGTAGTTGTTTAAAAAAAAATTAACATATTATAAATACAACTAAATAACTTCATAGATAAAATGAGCAATAACAACACAATTAAAAGTTAGTGGAAAACTCTAAATAAAGGAATAGTAAATAAACAGCTTTTAAAAAAAAGTTTTGATTGGAGTTACATTTCAACTGTAATTATAGCTTAGCTGTTGCTACTACTATGAACCATATGGAGTCAGGTCTTTCTGAATAAGTACGCAAACATTTCTAGTACAAATACTGAGAAATGTGCTCATTGAGAATAGTTGTTCCTCTAAACAAAGTAACTGAAATATTCATGAAAGGAGAACAAAGATAAATTAATTGAAACAGATCAAATATTTATAGAAATTTCTCTCTAATTATTTTCTCTATATTATTTTACTTTACAAGCATTACTGAAGACATGGGATGCTATGAATTTCAATATGGAGAAATTGCTAGGACTGAAACTTCAGTGTAGACAATTGTAAAAATAACTACTGTTTTTATAAGACATTGATAGTAAAGAATTATGCTTAAGTAAAGCTCTATGTTGAAAGTCTCACACAGAAAACACACTGAGTCTCTTCAATTTAGCTAGGTTAAATATATACATAGGGAATTTCTAGTTATGTTCCCTTTGAAGGAAGACATTTGGAGTCAAATAAGGGTTGTTTTTTTAAAATATATATTCTAAGAGACAAATTTTTAAACAAATTTTTAATGAATTTCTAATTCTACTTTGAACCACATGTTCATGTACTTTTTGTTTGGTTAAAAACATTATTTCCTGTGCAGATCTTGAGCAAATACTTGTTTTTCTCAAATCACAGGCTCTCTATCTACTTCCCTATAAATGTCAAATAAAATCTGGTGAAGAAGGTTTTTCGTTTGTCCTGGCCCTTGATTCTATTAGCCTCTAAAGTTAATTTTGGCATGCTGTAAAATTCTTTAACAGGCCTCCGGATTCTGGCACACAGATGTTTGTCTGCAACACTTGTTTTATTTGAATTAAATGTTTTTGAAGATACAATGCACCCCGAATGTCAGCGACATCAAATTTGTCCTTCCCTTTACAGAAACTTAGTCACTTTTTTCAGCTTTCCACTTTTCTTCTATGGGCTGCAGGGTAGATATCTGCTCTACCGAAGACCTCCATGGGCTGCAGGGGGCCAACCTTCTTCACCATGGCCTCCTCCATGAGCTTCAGGGGAATGTCTGCCTGAAAACCTGGAGCAACTCCTCCTTGCCTCCTTCTTCACTGACCTTGGTGTCTGCAGGCCTATTTTTCTCACATTTTTCTCAGTCCTCTCTCTTGCAGGTGCTGCATAGCACTTTTTGCCCTTTCTTAAATGTTATTTCAGAAGCACTACCTCTGATACAGCTTTGGTCAGCAGCGGGTTCATCTTGGACCTGGCTGAAGATGGTTCTATCTGACATGGGACAGGTCCTGGTGTGTTCTCACTTGAAGCCACACCTGCAGCTCCCCTGCTACCAAAACTTTGCCATGTAGACCAAATACAGTTTGAGACAAGTTTCACCCTTGATAAATTCAGGAACAGTATTCTGCCTCTGATTCAAATTATAACCCTGCCAAGTTCAGCTTAGAAATTGTACAGTTTTACAGATGTTACTGCAGATTTCTATGTCATGTCCATGACAAGAATACGTAGTACATGACACAGTGAACTGCCACTTACATGGAATGTAGAAGCCATGCACAAGAAGCCTGACCCACTGCAAGGATCTGTTGAACTTGGAGGACAGAAGACTCAGGGGTACCTCAGCAATGCCTTTAAATACCTGACAGTAGGATGTAAAGAAGATGGAGGCAGGTTGTTCTCAGAGGAATCCAGTAACAGAACAAAATGCTGTGGAGACAAATTGAATTACAGGAAATTCCATTTAAACATGGTTCGGTGAAAAAATAAAAATAAAAAAAGAAATCAGAGAATCAAACCCGTAGAGACATAAACCTCAGATTTGCCTGGTGAAATTGAACAGTGCAATTTCCTCATAATTCCCCTTTTTCTATCTGTATGTGACTATTGTCTGCTGTGATGTATTTAGAAAGAAATACTTTGGAGGAAGGATGACCTCTTTGCTTTGACTTCATGCAACACTAGGTTCTAAGGACACCCATTTCCCAATGGTACATTTTCTGCAGAGCTTCAGGCTTCAGAGGAATCATTACTATTTAAAATATAAGGCTGCTTATTTTATTGGAATTTTGAACAGCAGTAAGGAGTATAATAGTAGGAGTATGAACACAGAAGTGTGTCAGAACTGAACATGTATTAGAACAAAAAGTCAGGAGGGGAAACGAAAAGATACTGTACAGGGTTTTAAATTAAATTATTTACTAATGCATTTTATATTTATATATTTAATTTTGTGACTATTTTAAATATATTAAAAATATAT